>JAOBBC010000080.1:4383328-4395014 GCA_025388495.1 Curcuma longa
AATTGCAACAAAATGTCCAACAATTCAAGGGCCAACCACGGCTCCCAAAATTTGCCATCCCTCGTAGCTATAATTTATCTATCAGTGTTGACTTCTCTAACTTTACTTTCTTGGGTGTCATAGAGATCACAATAGACCTTGTCTCCCCCACGAAATATCTTGTACTTAATGTTGCTGACCTTGTAGTTGAGCAAAGCTCCATTTGGTTCAGTAGTGATCTTCTTGGAGGTAACGGAGAGGTAACGAAACATATATTTGTTTCATACTTATTTCAAAATATCTTCTTTTATAATTTTATTAAATTGCAATGGACATGATAGGAGCTAAAGCATCCCTCAAGTATTATCGAGGTTGAAGATGACGAGATCCTAATTCTAGGGTTCGATGACATTCTTCCAATTGGAAAAGGCATTCTAAGCATTCAATATAGTGGTGTCATAAATGATGAATCAAGGGGGTTTTATAGAAGGTACATTCTATTATTTTATTTTAGGAAACTTAATATTATTATTTTATTAGATAAAGTAAAGCAATTGTAATCTGCATTCTATATATAGCACCTATGAGCAACATGGAGAGACACAAACTATGGCAGTGACCCAGTTCGAGCCAACAGATGCTAGACGTTGTTTTCCATGTTGGGATGAACCAACATTCAAGGTCCTTCTTAACCTAAATTATTAGTTTTCTCAATATCCTTTTTATTATTTATTTAATTATTTTATAATCTTTAGAAATTATTTTTGATAAATTACCCAATTCATGTGCTGGTGGAACCTCTATGAATAATGAATAGATTACTAAAGTTAAGAGTTATATTATTCATTAAAAAAATCATGAAATAGTAGCCTAAATGAGTCAAAAATAAAATGGCAACGTTAACAAGTTGCTACAATTAAGAATAAATGACTAATGACCATAAGTCCCAAAACAAAGAGACCAAAATAAACAAAAGGATAACTCTTTGTTCTCACATCTATGTAGTTAATTTAGGATTGAAAAGAATTTATTTTCTATTAGACAAGAAAAGCAACTAGATTTGCAACTTCTTATGCATCTAGAGTTTCATTCTTCAATACTTTTTTTTAACAACTTATTCTCCATTTAGAGTTTCATTCTTCACCAACTAGAAAAAACTACTACGAAAGAAATGACTCAATAATAGATGTGCTAATCGATCGTGACATTAGATATTCAAGCATATACATGATGGATAAATTCTAGGCATAACTTAGCATGCCTTTCTATTAAATTGAATAGTTGGAAATTAATTATAGTCCATCAAGACTATATCGAGACACCCATGACTTTAATTATTTCAAAGATTAAATGAAATAATTTTCAATAAAGAAAAACATTATTTTTAAGGTAATTGAGTTGTTACTATATCTAATCAAAATTAGATTCCTAATAATCAAACAATTTTACTTCTTTGATTTTAAGGAAACTTCAAATAACATAAGTAGTACACAATCAACGAGATTAATCTAGAATTTTATAATTACAAGTTTAGTTAGGGTTGTAAATGAGTCGAGTCAAACTTAGCCATGCTAAAACTTGTTTATTTACTTATCGAGTTTATTCAAGCTTATTTATTTAGAATCTTATCAAACTCAAGCCGAGTTTAACTTTTCTATTAAACTCAACTAACAGTATTGCTGTGATTATAAATTAGATTAAACATTTGTCTAATACATCAAGTTTATATTATTTTTATTTTTAACATATTATGAATAATTTAAGATTGTAAATAAGTTTTATTTTTTATAACATATTGTGGATATTTTAAGATCATAAAAAATTTATAAATTACTATAATTTTATGTTTTGGAATAAAAATTTAAGAAATAAATTTATAATAAATAGTTTATTTATAAATTATTCATGAACCTTGTTCTTGAATATTAACAAACCAAACTTATTTGTTTAATATTTTTTACTATTGAACAAACATAAATGAATTTTACAAATCAAATACCAAGCTTGTTTACAAATGTCTGATTTATTTACAACTCTAAATTTAGTAAATAACAAAGAAATAATCCTAGCTATTGTTGATTTACACTCTACCAAAAATTTTATCTATCCTTTTCATGTAGCAAATTTCATTTATCTCTCATGAATTATTTCATATAATCTAGCATAATATTCTATAAAAGTTCATAATTTTACTTTTCAAGTGGCCCACTTTCCTTTCATATTGTTATTGGGCTCAAGGCATAAGCTATTGAGTTAACCTGAGGTGCACAACTTTATATTACAATATCGTATAAGATGATGGAATTTTTAAGAAACATACAATATAGTCTAGCTATGAATTTTTTTTTATTTCTTATTTTTGGCTTGAGTGCTTCTAAGAATTTTTTTGGGTGTATGACTTTATATTAATTGTTTTTTAATTAAATATAGGCTACGTTCAAAATAACATTGGAAGTTCCATCCAATTTGGTTGCGCTATCAAATATGCCAATGATAAGTGAAAAGAATAATGGTATTGTCAAGACAGTTTATTTTGAAGAATCTCCAATTATGTCCACCTACTTGGTTGCTTTTATTGTTGGTTCATTGGACTACGTAGAAGCAAATTCATCTGATGGTATGTAGTATTTCTTATAGTTTTTAATTATTTTACAACATTTTCTTCTACTCTGACAATCATATACTTTGTTACTTCTTTAGGAGTAAATATCCGTGTGTATACTCGTGTTGGTAAAAGCAATCAAGGAAAATTTGCTTTAGATATTGCAGTGAAGACATTGGATTTGTTGAAAGGGTATAATACTTACCACTTTGTTTTTTTCCCATAATTGCAAATTGCATTCTAGATTCTTCAAATTAAAAATACAAACTATTGAATAGATATTTATATATTTCATGTTTTAATTGCTAACTATTTTCTAGATTTTTTCATCAATCATAATGTTAGGTTTTGTTTCGAATCTCTATAGATTCCTCTCTTGTGTCTTTAAGTTGAATTATTTTATTAACGCTCAAAGTTTTTAAAATGACAAAGAACTATTTTTTTTCTTAATATTAGATATTTCTCTATTCCTTATGACCTTCCCAAGTTGGATATGGTGGGTATTCCTTACTTTGTAACCGACGGGATGGAGAACTATGGACTGATAACATTCACGGAAGTAGCTTTATTATATGACGTATTGACTTCATCTGCTAAGGATAAACAGCAGGTAATCGATCTACAAGGTTTTTATGTTGTATTTAGATTTTTCATGTATGGTTATTTCATGCACAAACGTCATACAACTAGAAAAAAATTATCAAATTTTTATTATATTTGCCCTATATTGTATCTTAGATGCTCTTCATGCAAACAAATTCTAACAAATATTTTATTTATTTTATTTACCTTTAAGGAACAACTTTAGATTTTATTTTTCTAAGACAAGTTCCTTTTAGGTGGCAAAGGTAGTAACACATGAGTTAGCCCATCAGTGGTTTGGAAATCTCGTGACAATGGAATGGTGGACAGATCTATGGCTAAATGAAGGGTTTGCCAATTGGGTACACTTCATCATTCCACAATGTTAGATGTGCATTTTATATTATTTTATTAACTATAAAATTGATGCATCTTCTTTATCTCATCTAAAAATAGATGAGTTGTTTAGTAACAGATGATTTCTTTCCTGAATGGAAAAAATGGAGTCAATTTCTTTATGATACTACTGCAACTCTACATTTAGATGCATTATCCCATTCTCATCCTATTCAGGTATAATTCTCTTTATTTAATTTTCACCATAAATTATAGTTATCTTTTAGTTCTTCTCAAATAGGATTTTTC
Source organism: Curcuma longa (assembly GCA_025388495.1). NCBI lineage: Eukaryota > Viridiplantae > Streptophyta > Magnoliopsida > Zingiberales > Zingiberaceae > Curcuma > Curcuma longa. Next base: position 4,387,137 of record JAOBBC010000080.1, read on the forward strand.
CATTATTAATGTGCATTGACAATGTTCTTAGGAATGATTTCTAGTCTATAATTTAATATTATGATAACTAAATCAATTGGTGGGCACTAGGCTTTATTATGATCCATATCTAGTAAAATATTGGACTATAATGGTGAATATAAGAACCAAGATGAGTTTCTAGATTTATCATGTTACTTTTGAATGTCCAAATAGTACCTAAATTCTTGTCACAATGGAAAGATATAATAAAGTTTTAGAAATACTTAGAAGTTTACCATTTAGAAACACAATTTATAAAACTATTTTTTGTATTTATCCAACTTCATAGACACTTTTGTCATGAAAGAGTTGTAACAATAGAATAGTATATCCTCTAGTAAAACTCAAATTCACTAAGTAAAAGTGATAAATTTATGCACCCTTATTTGTTTTCAATTTATATCATGCAAGGTTCTTTTCTAAAGTAGTTAATTTTATTGAAAATATAAATATTTCTTCTCTTTTTCCAATATTGTATATGTTATTTAGTTACTGTTTATGTTTCACTTCGTTGTTTAGGTACAGAATATCACATCTGGCATTGAAGCATTTGAAATGTTTGACACAATAACCTACAATAAGGGAGCCTTGGTTATTCGAATGCTTCAAAATTATCTTGGAGATAAATCTTTTCAGGTTAGAATTGCATATAATATTTGCAATGCTAGCTCTATATTTAATATCATTTGATTATGACTTCCTTTAGTTTGTCTTTCTACTAACTTTCTAAAATTATATCTAACATGATATAGGCATGGATTAGTTGCATTTGTTTCAAGATATCACACCTCTTTGATAATTAATTTCTAATAACTAATTTATACACCTAAAGGCCTAGTTTTTCTATGATGTGGGTGTCTTAATTGAAGATCGTATAAAAAATGAAAGGTTTCTTAATTTCCAAACTAAACTAAAAAAAGATATGAAGGATTTACAATTGATTAGTCATTAATTAGCTCATTTTGTTTTGTCACATTATAATTTCATTTGGTTAAGAAATAAATTCTAATTTCTTTAATATTTTCTTTTTTTATCTAGCTTCTTTCCTATTGCAAGAATTTTCAAATGGTAAAATATTTAAATATATATACCTAATTTATTTTTGAATACCATTTTTAGAAATCATTAGCTGCATATATTAAAAGATATTCACACGCCAACGCAAAAACTGAAGACCTTTGGAATGTTATTCAAGAGGAAACTAATGAGCCTATCGGAGATATGATGTCTTCTTGGACGAAGCAAGAAGGATATCCTGTCATAAATGTGATGCTTACAGAAAATATCTTAGAAATTAATCAGGTTTGTTTTCTTCTAGCCTCATTTATATTGTCATGTGTTTTTAATTTAATAGTTCAGTAATGATTTTATATAAAATTTCTTATCTATGTGCAAACTAATTACAAAGTCCTTGCATTAATTAGTTATAAGTAGTAGATGAATTAATGAGCTTTACTTGAGATTCATGAATTATCTATTCAAAAGTAATCAATTCTATCTACAATTTATACCTTGATAATGATCTATAATAAAAATAATAACTAGCTTTAAAGGAGTATGGAGAATCAAGATAATAAATGAAGGATCAATGTTAAGTATGGTAAATTTTTTTATTCTATTCTATAATTTTATATTTGAAAAAGATTAAAATTTTGGCATATTAACTTTTAAAACTCTTTTCTACATATAACAACATGTTATTTTCTTAATAATTTTGTAGTGTATCTTAACTAAAGTTTTATCAGATCATATTTTATAACTAAGATAAGAATTATACTTAACTTATTTATTTTGAGTATGATAGTTATTTATATAGATTAGAGTATTATTTATTAAAGTATGCACTTGGATGATAACCCCTAACTTCGCTACTATGCAAAATCTTGTATTTACCTAGTAGATTTATTGTATCTATCTCTTTTGCCGTATAGTTAGTCAAAGGTAATTTCTTGTTAATAGAATGTTATGCATTACATTGGACTAATAATGACTAGATGCATTAGTTTCAACTTGAATATTATGTATTTGAGTATATATGGAATTTATTTGAATTCTAGTGAAAATTTTGTCACTTAAATTTATAAATATATTTGCTTTGATCCTTAACATGAAATTTAAAAGTTACACATGATATGTATTTTTTTAATTACAGACTCGATTTTTATTGGATGGATCTTTCGATGATAGTCAATGGATTATTCCTATTACATTATCACATGGTTCATATGACACCATCAAAACTTTTTTATTAAATTCAAAGTCTGCCAAGTTGAATTTGGAAGCTCAAGGCAACCAAGGGAATTCTCAAAATGCTTGGATCAAATTAAATATAAACCAAGGAGGACTATACAAAGTGCATTATGATGATGAACTTGAAACCAGGCTAAGAAATGCAATAGAGGCTAATCAATTAAGCGCAATGGATAAATTTGGTATGGCAATAGTAGGATTATTAACTTTTATAATATTTTTGATGTCTAAAGGACCATCCACAACTCTAATGTAGGAGTTTTGGAGGATTATTTTTCATTTTGCAAAGCTAACAAGGAAACATTATCATCTTTCTTATCATTATTAAATGTTTATCGAGGAGAGACTAATCAACTCATTCTAAAACATATTGGAGCGGTAATATCATTTCCCAACTCTTTAATATTACATGTATATTGTCTTGTTCATGATCCTCTTCCATTGCTTTGACAGATTGGTCTAACTATCGTAGACTTAATAGCTGATGCTAAACCTGAACTTTCAAATGATATTAAATTATTCTTTATGAATCTTCTACAATCTCCTGCAGAGTAAGTCCATCTAATTCAAAATTATATCCTTTTATAACATTTTCTTTCTTTTTAGTTGCATACGTTTGTTAAATTTAATAGCTACATAATTTAGTTGTTTTTCAATAAAGTATACATTATGAAACAATAGAATAAAAAAGAGATGATATAAAAAAGGTTACATTAACTATGTTTATTAATTAGTAATAACATTGATTTTAGTATTTCTTAATTCTCTTTGCTTTTAGTTTTTAAATTTAAAAAATAAATAGTTTCATCTGCTTATTTTTGTTAAGACTAATATGATGTGCAGAATTTGACTTTTAATTTTTTTAATGGTTAAAATTGATTTATAAAATACTTTTTGTTAGATATTAAATTCTTAATATTGTTACTCATGAGTACTATAATAAGAAATTGTGGGTTTCCACTACCTTCATCTAATATGGTTATGGATTAAATTTAAGTATGAGTCTATTTTTTATGGCTTTGATATCGAAGTTGTTTAAGTTCAATTTGTCATATACTCTTCATCACAATATCACTTTTAAATTTTAAAAATAATCAACTATTTTTTAGAAGCAAATTTCAAGCATAAGATAATTTTTAGATCTTGGTGGACTTAATTTAAGAGGTTAAGAATAATGTTATACATTTAAAATGAATTTGTTTTTTGAAATTGAAATTCTTTCTTGTATGCGTTAGTAGTTTCTCTTTCTTATGTAACAACGAGTAACTTCTCAGGAAGTTGGGTTGGGATGCTAAAAAAAATGAAAGCGAATTGGATGTCCTTTTAAGAAGGCAAATATTTGTTACCCTTGTGCTACTTGGACATGAGAAAACTATAAATGAAGCAATTGAACATCTACAACCATTCTTGAGTAATAGAAGTACAATTGTCTTATCACCGGATATTAAAAGGGTAAATTAAGATATTTTTTAGCATTAGTCATTATATATCTTTTTTCTATTCATTCATTTTGATTGAATTTGTATAGGCGGTATATGTTTCTATAATGCAAAGGGTTAACACTACCAATAGATCTGGTTATGAATTTCTCTTAAAGCTTTATAGAGAAACAGATGATGGTGGTGAAAAAACACTCATTTTATGTATGTGAACTATCTAACTTTTATCATACTCTAATTAGTTCCCTCATAATTGTAACTAATAAGCGTTTGATTGGTCTTTAGCATGTTTTGCAACATGTCCAGATCCAAATATACTCCTTGAATCACTTAACTTTTTATTATCTTCTGAGGTAACTTCTTTCATTATAACTATTTCCTTTATGTTGTTCTTCCTAATGGATATATAAACTATTTTGTTCAAATTTACTTGAAAGGTTCAATCTCAAGATGTAATAAGTGGTTTGTATTCCATTAATAGAGCAGGTAGAGAAATTGCATGGAGATGGTTAAAGGTATGTTTTAAAGAAACCAATATAGCCATTGTAGTTTGGTTTGAAATTATTTTAAAGTTCATTGTATATAAATATTACATTATTTGATTTATGTTGGTTATATTGTTCATAAAAATACATATAGTACAAATTTAAAGAATCATTTAAAATTCTCTTAAAGTTTGATCTTTTGTGCATACTATTATTTCATCTAATATTTCTTTATATGATTATTATTTAATTTATAGATATTGACATTTATTTTACATTTGGAGTCATTTGTTTTTATTTATGTAACTTCTTCGATATTCATTTTATAAACTATAACCTCGTAGTTAAAATTTAGCTCCATTTTTTAGCATTATTAATATTTGAGTTTTATAGTTTACACAAATGCAATCAACTTATGCTAATTTAATATTTTTTTTGCTTTAATAAGTATAAGAATTGAACATTATTATAAAAAAAATAACTTATGATAAAGACTTATCACAATTCATAATTTCCAAAAATCTCCTTATAAAAAGAATTTTGTATGAAATAATATACATTCTATTATGTCTATTAGTACTTTGCCTACAAAATCACATTACGATACAAAATTGACAACAAAAAAAAGGTGGAGTATCTAGAAACAAAATATTGCAAACTATACTTTTAAAATATCTTAACATTTTATAAAGATTTTTTAATAATTTGATATAATACCAAAGAAGAAGTTTATTATATGTTTAACTAAATTTATGGCCTTTGTACATATTGACATTATGTAAGCATAGTAAACATTGTCAATAAAATTAAATAATTTACAAGTATTAATAAAAACTAATTAATTTTAAAAATTATTTATTTTAGTATAATATGTTTCATTCTGAATTAGCAAGTGCAGGATTTTCATAAATTATTGGAGCTCATATAATTTTTATTTTGTAATGTTTTTCATTCTTTATGAAATAACTCAGTATATATTACTTAACGAAGCTATAATTATTAACTATCATGCATGTTACAGGAAAATTGGGATGATAAAATACAAAAGAAATGGTCAGAAATGATCTTACCTTATGTAGCCTCATCTATTGTGTCGTTGGTTTGTGACTTAATCATTTGATTTTTTTAATTTAAAATGATAGTGTGCATCATTTTGCTAATATTGTTTTTTATTATTTTACTTTTAGTTTGGAACAAGTGAGAAGGCAACAGAAATATCAAACTTTTTTGCAAGCAGAAACAATCCTTCAATTTCTAAAACCCTGCAGCAAAAACTTAATGAAGTTATGAGACAAGAAAGGTGGACTCAAAGTGTGAAAAATGAGTTTACACTTGGTGACACATTGAACAATTTAGTGAGGAAGGGACTTTAACATGACCAACTATTGTATTTCATAAAAATATGCATGATTTCCATGCAACTTATCTCCAATGTATTGTTTTTAAAAAAAAAAATATCATATATAAAGATGCTTTATTGTGTTGGTTGAGTATCTATAGGGAATCAACATATTGTTGCAAAAGGAATGATAAATTTTGCATATAATATGACGTTGGACAGAATAACGATTATTCTGTAGGCTTGTTTCCTCGTAAGAATTGCAGAGAAAACACAAAGGAATCACAAACGTAGAGGAGTCGCCTCTAGGTTTAAACGAAAAGAGTTTATTCACAAACCAAAAGATAATATCCTCGCATCAACTAAACAATCCCAAAACTCAAAGATGTAAAAGAAAGAAAAAATCATAATACAAAGAAAAAATCTTAACAAAAAGAAAAATCATAATAGAAGAAAAAAATTCTAACAGAAAGAAAAAATCATTTGAGCCACCAAAAGGCCTTAAATGGCATTTTTTGTGAGCCCATGACTAGGTCGCTATAGGTTCCACCTGAGTCAAAAGTTATGGTCTCCCGACGCTGGGATCCTCTAACATTAGTCACCCCAGGTTGAAAAGAACTCGTCCTTGAGTTTAGAATAGTATCATCAACATCCATAAAATAAGGACTTAAGTGTTTCACATTAAAAATATCAAAAGTCTTTAAGTGACTAAGGAGGCGCAACTTATAAGCATTGTCATTGATTTTCTACAATATCTTACATGGTCCAATCTTTCGTTCTCTAAGTTTATTATACTTGCCAACAGGGAAACGATCATAGATTAATACAACCCAAACAAAATCACCAACATCAAAAAGTATCTGACGACAATGATCGTCAATCCATTTCTTATACTTGGTGTTGTTCTCATGGATAGCCTATTTCACTTGCTCATGGATACCTCGAAGATGATCTGTCATCTCATCTACTTAAGAATTAAATCATCTCATACGTAGGATAGCGACTAAATCAAGTACCCCAAATGGGTTCTATCGATAGACAATTTCAAAAGGACTTGCACTTGTGTTATGTTTTTTGATCTGTTATAGGCAAATTTTACTTAAGACAATGTCAAATCCCATTACTTTGGTTTAGTTCCTGCCAAACACCTTAAAAGATTGCCTAAACTCTAATTCACCACTTCAGTTTAATATAAATCATTATGGGTTCCATCAGAGTCAAAAGTTATGATCATCCAAAGCTCGAATCCCCTGCATCATAATGTTATCAAAGTTTACTAGAACATAAAAATGTTTAACTAGTATATATTTAACACAAAAATCATTTTAACCAGTGTCGATGTCAGTGATTCTTCATGCACATCATATTACATGAAAACTTGAGCACTGAATTTCATTTAAATTAAATATATATCTTAAAATGAATAAGTAAGCTAAAGGCCACAATTTAACTCCTATAACAAAGAAATGACCATCAAGAATGTTTTACAACATGCTCCACTCTTTCATACTTATCTCAAATAAAGATAGACTAATTATGCTGATCCATAGATGATCCTTAACTTTTTGTTATTTTAGAAGTATTCATACCAACAGATCCCTAACTTTTTATGTCAAAACTCATCACTTATATTAGTTTTGATAGTTAATTAAAAAGAAGCAATAAAGACTTTAATAATGGTTACAAGTCAACATCGATCTATAATGCAAACTAAATTGTACTCTTACCATTTTTGGATTATAAATCTATCATATATATAGAGTTTATTTGCTAAATTAGGTTCAATAGTCCTAAAAAATTATATATGATTGGAATTATATATTAGACTCATTCTAACACGCCCTTTATGTGCAAGTACCCCTCGCTCGATCCCTAATCAGCTGATCTCTTTTGTCTTTTGTATTGCTTTTAATGTTTATCCTTTTATTTGATCTGACGTTCTGAATGAAGCTAGCTCATTTGTTCGATAGCATAAGTGGATTATATTTCCTGGTATACATCGTTTTCGATTCTTTTAATAATATATGATTTTCTGGTGTAAACATGGACTTGCATTCCTCTATAGGTGGCACAGAGTGAGACAAGCTGAGATGTTAATATCCATTATGGTTCTGGCTTGTCCTCGAATGCATTAATTAAACTGAATGAAGTTACTTTTGTATTATCCACACAAACATGGACAAACAAGACAGTAGTATTTTTGTAGGATTAATTTGGGCCACGTTTAAAGAGTGAACGAGGAAATAAATAAATGTCGTGCTGTGTACGAAACCACCATGCTTAATTAAATATAAAGTTGCTTTGAAATTGTTTACTGTTCTCACAAATGAGGTTGAAGACGAAT
>JAOBBC010000080.1:4478550-4490730 GCA_025388495.1 Curcuma longa
AGGCAGCTGGAAAAGTGTTTGATGTGTGGTGTCGGCGGAACCGCGGAATAAGATCAAAGATTAAGAATTAAATAAATATTTATTTTATATCTAAGAAGTTATTTATTTCTTTTGCTTCCGCATGTTGAACAGAAAAAGAAAAGTTTATTTGAGTTATTTCTTTTAATAAGTAAGAGTAATAAGAAAAGTTTAAGTACGTAACCTCACCTCTTATTAGTAAGAAGGAGGGTTGTTACACATAATCACTTTCGAACACTTTGACTTATACTCAATCATCCTTAGTTCACACTTCTGTAGAAACGTTTGCTTAAGATGTCAAAGTATAAGTCTCCATGACCAAAATGACTTGAATACCTCAAGTTGAAGGAAATTTGCACTTGAGCTACAATGAGATATTTATAGACAAGTATAAAATCACATGAAGTCTTATGACAGGTCACTTCTGATGAATTATTTATTCTTAATCAACATTCATATGTTAATTCTCAATATCCCAATATTTTCAGCCAGTTAAGATTGACTGCTTGGTAAAATCAAAGAATCTAACATATGCTCGTCTTATAAAATCAATTATGTTCAATCTCATCAATTCATTGAGTAGGAAATATTTTAATACGTACATAATTGCACATGTAAAGATACCCACTAATTATGATCCAATCATAATTTCTCTCATGCTATGTATTGTATTGTGGACTTCATTAATTGAATTTAAGATCAAATCAAATACAAAGAGAATGTACACTCAAATAGTAATTTTATTTATCTAATAAATAGTACATTATCTAAGATGATTGCCTTAAAACACCTCTCAAATATAACACTCCTAAAATAAAGATTGAGTGTGTTGTACATCTTGGAACCAAAACTAACTGATTAACACTACCAAAAATTGAAAACCTCTATATTCCACCAATGGAACTCAAAACAACAATTAGGCTCCTCCACTCGAAGCCATATGCTACTTTTGTGGGTTTCCAGACCATCATGTTAGAAATCATACAATGGGAATACATCTACACAATTATCTAGTGCAAGGTTACAGGGACCTACTATGTAGTGACCTTCAAATATGGACAACTCACAATCGCTAGCAAGAAACACTTGTGGACAAGCTTGCACCAAATTGCTACGACTATGGACCTTCCTTGGCTCATCATAGGTGACTTCAACTCCCCTCTCTCTCCAACTGATAAACAAGGTGGCATGGATGTCACATCATGCACTACAATCGATTTTCAAGATTTTGCCCTCCTATCTAGGTTGAGGACCTTAACTTAACTAGCTATCAATTTACATGGACCAATGGGCACATAGTGAGCAAGCTTGATCGAGCCATGGTCAACAAGTTTTGATTGGAACAAGACAGGAGCAGTTTTGTTGAGTTTAGAGCTCCCAAGGTTTCTTTAGATCATGCCTTATGCACCGTATCCATTTTGGAAAGGTGAAGACACCAAGTTAAGCCTTTCAAGTTCTATAACATGTGGGTGACAAATCTGGGTTTCAATCAACTTGTGCAAGATCATTAGGGAACTACAATAGCTAGCACAACCCAATTGAAACTTAAGCAGAAGCTTGCTATGCTCAAGAGGGAACTTCAGCAACTCAATAGGCAAAACTACCAACACATCCAGGAAAGAGAAAAAGGGCCCAACTACACTTATAGGAAATGCAACAAAGAGACCTAGCATAGGGATATATGGAGGAGGAATATCATGAGGCAAGGAAACAAGTTGATTTACTTAACCTAGGTAGAATACCTCTTCTATCAGCAACGAGCCAAACATAAGTACTTCAAAGAAGTTGACAGGAACACCTCCTTTTCCCACTCTTTGGTGAAGAGAAACAATAGGAGAAGAGAAGTAGTGGCGATTGAGGACAGTAATGGGGAAATCACCACCAAACTTGAAGAAGTGACACGAGAATTTGTGAGACATTTTTAGATGCAACTTAGGACACAAGTGGACCAAGCCCCATTCAAAACAAAATGTATGCAATTTAGGCAAGTTCTCTCTGTTGATCAACAAGGTCAATTAACTAGAATTCCATTTGAAGAGGAAATTAAGGGAGCCCTATTTGACATAGGAGACCTTAAGGCACCTGGGCCAGATGGATACAACTCTAAATTCTATAAGAAGAATTGGGATACAGTCAAGCAGGATTTCATTGCAGTCATCTTAGAGTTCTTCTCAAGTGGCCAATTACTAAAAATCATGGAATCATATATTGATTGTCCTAGTTCCCAAGATGGCTCATGCAAAGAAAGTACAAGACTATAAGCTTATTTCGTGTTTCACAGTGTTCTATAAGGTCATCTCCAAAAGCCTTTCAGGCAGACTAGCAGATGTGATAGACCATCTATTGCACACAGCTCAGACAAATTTTATCCAAGGTCACCTCATCACAGATAACATCCACTTAGCTTAAGAACTATTACGCAACTATACTAGGAAGTGGACTTCACCGAGATGTATCTTAAAAGTGAATATTTAGAAAGCTTTTGACTCAATTAGTTGGGATTTCCTTCAAGATGTACTCTTAGCGCTTCAGCTCCCAGCCATTTTCATCGCATGGATCAGAGAATGCATTACCACCATCACTTTCTCTATAGTGATAAATGACATCATGCATGACTTCTTCAAGGGTAGTAGAGGACTTAGGCAGGGGGATCTATTATCCCCGTACCTATTCGACCTATGCATGAAGTATCTCTCTTGATCCCTAGTGAAACACACTATCATGTCTGATTTCCATTTTCATCCTAAGTGTAAGCATTTAAAGATAGCACATTTAGTGTATGCTGATGACCTCTTGTTGTTGTCCCATGGGAATGTACCATCAGTTACTCAACTAGCTAGCTTCTTATCATAGTTTGCTCAGATGGCGGACCTTGAGGTCAATCTAGTCAAATATAGTATATACATGGCAGGGGTAGATACTCCCACCAAGGAATGACTTCTCAATATTACGGGGTTCCAAGTAGGGGGCATGCCTTTCAGATATATAGGGGTCTTGATTGCCTCTTAGAAGTTGAAGATCTCATACTACAACACATTGATAGACACTCTCACAACGAATGTCAGCTCATGGCCAAAGGCTACCCTGTCTTATGCAGGGAAAGCCCAGCTTATATCCTCAGTCCTTCAAGGTGTTAAATGGTATTGGATGTACATATTGTTGCTTCCTTGTGGAGTTATAGAGCACATATATAGTATATGTAGATCATTTATGTGGACTACCAAACACCCCCTGTAGCATGGTTCGAATTATGTCGATCGAAGGGAAAAGGTGGTCTTGGCTTGAAGGACTTAAAAACATGGAACCTTGCCTTATGATGGGTACACCACATACCTTTACAGCATGTGGGGGAATGGGAGTGACAAGTCACACACACAGATTCTCCACTCATCAACAGGGTGTTGCACATCAGAGATAGTATTTTGGCAGCTACAAGTAGTCTAGAGGTTGCAGGGCAAACCCTAGCTACATGGTTTAGTCAAAGGAAGGGAGTGTGCAATGAGCCTATGACTATTTTAGATATTCTAGGCCTAGGAGACCAAGGGTAAAGACGATTTGGTAGAAGTACCTTCAGTTGAGTCATGCTTTCACACTATGACTACTAGCACATGGGAGGCTCCCTACACGAGCGAGGCAAGTTTATCTAGATGATTGACAATGTGCTTTCAGCTGATAGGAGGAGGAGACACTTGATCACATGTTCTTCAGATGTGGTCCTATCAGCCAATTTTGGGGGAGGGTCAGAGTATGGCTACTGATGCGACTAGAGATGGCCACATATCGACGTATGTTGTGGCTATTTAGACTTCGATACCGGAGGACCTCTGTCCTACATAGATCTTGGGACCTCACCATAACAACTTTGGTGCATCATATTTGGGGGGCAAGGAACCATTGTAGAGGGGATGCAATTTGATGCGGAACTAACCTTCAAGAAGATATAGATGCACGTCTATAGGTCACTGGATGTCTACTCAAATCAGGTACTTTGGCATGGATGATATCAATTTGAGGGCATCCACATTGTTGGATTATACCATTTATTCATACATCTCATGATACACATATAGGATAGCTAGGATGACAAGGGCATGCAGGGGGCATGTATTTTGGTATTGTCATGTGTCATAGGGCTTAGAGTATACACATGTTGAGTGCGTATGTTTTTAGTTTATAAAGAGCATGCATATAGCTAGGGTGCCGACAACCCCACTAATGGTTTAGGAGATTGTGTCCTTCATTTGCATGGAGTACTTGCCTAGGTCAACGTAGGTGGCCTGGTTCATCACACTGGGGTCTGCTGGACATGCATTTTCTATTACTTACTATATAAAACTGAGGACACTCCTCTAGCTAGCACCTCGTTAGACTAGGGAAACTGCCCTCGATCAAAAAAATCGTTGTTAGGTATCTAAGATGGAGGCATAGGCCTTGTATTATTGGATTCTACTAAAATAGTCCACTTTTCAACATCTGAAGCAGTGGACTAGATTGGATGGAGCATCTTGGGGAGTGCCCTCCCGGCTTTGGATGGTGCCTTTGCAACTTGACGACATCTATGAGTGAGTATACTTTGTGTGGGAGAGAAGCATATTCTGAGTGGGTAAGGAGAGTGTGCATCCACCTTACTTTAGAGAGAGTTCATGTGATGTGAGAGCATATCCACTTTCGGTGAGGATGTATATTCTTGGGTGAATGGCCCACCTGTATGACCTATCTAGTCCGCAGTAAACAACTCGCAGTAAAGATGCGGGAAATCCATTTATGACTGAGGCTTTGCACACAAACCTACAAGGTGAATAGGCCCACCAGAAAGGACTATCTAGTCCGTAGCAAATGGCCCATTGTGAAGATATTTCAAATCCGTTGATAGCTGGTCGCTTGTTAATAGTGAACATGGATCGAGCATGACGTACTATGCTGAGGAGGACGGCAGGATGCATGAGGACTTTACACTATTGGGGCATAGCCATGATATGACAATTCACTCCACATTCGACTAGCAAGCTAGTCCTGGGATAGATACAAGCATAGTCATTCTTCCAAGGTACGAGGATGACTATGAGACACACGAGGGCTCTATTCCCAATAAGATCTGACAATCGATTAGCTACATTCATGGCAGATACCTCTATGATCGACATTGTTTTGGAGCTCAGTGGATCGAGATGGACAGGGATGGCATGACATGAGAGATTGTATGATAGACATGGCACGATGCAAGAGATTGTCTAGCATTGACGACAGAGTCTAGTCAATACCTGCTTCCCCATGTTTCACCATGGTAGATGGGCAATCAACTATAGCATATCTAATAATGGATACACTGTGAGTGAGATGGTACATATGTGGGCACATGTATGTCATACCTTGGGGACCTGCTCAGATCTGACATTTTGTCAGACAAGACACCCTTGATCATTGTATGATTGTGCATTTTCTTTTGATAATATATATTCACCATTTTCATTTTAAAAATATAAAAAAAAATTTATTATTTTATTTTTTTTATAGAGGTTAATTTTTTAAAAAAAAATTAAGTGCAATCTTTGATAAATATAAAACTAATTGATAGAGTTTTCACCTCTTGTTATCTCCAAATGATCTCATGACCTGCACATTAAGACACATTAATGAGTGTCAACGATGGGCAACGTGACTCCTTCGATGGTTAAGTCAGCATTGGATTGAGAAATGAGAGAAAGAAAATGAGATGAGTATTCGCGCCCGTGAGAGAGCTTACCTTCACCCATGTTCACCTTGATGTCCACACGGGCCACCACATCAATTTGGGACCGGCTCGATCAATGGAAGTGTGTCTGGTGCCAGCGGCGATGATGCTGGCGACACCGACGTCGTACCTATGACACAATCTAGACATTCACTATAGTCCCATCTACTATCCCCTATCCTATTAATCACAATTATTGACAATTTTGTGAGTGCACGATTGGAGTCCTATGTAATATGTTACGGGGAGATTCCTAATCAAGGACGTTCCCAAAGTGAGTACATGGTTAAAGTCTTGTGAAATATACAAGGTATATCTACTCAACTACAATCGCATACAATCCTCGGAGTATCTCTACCCAAGTGGGTCATGTTCTTGGCCGGGGTCATGCTAGGGTGTATCATGTGTTCCCCCCACCTAGTCGGGCCGCGGAAGGATTGACAAGGCCTGATGGAGGGTGTAATAGTTGTTTGAATGTGGTCTAGACAAGTACTTGACAACTACACTGCATTTCGTATTGTTGTTCAAACTTCCCTACCACGATTGACTATCACATGTGCATTTAGTACAGTTATTGTGTTCGAGGCGTCACCGATCGGCAGTTATGAATAAGGTTGATGTCATCCTCCTTTAATCAACTACTCCATCAACCATTAGATCAGTCTTTTTCACCACAGATGCAATTTCGATCGTCCATTATCGCAGACGCTTCCCTTCGACTGGTTCCCTCCATATCCATCATATCGCAATCCTTCGTCGTGGGTGAGATCTCAACTCATTGAATCGGATCAAGGTAATCGACCCATTGACTCGATCGATTAGGATTTCAAGCCTCTAAGCATCTAAGCAGGCCTAATTCTTGTTGCCACAATTAGAATGTTAGGTCTGTTATTTAATATTAAGAGATTATTGACCATATATTTTCTTCTAGCTTATTCATGAAAATTATTTTAATCTTAATATTATAGAAATAACCACATATTCTATCCCAACTGTCTATTTCCTTCGTATGTAATCATCCAAAAAACCTAGAGAGCTCTCTGTACTTATTAATCTCTCAAGTTAGGCCTGCCTAGCATCTTTATGAGATTGATATTAAACCTAAATTTTCATCATCAAGTACATAAGCATTGTGCAATGCTTATAAGTAAATATTTTTTTTTAATTCAGCTCTTCGAATCAACTAATCTTAAAATTGACTAATTCAATCCCATGAAAGTTTTTCATCAATCATCAGGATAAATCAAGAAGCACGAATGGTACATCGCTCCACAGCTAATATCTAAAGTTATTTTTGTAGGATCGAAATATGCAATAGAGGAGGGGGGTAAATATCACTTGTTGAAAACCTCTTTTCTTTTATAAAACCAAAGTCAAAGATATGCAATAGAAAACTAAAACAAGATAAGACTAGGGTGGTTACTTGGTTCACAATCCAATGACTACTATTATAAGGCCCACGATCCCTTAGATCATTTTCAAATAGGAAATCATTAATGCTCTCCTTTTTGAAAACTTTTGAAGGAGGAAAGCTTGCACAAAATTAGAGGACAGTAACAAGTTTACTAAGCCTCTATTAAATGAAATGCAAGTATGTAAATAATATACTGACAATGTAGGATGTAGTATTTCATCGTAGATTGTTGGAAAGCCTCTCGGCATAGCAGTAGTAGTACTTGCATGAATAGAGCAGTAGGGAAGGAGACATTGATGAGAAGTTGATTGTTGAGTCTGATATCCCAAGGCTTCTTTTATAGCATTCATTCGATCGATTGAAAACCAATTAGTCGACTAATCCTTTCGGTCAACTGAACCTCCTATCAGGCAACTAGTCCCTTATCTTTCCTTGCTTGCTCCAATCTGATCAGATCAATCTCTCGAAATTTGCTTTTTCAATCAACCAAACATCCCATCAGTCTCCTAGACCCCAGAATTTTTGTTACTGTTTAATCTAATCGTATCTAATTTGTACTTTCCATACTTGTTTAGTCGATTGATCCTCTTGATCAATCGACTGGACCTTTATTTCCATTTGGACTTGATCACGATCCTTGTTGTGCTTATCTTCTCAGGATCGGTCAACTGAACCCTTTGATCAATCCAAATTTTATTTTTATGTAAAACAAAGTTAGCATAACAAGAAGAACAATAATATATCTACAAAATAGAGTTAGACATAAATACATGAAGCAATCTTAACAACTGAGACAATTTGATCTCGACATAGAAATTTCTGTTGATTTCTTAGTCGAATCAACGCCTAAGGTTGTCCCAATTGGGGCACATCTTCACTGCCTTCCATAACGAAAGATCTCTTCAGGACTTACCTTAACTTACCCGCCAAACATCTAGTCTAGCTGACCTGTTTGGACTTCTCCATCTACTTAGTGTCTAATCGACCTAATCCATTAAGACTTTCCTGCAATAGTAAATTAGTATAATAACAATAATAGTAATGAAAAATAGTATTAGCAACACTGTACTTTAGTTGACCAAAATCCGATGATCCAATGGACAATGTGCGATCGACCGAAAACCTTGTTTCTATCACACTTACTTGGAGTTCATTCCTCCAAGCCAAGACTTCTCACTACTTATTATTTACTCCTGTAGGATTTTCTTTTGCTTAGAGTTCACCTGCAAGACTTCTTACTATCTAAGATTCATTCCCATAGGTTTTCCTCTTATTAAGAGTTCACTTAACTTCTCACTAGTTCACTCCCCTAGAGTTTCCTCTTGATCTGCTTGGACAATGTGCCTAGCATCTAGTCACCCTTGATCTGCTTGGACTTTCTCTTTGCTAATCATTCGATCAACCTTAACTTGACTAGACTTCTCTTTGTTAGTCATCTGATCAACCTTGACCTAACTAGATTTCTTATTTGATTAGGTCAACCTTAACTATACTCTATTAAATATATTATCAAATAAATATCAAAACCCTAGAAATCGATTGCATCAGGTCATCCCACTAAAGGAAATTAATCTGCTATGCATCGTAGCAAGAAATCAATCCATAGATACCTAATTAATTACAGGAGTGTCTTGCACCGTAGCCCCGATGGCATGCTTATGAGCATTGAACCTTAAGACCTTAGAAAATCAATCTAGTGCATTAAAGGAGCAACACGCACACTACAAATGCGACAAAACAAAGTTAATAAAAATAGATGATATTGAAGTTTACGTTGCTAATTTAGAGCAAGATATCTCTAAGGACAATCCACCACAAAGGAGATTAGTATTAATAGCTTGGCATGCGTTGTGATCAACTGTAGTTTCTCGATTTACCTCCTCATAAATGGTCGTGGGGTTGATCATGTGGGACCATTAAAGTGACGGATTCTACCTTTTTTGCAGAAGTATTAATAACTTGGCAGAAGAAATCTATATAGTAAAATTCATTATTAGGGGTCTCATTAACTGTCTATATGGTAGGCAACAATAAAAAAAAGGCATTCTTTTTTATCAAAAGGACACTCCACGCTTCCTTTTTTATCAAGACATAGATGCTTTCAAGCATATTATTCAGCATTATTATCTCCTATCACCTGAATCGGTTGAATGGTTGTAACAGCTATGAAATTATAACTCCTACAATACATACTTAACCTCTTCAAAAATATTCATGTTGTAACAGTTACAATTTCGTTTGCTAAAATATGAATTCGACCTGTTCACCTAATATTCACATTATAATAGTTATGATTTAGCAGTTACTGCAACACATATTTAACCTGTTTAAAATATTTATATTGTAATAGTTACAATTTATTAGCTATTACAATACAGATTCGATTTGTTCACTTAACAGCTACGAAATCGTAATTGTTACCACTCAAATTTATTCTATTCAATAATATCTTCATTGTAGCAACTACGAAATTATAACTGTTATAACATTTGTAGCAACTACGATTTCGTAGTTGCTACAACACACCCGACCGATTGAGAATTTAATGTATATGATATGAAATAATAATGCTAAATAATATACTTAAGAGTAACTGTATCATTTTATAAGAGAGGCTGATGGGGTGGATGACCTTTTTTAATCTCAGATGATTCTTTAATTTTTACCCAAGAAGGTCATCTCCAATTGCAAGAATGCTGAATTTGCAAGAGTTCACTAAACTCGGGGCATTTGTGAAGGGAGTGATGGAACTTTGTATCTTCCATGTAAACATTGTCAAGGCTTAAGAAAGATTTTAGACACTCTATCCCCTCTCCCCTCTCCCCTCTCAACTTTATAGAGATAAATTATCTAAGTGTTACACTTATAGATTGTGCTAAAATAAACCTGTGAAACTACTTGAGTTGATCAAAATAAATTTTTAAAAAAACTTAAACAAAGGGATAGTTAGCCAATATTGGCCGGAAGAATTTCCATCAGAATCTAGCCTCTAACCAGGATGCATAGATGCATTTTTTCGCACCATCAAATGAGAATCCAGCTAAACTCGTCGAGCATCATAATGTGGGTAAGATCATCAGGGATTGCTAGTGGATCTAATCTAAATATCTTAACATAAGGTCATGTAGGAAGGGGTTGCTTCAAGAATTGTTGCAACCCATAAACATTTCAACTCAAACAACGTTCGATATGCAACACTGTACATACAGTAGTGAAGATCTTGCCTTTTAATTTCTTTTGACTGTGGAGTATGCTCTTCCGGAACTACTTTCGCCTAGCGACACCGATGCTAACGACTTGGAAGCCCAAGCTTTTGCATTCATTGCACCTTCCTGCAAATTGCTTTGCTTCAACGGATACAACCTACTGAAGCCCTGCTTTGCTTGTTCCAGGTATGCCTTGAAAGAATTCCATATGTTCCTCAAGCTTGCATATCGCATCTGCCGCCTCCAAGCTCTCTGGAAACAAGCGTTAAGGCTTGGAAGGAAGCGATGAAGAAGCCGCATGAACAGGAAGCAACTTGCGAGTGCCAGATAACCATCCTGCTGCAGCAATTTCTCTGGTGATTTTGCCCATGAGAATGGGCAGTTTTCGTGTGCATCTTCCATGGATTCAGAAACTCTCGGTGAGTCCATAATTTCATCCGGGGGTATCAGTTTTGCAGATGGATCAACACCTGACAATATAATGAGATAATAAGTATCATTTTTTTCTTGGGTGTAGAAAAGCTATAGGAATATGTTTGCAATCTACAAATTGCTGATTGATTCCCATATCCTAAACAAAGTCCAGAACAAGCATCCTTGATGTATGATTGTGAAACTTGATCTACCATTTCAGGCTACTGGATAGGTAAATTCTAGTAATGTCCAATATTCAATATAATAACGAAATGAAGCAATTTATTGTTTACATAAATTGTTGAACAAAACAATTCTAAAACACACAGCTGTCATGGAAAGAGTTGTAGATTTTGCAATTAAGTAATTAAGGATATAGAATACCTGTGACATGATTGTAAAACGCAACAAGGGAATTCTTGGTGCGTGGACCGCGATAACGGACAATCATGGTGGAATTCAGCAGAAGAATGGTCGGAAAACCATGCACTCCATGCTTCGAGAGTATGCTGTAGTGGACAAGTTTCAGATATCATCACCACATAAACATGATTACTTTTGAGGAATCTTGTCATGATACAAACTTCTTAATTTACCTTGGCCTGATAACAGATTCTTCAAATGCAAAATGATGAACAGCTGGAAACCAATCAGACAAGATGTGGAAATTTGGGCGGAAGACTTTAGAAAAAGGACACCAGGATGCATAAAAGAGCAGAGCTACATAGCTGTCTCGGTTTGTCTGCACAATGCTAAATGCCCGCTGCAAAGCAGCTTCATCGCCCTACGCATAGAATAGAGAAAAACATATAAAGATCATTGCAAATAAGATATAATTAATAAAGTTTAGGTTCTATTAAATCGATTAGAACTTTCATATTTTAACAAGGGCAGTCACACAACACTTTTGGACCACACAAATCAACTGAACTAATGGACAAGTAAACATTACCACAAAGCAACACACCCAACAGCCCACCAACTTACAGATTTTTAAAATCAATTGAGAAGGATTAAACTCTGAAGCAACAAATGGAAAGAGCATACAGGAATCCACAACATCAAATAAAGAAGAGTAAGTCTAAGGAAGCACCAAACCATTATAAGAGCTAAAGAGCAATAAGGCGACACAGTTTTCCAGCAAAAACCAAAACATACAAGTCTCCAAGTGATCTTGAAACATCACTAGGGTCCTTATCTAGAATTCATGTAGATAACTCACACATGGTGCTGCTTGAACACAAGCCAAATTGAA
The DNA here is from genome assembly GCA_025388495.1 of Curcuma longa. Taxonomy (NCBI): domain Eukaryota; kingdom Viridiplantae; phylum Streptophyta; class Magnoliopsida; order Zingiberales; family Zingiberaceae; genus Curcuma; species Curcuma longa. The sequence continues at coordinate 4,490,589 of JAOBBC010000080.1, forward strand.
GTTAAGATGCCATCGGTACAGAACTAACAACCAGTGTGGAATGAATCTTCTCACATTCTTTCTCTGCTACAAACTACTAGATATTTTAAATGCATGAGCTTTGAATGTTCTTACTTATATCAAGTAGCTAAAAACTATAAAA
>JAOBBC010000080.1:4512265-4522322 GCA_025388495.1 Curcuma longa
TCATTAATTTAAGAGATTAATTACTAATTATTAGCTAATTATTAAACTGATGAATCCTCCCTATTAACTTAATTAACCTTAATTAACTAATTACTAATCCATTATCTAACTTAACCATTAATCCTTAATTAATTAGCTAATCAATTAATTATCTAATAATCTTAATTAATTAACTAACTTTAATTAATTAACCTTACCTTAAAAATTCCTAGCTCTGCTGCGCTTGTCTTCTCCACACGAACAGGGCACAATCTGGAGGAAATCGGTGTCGGCTGGTGTCCTGGCGGCAGCGGTAGTGCAGGGAGTGTCGCAGGCGGCGGCGTGCGGTGTCGGGCGGTCGGCGGCGCTGGCGTCGGCAGTCGCAGGTGAGCGGAAACAAAGGAGGCGGTAGCGGCTGCTTCTCCACGCGGCGGGCGGCGATCGCGGCGTCTTCACGCGGCGGCCGGCAGCAGGGTGTCGGCGGAGGTGGCTTCGAAGGAGAGGAGGTGGCTTCCGGCGTCCCGCAGTGGTGGCTTCGGCTGGTGAGGGAGGCGGCGCGAGGAAAGGGGGAGGCGGCGCGTCACGCGAGCAGAGGGAAAGGAGGAGGCGGGCTGGTGGCTAGGGATTTGATCGCAGCCTCCTCTTATAGACTCTTCCTCGGTCCGTTCCGAGTTTTCCGCCGGCGGACTCGGGTGGCGGCGGACGCGGCTCGCGCGGAGCAGTCGACGGCCGACGGGGTCTGCGCGAGGACAAGGTCACGCGGAACAGAGCCTTGTTCACGCGTGGGTCAGGCCGGAAGGAAAAAGAGGAAATCGGTTCACCTGAACCGGGTTCGACTACTGTAGCAAACCATATTTGACTTTGGTTCGCTTGGTTCGGCCATCAAACGATCTCCGATTTGATCAAAACTGATTTTGTTGGATTCGTCTTCACGAGACGAATTTTTCTTTCTATTTTATTTGATCAAACTCCCTTCGATCATTTAACTAAAAGACCTTTATTATAATTTTACATCTAATTAAAAATCCTAAAAATAGGGAAAAATAATCCGGGTGTTACAGTCCATCTCAACTTCAGTTGAATGTTCATTACCATCAATCGACTGCTCTATAATCAGTCAAATTCCACAATTGAATCAATTTACTTCTGTTCGATTCCTAATCGACATCAGTCGACTTATAATGTCATCAGTCAAGTTTTTCAATCAATTTCTGAAGTTTCTGTTCGTTGCTATAGTGTCATTAGTCAACTGATTAAACTCATCAGTCAATTAATGTTATCAGTCGAGTTTTTCAATCAAATTTTGAAGCTTCTATATGTTGTAAAGTGTTATCAGCCGATTGATACAATCCATCAGTCGACTATACTATAGGAATTTACTATATTGTTCATCATACTATAGTAGTATTGTAGCGACCTTATTTTTGGAGTTTTACTATCATTAGTTGATCGCTACACTATATCAATCAACTAATACTCCTATTTTAGTCTTACAAAGATGAATTCTCTTCTTACCTAGTATCCAATTGATCTTAACCTACTAAGACTGTCTTTGACTGACATCCAGTCAATGTTAACCAGTTGAGACTTCCCATTGCCAGCATCTAGTTAACCTTGACCTTCCGGGATTTCTTCGTTTTCTAGCATCCGATAAATCTTGATATGCTGAGACTTCATGCCTTATGTCAACTTCCTGTTTGACTTCCGACTATCAAGCATTTGGTCAACCGTGATCCATTTGTACTTTCTTCTTGTGTCAATTCTACGTTAGACTTTCAATCGACAAGTGTTCGATCACCCATTATCCACTTGGACTTCCCACTTATCACTCCTTGTTGGACTTTCTATCACCAAGTATTCAATTAATCACGCTCCACTTAGACTTTCCACTTCTTTGATCGATTGTCAAGTATCCGGTTAACCTTAACCTATTGGGCATTTCACTCGACCTACTAACATATTAATCAAACGTCGAAATCCAACTCCAATCAACTCGAGTTTGGTCAACCTAGTTAAACTTGACTAAAAGTCAATTGCACTAATAGGAGGCTACTCTATCTTGAGCCAGAGAGGTTTAAATGGAAATCCTATTCGAGATAGGGGAAATTTTACAGACGAATCTATCCTTGATAGAGAAAATATGACTCGATTCATCCAAGATAGAGGAAATATTAGTGGTGACCCTGTCCCTGATAGAGGATATATTGGAGCAAAGAGGTTTAAGTGGTGATCTTGTCTTTGACAAGAGAAATATTGGAAGTGACTCTATTCCTGACAAAGAAAAATATGAAATCTAAACATTATTCCAAGGGAAGATTAGAGAGAATAATCTCATAAATTTAGATTTGACAACTATAAAAAGTTAGAAAAGGAGTCGGGAAGAAGTCCTCATTTGTTCTAACCAAATATTTCTTTATTGTGCATGCCTCCACAAGAAGCCATAGTGCTGCAGTTTCTTTCACTACCGCCAATCCTTTGCCATTAAAAATGGATATATAGTAGGAAGACTATTGGGGGTGCCCATGCATGAGTGCCTTAAAGAAAGGAAGCAGTCTGAATATCATTGATAAGAAAGAGTCTAAACAAAGAAACTCATTCAAAACAAGGAGGCAGATTATGAATTATAATAGTTACTGCTACAAAATGAATGTCCTCTCCAAATATGTTGCATATTATTAAATATTAAGTATAGAGAAACCAGTAGGCCATAATGGTGAGAGTGGCTCCTTTGTCTTGTAGTATTCTTCCAGGTCAACGCCTCATGCTCTGTCATTGGTTCAAAACTTAATTTAAGTATCAATACATCTCCATATCTATGGTACATATTTATTAGGGAATTTTCAACCACCAAGCATGATTCAAGACCAAGCTTAATGGCAACCGCATGAATTTGCAATCCATGAATCAATATAGATAGTCTGATGATTCCCTAAAAACCAATTGCTCTAGCCCCTACCACCTGCGCATGTCTCGGGTGGACTGTCACAGAAAGAAACTCCATCCTCGAGGATAGAAAAGAAACCACCATGAGATCCAGGCAGAGATCAAAATGCTTCCCTGTTAGCCCTTATGCAGACCCAAGAGATGATCACGTAATGAAGTAAGAAGGGATCGAGTTTGAAATAGTTTTTCTAGTCAATGAAGCACCAGGGATGGAAGGGATCGAGTTTGAAATAGTAAGTTTGAAAAACCAAGCGGAGAGATGGGTGGCAGAGCCGCCCAAGCATGCGAATCAGTGACCAATCCTAGCCGCATGCTTCTCCTCCATGTGCCTGCCCCTTTTATAGCCGACCTCTATCATTCCTTCCTTGCTCCTCTACATGAAAAGATGTCTATCTGACGGAATTTGTCACTTAAGCGGCTCAATACAGTCGGCCCCACAATCATCTGTGAGGAGGTAAATCGAGAAATTGTAGTTGGCCACGACGGAAGAGGATATGCCAAGATTCGAACCTTTGCCCTCTTCTACAACTCTGCTCCGTCATAACCAACTCAGTTATATCTCAGAGACAACAAAGGCAGACTCATAAAGGGGCAAGGGAGGTCATGACTCCTCCCCCCTCATTTTTTTTAAAAAAATTACTAGTATATCTTTAAAATTTTAATTAATAAAATAAATTTATTTTACAAAAACAAAAAGCCACAAAACCCTCCTTCCAATCCTTTTCAGCTAATAGCCTCTGGCCCTCTTCTCCTCCGTTAGCTTGTGATTTGTGAAGGTATCACATTTTTCCTTACTTCTCTCCACTTTTGACCTTTTGATTTTGACATTTTGGAAACATATATCATATTTATTGGTTGTTATTTATGTGTTAATTGTTAATTTGGTGCTTTTGAGTGTTCATCTATTTTGATAGTAGGAATTTTAAATCTTTTCTATTGTTTTGGTCTGCTAAAGTATTGATTGTTGAATATTTATTAGTTTTATCATTTAGGATTGATTCTAAGTATTTTTATTTCTTGACATATGTCTTTTTTATTGTTTTGGTCTGTTAAAGTATTGATTGTTGAATATTTATTAGTTTTATCATTTAGGATTGATTCTAAGTATTCTTATTTCTTGACATATGTCTTTTTTTTAGAACTAGGTAATATGTTAAGATATTTTTTAAGAGAATCAAATGTTCAAGAATCACCATCTTCTACAAAAAGGGGTAATGATCAATCTGCTGAAAAAAAAAAGAGTTATGAAACTTGTATTGGAAAAAAGTCTCAAGAGTCTTCTAATAAATTTCATATTGATTCAGATGTAATTGATCTTCCGTCGAATCCAGAACTAAGACTTAGGATTATAGATTATGAACTCAATATCCATGAAGGAGTTCGAAGAGAGTATTATCTATGAAATCCATGCCAATCCCGTAAGTATAAATTCAAAACTAGAGATTCCAATAACAAGCCAAGAAGATTTAATCCATCATGGTTTGATGAATTTGATTGGTTGGAGTATAACATTACTAAGGATGGTGTGTTTTGTCTATATTGCTATCTTTTTAAGGAGTGTGGGGAGCAAGGGGTGGTGATAAATTTATTAGCAAAGGTTTTACAAATGGAAAAAGAAAGAAAAGTTACGAGAGCATGTGGGGGGTCCTAATAGTGCTCATAACTTAGCTTTCAGCAAATGTCAAAACTTGTTAAATCAAGAACAACATATTGAGAATAATTTTGTTAGAGCAACAGAGGAAGCGAAAATTGATTATAGAATTCGACTGGAGTCATCAATTAAGTGCAATAGATTTCTTATGAAGCTTGGTCTCCCATTTAATGGTCATAATGAATCTAAAGATTCAAGCAACTAGGGACTTTTTGTTGAGTTATTGCAATTTCTTACTGACAATAATGAAGAAGTTAGGAGAGTTGTACTTCAAAATGCCCCTAGGAATATGAAGTTGATTTCACCTAAAATTCAAAAAGATATTGTGAGGGCTGCATTATTTGAAACACCTAAAAACTATAATTAGAGAGCTTGATGATGGATTATTTTTAGTTCTTATTGATGAATCTCGTGATGCGTCTATAAAAGAGCAAATGACTGTTATTTTGAGATTTGTAGATAAAACTAGATGTGTGATTGAGCGATATTTGGGTCTTAAACATGTTAGAAGTACTATTGCAAGATCACTAAAATAAGCACTTGATGATCTATTTTCATCACATGATTTGAGTATTTTGATGTCACTCGAGGTCAAGGTTATGATGGGCTAGCAATATGCAAGGTGAGTTTAATGGGCATAAAGCTCTTATCTTGAAAGAGAATGAGTCTGCACATTAAATTCATTGTTTTGCTCATCAACTTCAATTAGCTCTAGTGGTAGTAGCAAGGAAACATGTACTTGTTGCCAAATTTTTCAAATTAATTTCTAATACTGTTAATGTGGTTGGAGGCTCATATAAGCCGCAAGATACTTTGAGAGAGTCACAAATTGCTAAAATAATTGCTAGTCTAGAAAATAATGAAATCCTAAGTGGACGGGGAGTGAATCAAGAGACATCTCTCGCTCATCCTAGTGATACACGTTGGGGATAACATTACAAAACTCTAAATGGTTTCATTACATTATTTGCACTGTGGTTGATGTACTTGATGTAATTGTGGAAGAGGACTTATTTTAGGATAAAAAGTTTGAGGCATCTCGTTTGCTAGAGGCAATACAATCTTTTGAGTTTGTGATTACCCTTCATTTGATTCAATCATTATTAGGAATAACAAATGAGTCATCACAAGCTTTGCAAAGAAAAGATAAAGATATTGAGAATGCTATGAGATTGGTTGATATTTCTAAACAATGCCTTTAATAAATGAGGAATGATGGGTGGAGTTATTTGTTGGATGTGACTTCCAATTTTTGTGGAAAATATTTTATTCATGTTCGCAATATGGATGATACATTTGTAGCTCAAGGCAGATCACGACACACAACAAAAGAGATGACAAATTTCCATCACTACCAATTGAATTATTCAACACCATCATTGATGTGCAATTACAAGAGCTAAATAGTCGATTTAATGAGACCAACATTGAATTGTAGCTTTGTATTGCATGCTTAAATCCATCTAATTATATTGCTTCTTTTAACAATCAAAAGTTGATTCGATTAGCTGAATTCTATCCAAGAGATTTTTCTGATATTGACCTTTTAGAACTCTCAAATCAACTTCAAACTTTTATCATAATTCTCTCAAATATTAAGTTTTCAAATTTAAAGGGATTGAGTGACATTACTCGACTAATGGTGGAAAATAATAGAGACATAGCATTTCCATTGGTTTACAAGCTTTTAACATTGACTTTGATTTTGTCGGTTGCAACTTCCACAGTAGAGAAAGCATTTTCAACTTTGAAGATTATGAAGACTAGACTTTGCAACAGAATGGATGATTAATGGTTAATGACTCTTTGGTGGCATATACTGAAAAAGATATATTTAGTAATTTATCAAATGATTGGATTATGAATTATTATCAAAAAATGAAAGACCATAAAGGTCAATTGAAAGTCACATTTGAATTGATGATAATGCTTTAACTTTTCTGCTTGTCTTTTAGTTGATATAAATTATACTTTTGTAATTTTATATGAATTACACCCCCTAAACTAAATTTCTGAGTCCACCCCTACCTGACAAGCAACTCCAAGTCGTCACCTGCTGTTACTCAAGATCCTAATTATTAAACACCATGATAACAAGAAGAAATTATAATTTTATTTCTAGAAACCCACTAAAAAAAATGATCTTCTCTTTGAGCAAAACCAAAATCAAGATCTGATCTTTCCAGGTAAGCGACAGAAGATGCAAACCCCGAATCAAGACCAAAGCTTTTGGGTCATTAGATTTCTATGTCGGTGGTAGATTAAAGTTTTTAAGAACTTGACATGTACCCAAAAATTGGCAGATTTGCTCGGATAATACTTCGATTAATATTGAGTGGTTTGGGAAGACCATTAGAGTGGTCGCTGCCATTTTTTTCTTTAGCATTCACATATACTTCGACCTCAACATCTTTCGCTCATTTTCCCACATACAGAGCCAAAATGATTTGGCAGAAATCTGATCATGATGATGCGGCGACAGAAATCCACCTCGCACCACGGAGCTATGATGTCGAAGCTTTCTCTTAGCTTTCTTCTTGTGACACGAGGGACAGATCCAGGAAAAGGAGGTGGGCTGGACTTTGGGTGTGGAAAGGGTGGGTTAAGTAAAAAAAATTTTACAAAAAGAATCAATGTGCAATAATCTAATAGTGAAAGTTTTTTTATAAAATTTTTTTTACAATAGATAAAAAAATCTTTGGGGTGGGCTAGAGCCTAGGATAACCCTTGAGAAAATCCGTCCCTGTGTGACACGACTAATTCTGTGAAGAATAACATGCATCAAAGGCTAGGAGTTACCCTGATGAGATCCCTCCGATGCCTAAAGCATCATCGAGCCCCAAAATAGTAAAATAGAAAGAAAAAAAATGATAAAGAATGGAGAAAGCATATGAGATCCAATCTGATCATCTTTAGTAGATAGAATACCCTCCCTTATATAGAGAGAGAAGTCTAAATGATGCTCCTCTTGGAGAGAAGCTCAAGGGACGCACCTCACTAAAAGGTTCCATTGTAACTATTGTGTCTTTTCGTATTATTGTAACTATCGTGTCGCTTTACGCTATGATAACTGTTGTATCCTTTCCCATGCTGGGTGGTTGGACCAGCGGCAAGTCGAGAGGTTGGAAGGTCAGGAGGTAGATAGGTTGGCTCGACAGGTTGGTAGGTCTGACCAGCTCAACAAGTCAGCAAATCGATAGGTTGGACTAGCTCGACAAGTTGGATAGTGATGATATCTACGTTGACCAAGCCTTGAACCTACTAGATGACCCTTACGTTGATCGAGTCCTAAGCGTGCCACATGACCCCAACCGTCTCCACCACATTAGATATAATTTATTCAATAATATAAATATATATATATATATATATATATAGTGTGAAGATTATTATCGAACATATAAAATTAATCAAATAATTAATATAACTTGTGTAATATATATATATATATATCTCATCATATTAAAATATAACAATATTAATATTAGATTAAAAAATTATTAGTATCGAGTTCAAAACTAAGTGACACGAAAATTGTAAAAAAAATAAAAGAAATGTAATTTTCAAAGGACGAAACAAAAGATTTTGATGTCAAAGGAACTAACAAACTATATGGGCTTTAATTCTCTACCCTAAGTGGATATGTAAGTAACTTAAACAAATTCATGTCTTTTTTTATTTATTATTTTTCATATTTATAAAATTTTAAACTTTTTTAAAAATAAAATATAAATAATAATTTTGAATTGTCATAAATTGTGAACTGAATCTTAATCAGCGATTTCGAATCGTAAATCATAATAGTCTTTAAAAGTTAAGATTAAAGGTCAAGATTTTTCAAACCTTCAAATTGATAATTCTAAATTGTTGAACCGTCGATTTGGAACTATAATCAAATCTACCACTCTTAGACGGGAGGATCTAACATTTCAATCCTAGGAGTTCATATTATCCAATGTTGGAATAGAAACATGAGTACATGACCATCCATTATATTATAATATAAATTTTAAAATATTAATAATTATTTATACGATCAAAAATGTTTTTAATTGAATTAAAATTAAATTTTTATCTCAATGAAAGGAGATGCATTGTTAGGCTAATAGTATGCTTACAAAATTGGTAGTACATGAGAAATTATGAGAATGGAGGAGAGATCCTTATAAAATAAATATTAAAATTAGAAAAATTAATATTAAAATTAAAAAGAATATGAGTAAAACAAATCAAGGAGGATGGCACTTAGATTGAAAAAAATGTGATATCGATAGATATCTATAGTATTTTTTTTTTAAAATAATTTTTTTATGTTAATTTGGTAATTTAAATTTAAAGTTTACAAAAATATCTTAAATTAGCCATTCCATTTGAAATAGGAGCATAGTGGTGTTTATGCCTATTACAAATGCCCCTCGACTTTTCTCATTGCGGGCTCAGTCTAGCATGTAGGTTATGTTAGGCTTTGCCTTAAATTAATTTGATAATTAAAAATTAAAGAGTTGTTAAAAAATCTCAAAATAGTTATAAATAGGCACATGTGATGTTTTTCTATGTTATAATTAGAGTTGTCAAATGGGGTCAACTCATGATGAACCCATCATATGGCGGGGCGGGATAGGCCGACCCACCAACTTAACAGGTTGGGAAATCTCCAATTTAATCCAACTTAAGGCGGGTTGCGGGTTAGGCGGACCAACCCATGGCCCTGTTAAAAAATAAAAAATATTAAAAATATTAAAAATTTCAAGTTGGAATTATAATTTAAATTGAATATGTTGAAATTTTTAAATTTAAATTATAATTTTTAAACTTGAATTGGAATTTAAATGAATCGAGTCTACTAATTCATTGAGTTTTCTACTTTAATTTTAAATTTTAAAATAAATAAATAAACTTTCTCAACTTGCGGACCAATCCACGTGGGTTGCGGGCCTAGATGGGCCAACCATCTGAATCCATTTTAAAATGGGTTGATAAAATTTCAACTCAACCAGCTTAAATTATTTGATAGGGCGAGCCAATGCGGTGAGTCTAATCCAATTTGACAGCTATAGTTATGATCTCCTTTTTTAAGGCGGGCGCGGTCTGACATACAGGTTGTGTCCGACTTAGGTCATACTCATCATGTCTTGATTCTGGAACATGGGCGGATCGAACCCTAACCATACAATTCAGGCTAGACCTAGACCTAGTATGGCATGAGCTGGAACATGCTTGGGCTGAACCCTCAACATAATTCAGGACAGACCTGGCCTGGCATGACGTATTATTATAGAGCGGGCTAGGACTGATGGGATCGCGGATGGTTCCGCCTGTTGTTCAACACCACTTCCTGCATTGTGTCCTTTAAGTAGCTTCCGATCCCCATGAGATGAGATGAGATGAGAGCGCCGGTGAGCGTGATTGCCATCCCACGACACCACTGGTGAGCTCCTCCCCACCACACAAATGGTAGACATCGGAGCAAAATGTTGATCGACT
>JAOBBC010000080.1:4588909-4599426 GCA_025388495.1 Curcuma longa
TGTTAGATTTGAGAGGTGTCCTAAGGCAATCGCCTTACAGTTATACTATTTATTGGATAAATAATAATTCACTATTTGAGTGCACATTCCATATGTGTTTGATCGAATCTTAAACTCGAATATTGAATGTCCGCAATACGATTCATAGTATGAGAGAATTTGTGATTGGATCACAACTAGTGAACATCTCTACATGTGTAATTATGAATGTATTAAAATTATCCCTAGTCAAGGAATTGATGAGCATGGACGTCATCGATTCTGTCAAGACTAGCACGTTTAGACTCATTGGTTAACCAAGCAGCCGATCTCATTGCTGGAGACATTCGATGTTGAGAGTTAAACGTGGATGCTAGTTAAAGGTAACCAGTTCATTGGAGTGACCTGTCTTGAGACTTTATATTGTTTGATACATATGTCAATGAAGATCTCAGTGCAGCTTAAGTGTGAGTTTCCTTTAACTTGCGGTATTCAAGTCACCTTGATCATAGAGGCTTATAATTTAACATCTTAAGTAAGCATCTCTGAGGAGGTGTGGACCCAAGATGATTGGGTATAAGTTGAAGTACCCGAAGGTGTTTGAATAGCCCACAGAGGATTCACTGCTCCTTGGAAAGGGAGACGTATACCTTACGACCGCTTGTCAGGATTGTTACTAAAAGTCTTTGGCCAAAGCATTACATGTTAAGGGTACGATACTCTTGGATATGTGTACGAGTAACTTGAATCCATAGGACAAGAAAGCAGCTTGGTCTAGGTGTGACGTAGACAGTTTAGTGGGGACCGACACATAGACCATGTCCTGAACCAAGCGAGTATAAGACGGTGAAAAGAACGAGACACGATTCAGTGTAGCTGCTGAAAGGTTTAGAATTGTTCTAGAATCAATCGTTAATTTTTCGGTCAATTGGGGATCATGATATACTACTAGGTGTCACTCATGATCGTTCCGTAATTAATAGTTAATTTCGGACGACCAACATAGCCGGGAACCTATTGGGTCACACGCACAACAAGTTCTCCGAAAGACTTAAAACGAGTTTAAAAATTGGATTCTAGGAATGAGAGATATAAAATCTGGTTAGACCAGACAAAGGACAATATGATGGAACTCGTCTTACGAAGACGAAATGAACGAAACTGATTTCGTTCAAATCAGAGGTCGTTTGGTTAGTGAACCAAATGATTTGATTTTGAACCAAAATTGAACCAACTTGGTTTGGTTCGCGACGAAAGAGATTTTGGTAAAATGGATCCAATGAGTAGATTCATCTTGTGAAGATGAATCAGACAAAACTAGTTTGGGTCAAATCGGAGATCGTTTGGTCACTGAACCAAGCAAACCAAAATTGAATCCGGTCTGATTCGCTAAAGTAGCGAATCGGTTCAAATAGAAAAAAACCTAAATCAAACCTGGTTCACTTATAACCCTAATTGCATGATTCGGGTTTAAAAGGAGGGTTGTTGTAGCTTCTGAGCCGCGGGAGAACAGGGCATCGTGCCCTGTTCATCTTCCTCCCACAAGAAGTGTCTCGCTGCCGATTTTAGGGATTTTGCCAGATAGCCTTTCTTCTCCGGTGAAGGAAACAAAACCTTGGTCACGACACCTTCATCCTCTCGGCACGGCGCATCTTCTTCCGGAGCAGAATCGCTTCTTCTCCACACGAGTGCGCGCCGACCGGATGAAGAAAACCCTAGGCTGAAGGGGTCGCGCGCCGCCGTCCCTTTGAAGCCGCTGGAGCTCCATTCCTCTTCTGTCTCGGTTCTTCTTCTTCAAAAAGGGGCGACGCCGGCTGCCGCTTCCCACTTGAGCGAACGTCGTCAGTTCCAGGAAGAAGAAAATCCAAGAGCAGGTTCCACCTAAGCTTGGAGAAACAGGAGTGTCTTGCTGTGTTGTCGACCGGAAGAATTCGAACACTTGGCATTCTCTGTTTTGTGAAGAAATAGAGACTTTCCTTCTTTGCTTTTGTGCTGCCGACCATAACAAGCTAAAGCTTGAGCTCGTGTTCTGTTTCTGTTCTTGACCACAAGAAACAGAGATAAACCTTGTTCGATCGTGTGGGAGAGGAAAGGAAATACCTTGTTTTGTTTTTCTTTTCAAGAGTGATTTGTGAAATCTCTTATGGAATTATTGTCCGATTGTAGTCGGGAGTTTTACCATCTATAATCCTCTCAGAAGCTTACAAAGCGTTCTAAAGAATTGTTCCATCATTATCGAAAAAGTTTTTCGGTTGTTTGTCCTGAATTGGCGGTCAATAGTTGACTACCGAAAATCAAGAATACGATTCTCGATGATAGTTAGAAAGCCCTAGAAATGATCGCGATAAACGTTGTTGCGTGATTTTCGTAATAAGGCTTCTCTCGATTCGATCGTCGTCGATCATCGGCTAGTACCGAAGACGACGACGTGACTCATGGCTTCCGAAGCCGTCTAGACGGGAGCTTGGCGTGGATCACCAATAGAGGCGGGACTCCGACGAGGACCGCACGATTGATACCAACACCATTCAAACGTCATCAAAGAGGTACGCGTAGAATTTAGTTTTCTGTAAATTTTATTTATGCACGTAGAATAATTGTTATTCAGAAAATTTTAATTTCCTGCCATGCCTTGTATATGTTGTTTCCACTTATGCATGCGTGTGTTGTATTATAATAATTAGTTTAATTATCTGTTTATTTTCGCTGCGCACGTTTTCAAAACGTGAGAACACGCGCATTGCACGGGGACGATCCCAACATATTTCGCTTGAGACAAGTAGTTGTTAGATTTGAGAGGTGTCCTAAGGTAATCGCCTTACAGTTATACTATTTATTGGATAAATAGCAATTCACTATTTGAGTGCACATTTTCTATGTGTTTGATTGGATCTTAAACTCAAATACTGAATGCCCGTAATACGATTCATAGCATGAGAGAATTTATGAAACAACTAGTGAGCATCTCTACATGTGCAATTATGAATGTATTGAAATTATCCCTAGTCGAAGAATTGATGAGCACGAATGTCATCAATTTTGTCGAGATTAGCAAGTTTAAACTCCTTGGTTAGCCAAGCAGTTAATCTCACTGGCTGGAGATATTGGATGTTGAGAGTTAAATGTGGATGCTGATTAAAATTAATCAATTCATTAGAGTGACCTATCATGAGACTTCAGATGGTTTTATATATATGTCAATGAAGATCTCAGTGCAGCTTAGGTGCGAGTTTCCTTTGACTTGCAGTATTTAAGTCTCCTTAGTCGTGGAGGCTTATACTTTGACATTTTAAGCAAACATCTCCGAGGAGGTGTGGACCCGAGATGATTGGGTATAAGTTGAAGTGCCCGAAGGTGTTTTAATAACCCACAGTGGATTCACCGCTCCATGTCGTTCCACGAAACATGACCGTGCTAGTAGAAATTTTGCTCAAAACTTCTCGGCCATGCCACCAGACACGGTCATGTCGCTTCGAACTTTTCGACCGTGCCACTAGACACGGTCATGTCTCCCTTAGCAACCTATTTAAACATCTTTCGCAACCCTTTTGGAGCATCTGGGGAGAGATCTAGGGAAACCCCAAGGTCTTGGCTTGGGGACGGCGCCTCCCCTCTCTTGGGGAGGCCTTGAATGCTTTATCCTCACCTATCCATCCTCACCAATCCATCCTATTTTGGAGCAAGAAGATCTTCTAAGGATTGCCTGAGCATCAAGATAAGTTTTTCTCTCTCTTGTGGATGATAATTTTCGTGCTTTCTTGTTGTAACCTTCTTGTAATGGAGTAGATCTTTGAGTTTAGGATGTAGGATGAACATTAAGTAATGATGACGGAGTAAGAACTAGTTCATGTTATTTTTTCCTATTCTATGAATTATTTATTCTTGTTTCATGTATTGTGTGCCTTGAATATTTTTTTGATGATATGTTTGTGTGAGCGCAAGTACATGATTATGAGGGGTAGACTACGATGTAGGAAGATCTCAGGATCGTACGACCGGGGTGCTTTGTGACAGGAGGTGATCCTTTTAACCGGACTTTTCGAGGAGATCCTTACATGATGGTTAATTCTCATAAGGGATAGCTAATGGCTATTGATGACTAGGAAGGGGTTCTTAATTGGGTACTCGGTGACAGAGGATAGGATACCAGTAGTATTGCTGGAGTGTTCGGTGACAGCGGAAGAGCTATAGAACCAGGCTATCTAGGTATCATCCTAAGCTAGTAGTCGTAGAATTAGAGGATAATGATTAAATTCCGATGAAGTCTGACGAGGTCTAGTTGGTATCTTGGTTAGAATCCCTACAAGATGATAAACATGGAGAGTAAGAGAGTAAACATGGATTAAGGATGTCACCTAGCATGAATGTGAAGCCGAAATCCTAGACTCATCCATCTCATCCATTTCCTCCATCTCGTTCTATAAACCTCCAAGTCAATCTCTCTCTCTCTCTGTACCCAGTCCACAATTCTTGATCTTTTCACTTTTTTAAAAGTCTAGATAACTAGCCTTGTGACATCACCATAGCTATCAACAGTCCCTGTAGATTCGATACTTTTTATTACTTGGTGACACCTATGTACTTACGGGGGCTATCATGTTTTTGGCGATGTTGCCAGGGACTGTTGTTATTAGTTTTAGTGACTAGCAATTTTAGTTACTCTAGACTTCGAAATTCGAAAAATATCTTTCTTTTGAGGACTAAATGGATCCTCATACATATCGGTTACTCCAATTAGAAAACTTAAGATTAGCTATGTTATATACTGATGATTATTGCGCACTTTGTGGTGTTGATTGGATGTGATTAAAACTTGTCCAATATTATTAGACCCTGCCTACTAATGGGGTGGAGAAAAACATGGATGTATCCCTACTTATGACGAATGGGTATTATCACAGCCCATTTGTGATAACTGCTTAAAAATAGGGCATGCAAATTTTTGTAAAATTTGCAGCAAGGATATTTTAAATTCTAAACATGAATATGTAATTAACCAGCATGATAATAATTATGACACCAATTCTTTACTTGAAAATGATAACTTGGTTGTGTCTACTAGTATGGTTGATAATCTTGCCGAGGACATATTTGAAAATTTACTCTAATATGCTATTAATGATGTTGTGGAAGGATATGTCTCATATTATGGTGACAAGGTCCCAAGAATCATCTCCTTTTGTTCCACTACTACTCGATGTTACGGATAATGTAGGATTATTAGCTTTTGAGAAAGTTAGTGTAGGGACTTGCGCAATAGAGGCCAAGTCATAAGAATCACTTCTTTTAGTTGATCCTCCACCTGCACCACAGTACACCCTATCCTCAAATATGTTTGATGACTTACTAAACTTGGTAATTGGTAAAGACACAATTTCTTTTGATATACTTATGTTTACCAATCTATTTTTTCTCAAGCATATTTGTGGTAGAAATTTTTTTTATTATAATTCTCATACAAACTTTTCACAACTATTATATGGGATCACTAGTAGTAATCATTTATTTTTTAGAATATTTAATGACATGCTCAGGACCCTCAATCGTAGGATTCTGAAGTATCTTACACCTCCATGGTCGTGATTTAAATAATGCAAATAAAGGTCAAGTTAAAGACCTTAAACAAGCATTTTTTAGGAGGCAACCCAAGTTTCTCTCTTTGTTTCCATTTTTGGTTCTTTCTTTATTTTCTTTTACGCTTTATTTTATTTTCTAACCCATAAACTCTCTACTTACTTTTTCTTGTTATATCTTCTTTTGAATGTTTCATGGATATGGAGAAGTGTGCTTACCTTGAGGAGAGGGAATAGATAACTGAAAGACTTGAATATTTTTTAAGCTCCGTTGGGTAATTTCTCTCTAATAATATTTTTTCTCCATTAATATTTTTTATTTTCACTGAGACATAGAAAAATATAAGTCTAAGGGGATGTGCATATTTTTGGATTCTTAGTTAGATTTAGTTATATTTCTTTTAGGTTCTTCGTGCATAATAAATTTTTCCGGCTAGTTGCATCACTCATCATATCTATGATGGTTTGTCTTTCTGCAAAAGTGCTAGCACACTTATTTTAGATTTCATTGATTTGATATTTGAAGCTAGTATGTTTGGTGATCTAATTTTTCCTATCATTACTAGCATGAAGTGAGTTATATTTTTATTGAAAGAATTTGAGTTTTGGCCTAGTTTTAGGATCTCTCTACACTATGCCTAGGTTAGATAGTAAAAAGTCTGAAATTAGTCATGATTCATAGAACCATTAGTACTTGTGCTTCTAAGGTGATCTTTCAATTGCATTTTGGTTACTGGATAAATTCGGATCATGGAAGTTCATTTGAAAAAATCAAGATCCCAAAATAATAATTCTACAATGGGCACAACTCCTTCTTATGTTCGCAATACTTTGCTAAAAATAAAGAGGATAAAAAAATAGTGTCGTGAGTGGAAACTGACTAGATACCTATTTGAGATCGATAAGGGTTACTGGGGAAATATCTATCATGTTTCTCTTGATACCGAGTATTCTTTTGAGACCTTGTGTAGACCGGTGCGAAGCACCTTTTAAGAGGGATGAACCATGCGTGTGGCAGGTAAGTATTTATCGCCAGAAGTATAAGGGAAAACAGTTAGATGACGACTTAACTTTAAGCAAGGTTTGACATTTTAAATCCTATGGCCACTTTTTGTACTAAGCACGGAGAACTAACTCTTAGGCCACTTTTTAAGTAATTTTATCTAGCTCACCAATGATACTATATGATAGGATTAGTTGTGATTCACTAGGGATTATGATGCTTTATTCTTTCAATTCATGAATTTGGATGTAGGTTTTTGCTTGGGGACAAGCAAAAGTTTATGTCTGGGGGTGTGATGAGAGTAGGTTATATATGATTTTTAACCTCGTTTAACGCTCATCTACTTGTAATTTATTGTATATGATCTATTTTATCACACCTTATTTCTTTATTATTACATATTATTACTCCTTTTACTTGGAGATCTGCTCTTTATATATTTTTGATTGACAAGATGTGATTTAAAGTTAAAACGATGCATATTTGATAGTGGAGCAAGAAGTGGAGAAAAGAGACTCGCACTGGCCGTGCTCATCATCACGGGCGGGTCTCCTATGCAGCAAACACAAAGAAATGGAGAAAAAGGAACAACAAAGCAAACACGGCCATGCCCATAGAAAATCTCAAGATGAACTTCCAAGCCGTGTCTTCTATCTGGATAGTTTTGTAGACTAAAAGTAAAATGAGCATAACTTTCAATTCAGATTGATCCACGAGCCGTGATACCTACAAAAATGAAGATAACTTTAAGATCTACAACTTTTCTTCAGGATGTACAGCATGATTCTTTCTCTAGGCCATGCTAAATAGCATGATCGTGCCTCCTAACTGTTGCCGCGCTGGGTGCTCTGCCCAAACTGCAGACTAAACTTTGAACTATCATAACTTTCGGCTCAGATGGAGTTATGGGTTGGTCCACCCACCAAATTAAAGATAATTTGATGATCTACAATTTTGGTTCAGAGTCTAATTAATGAAAATTGGATTTATTGGGCGAAAAACTCATTGAGACAAAGCCCTATAAACCAGGGAAAATCTGGGCAGTTTTGGGGGAGTTCGCGCCGAGTTTTTCGACCGTTTCATAAAATACGGCCATGTTGTTCCATGAAACACGGCCGTGCCAGCAGAAATTTCACTCCAAACTTCTTGTCCATGCCATGAGACAAGGCCATGTTGCTTCAAACTTTTCGATCGTGCCACTAGGCACGGTCATGTCTCCCTTGGCAGCCTATTTAAACATCTTTCACAACCCTTTTGGAGCATCTGGGGAGAGATCTAGGGAAACCCCAAGGTCTTGGCTTGGGGGTGGCACCTCCCCTTTCTTGGGGAGGCCCTGAACGCTTCATCCTCGCCGATCCATCCTCGTTAATCCATCCTATTCTGGAGCAAGAAGATCTTATAAGGATTGCCTGAGCATCAAGATAAGTTTTCCTCTCTCTTGTGGATGACGATTTTCGTGCTTTCTTATTGTAGCCTACTTGTAATGGAGTGGATTTTTGAGTTTAAGATGTAGGATGAACATTAAGTATTGTGTGCCTTGAACATTTTTTTGATGATATGTTTGTGTGAGCGCAAGTACATGATTATGAGGGGTAGATTACGATGTAAGGAGATCTTAGGATCGTATGACTGGGGCGTCTTATGACAAGAGGTGAACTTTTTTAATCTGACTTTCTAAGGAGATCCTTACATGGTGGTAAATTCTCATAAGGGATAGTTAACGACTATTGATGACTAGGAAGGGGTCCTTAATTAGGTACTCGATGGCAGAGGGTAGGATACCAGTAGTATTGATGGAGTGTTCGATGACAGCAGGAGAGCTATAGAACCAAGCTATCTAGGTATCATCCCGAACTAGTAGTCATAACATTAGAGGGTAATGATTAAATTTCGATGAAGCTTGACGAGGTCTAGTTGATATTTTGGTTAGAATCCCTACAAGATGATAAACATGAAGAGTAAGAGAGTAAACATGGATTAAAGACATTGCTTAGCATGAATGTGAACCCGAAATCCTAGACTCATCCATCTCATCCATTTCCTCCATCTCGTTCTATAAACTCTCAAGTCAATCTCTCTCTCTCTCTCTACCCAGTCCATAATTCTTGACTTTTTCGCTTCTTTTAGAGTCTAGATAACTAGTCTTATGACATCACCATAGCTATCAATAGTCCCTGTGGATTTGATACTTTTTATTACTTGACGACACTCGTATACTTACGGGGGCTATCAGAAGTTTATTAGTAAATGCATGTCCTAGACGAAGGTGCCATTGGTATATCAAGGGGAAGGTTGTAGAAGCAGAAATCTTTTATGATATAGGAATGTGAAGATATGTGTACTCAAATAATCTTCCCACCTTGCATCCTGTTCCAAGAATCTGACCCATCTGAAGGTCCTAGACCTGACAACCAAGAGAACAGAAAAGAATAGTAAGACTAATATCACACAATTGACCAACAGAGACTAAGTTTAAAACTAAATTAGGAACAAAATAAGTGTTGGGAAGAGAAAAGGTAGAAGTATTAGCTGTTCCAGTATGAGTATTGGACATACAGCTACCATTAGCAGTTTGGATAGAGGGAAGAGAACTAGTAGGAGTTGGTTTCGATAATACAGAGAATTGAGAAGTCATATGATTACAACAAGCAGAATCAAGGAGCCAAGAATTACCTAGAGTGACAGATAAGGCAGTGGAGGATGGAGAGTAGGAAGACATCACCTGTTTTAAGAATAACTTCTAGATCACTAATAATAACAAATAGAGAAGAGGACACATTAGAGGGGGTGGTAGCAGTAGCAACAGAAGAACCAAACTTCAAAGAATACTTGGTTTTTTTTTCCAATCTCCTTTAGGGCAAGATGGGTGAGTTTAACAATTTTTCCAAATATGACCATGTTTATGACAATTTTTGCACTCAACAATTGGACAATTAGCAAATGTATGGTCAGAGCTGTTGGGATGTATACTATAAGCCTAACTTTTTGTATAAATATTTATTTTGTAATAATATTGAAATGAGAATTACTTTGGTCAAATATTTGCATTTTATGTTAATGCAGTTGTTCAATTAATTTATATTGTAAATAACATGGTATGTGATGTCACACAGAAGATCATGTCATCGGTTTCTTGTAAATTATAAATAATAGCTCACAACCAAGATGGACTGGAATAAACTATTAGAATTGTTGTAGTGTAATTAGTATTAGTTTATCTTGATTATTAAATTACACTAGTACACGGCTGTGCTTCACAAGGCACGGTCGTGCCTCACCTTGCCACGGCTGTGCTTCACAAGGCACGGTCGTGCCTCCTAGGCACGGCAGTGTCTCATCATTCCACACGCCCATGTCTCATCCGGACTGCTCTGCAGATCAAAAGTAAAATGGACATAACCTTTTGCTCCGATTGAACCACGGGACGTGCCACCTATCAAAATGGAGCCAACTTCAAGCTCTACAACTTTTATTCAGGGTGTTTCGACTGGTTCCACCTATAGGCCATGCTAAAAGGCACATCCGTGCCCACCTTCCAGATGCAGTCCAGTTTGGGGGCAGTGCTTGGGAGACACGGCCGTGTCTCATTTTGTACATGGTCGTGCCTCCTAGATACGGCCGTGTCTCAATTCCAGTGTCACGCCTAGACATGGCCGTGCCTCACAGACACGGCCGTGCCTACCAAACAGTGAAGCGACTACACATGGCCGTGCCTCCTAGGCATGGCCGTGTGACGGGGGCGTGCTGGGGGCGTGTTTGGGCATATAAATACATCCTTATGCACCTTTTGAAGGCTATCTTGGGCTATTCTCCAAAACCCTTGGTCTTGGCTTGACGGAGGCGCCTCTCCCTCTCTAGGGGAGGCCTTAAACGCTCCATCCTTCGCCGATCCACCTCGCCATTCATCTCCATCAGTCCATCCTACATCGGAACAAGAAGATCTTCAAGAGGGTGACCACGCT
>JAOBBC010000080.1:4776614-4787502 GCA_025388495.1 Curcuma longa
TGACTCGGACATAGTCGAGGATCGAGCTCTGTATTCCCCTAGTCTTAAACCAAGACGTCCATCAGCAATTGTCTTTTTCAAGGTCCAACCTCTCCTA
This sequence comes from Curcuma longa, assembly GCA_025388495.1. Taxonomy (NCBI): domain Eukaryota; kingdom Viridiplantae; phylum Streptophyta; class Magnoliopsida; order Zingiberales; family Zingiberaceae; genus Curcuma; species Curcuma longa. The sequence continues at coordinate 4,776,712 of JAOBBC010000080.1, forward strand.
ACTCGGACATAATCGAGGATCGAGTTTTTTATTCCCCTGATCTCGAACCAACCTTTCTCGACTCGGACATAGTCGAAGATCAAGCTCTTGATTCCCCTGATCCTGGACTAACAACGTCTATAAGTAATTGCCCTTTTTAAGGTCCAACCTCTCCCGATTCGGACATAGTCGAGGATCGAGATATTTATTCCCTTGGTCTCGGACCAACGACGTCCATCAGTAATTGTTATTTTCAGGACATAGTTGAGGATCGAGCTCTTTATTCCCTTGTTCTCAGACTGGCGGCATCCATCAATAATTGCCCTTCTCAAGGCCCGAGTTGTCCTGACTCATGTCGAGTAGTCCCTCGACAATCGCCCCATCCGACTATCGCCACTTGAGGTTCCTTCTTTCTCTACTTGAACTTAACTAGGGATTAGGCGTATTCATTTTGCTAAGTTTGGGCATATCTATTTTTGCTAAGTTTGAAAACAATTATGGTTGACCAAAAGACAAGAAGATATTTCATTAAAGGGAGAGACCTCGGAGGAGCATTACAAAATTACTTGCAAAAGGAAATACAGTATGATCACTCTCCTCTCCTCTCCGACTCGAGCAACCCAACCCACACTTGGCCTATATTTAAGAAATCCAAGGAGGTACAAGGAGGGAGCAGCCCAGCCTTTGCACCTGCCTTAAGGCGCCCTCAAAACTGTGCTGCAGCATCCTCGTTGTCTTGGCTCCCACTATGTCCTTGAAGTCCTCGGATTACAACCACTGTGCCTTCCAAGCCGCCTAGCGCTCCTCTTCACCGTTCTTATAGGGCCTCCTCAGCTCGGGCGACCTCCAGTTCGGCTTGCAACTTGTCCTGGCCTTCAATAGCCTCCATTACTTGCTCCTTCAGAATATTGATGCTCATGTTAGCTTGCTGGAGATGGGTGATAACATGCATTTTCTTAGTTCATTTTGGTTCTAATACTTGATGCTTTTATCCTCTCGTTGTGTAATTATTGAGTATTAACACATGTGATGAGTAGGAACTTATTTTGGACTATATTGATTATTCCTACAAAATTTGAATTGAATCTAACATTTTCTAATGTGGTTTTGTAGGATACATATGGGGCCATGAAATTGGATCAAGCTCAAGTGAAGTGAAGAGAGCCCAATCCAAATTCAGATTCATCCCATTTCATCCTAATTCGAATTCAGTATGGGTTCACAAAGGATCCACTATGACCACAACTCGCTAAGGAAGCTAGAGAAGGAAGCAAGTTGGATTCATTAGGATATTCTTCCCTTTGAAGCAACCCTAGCCGCCACCCACCATCTCCAAGCCACCACCTTCATCTCTTCACCGTCATCTCATCCACCACGACCGTCGGAACGAAGGAAAGGGGATTTCCTTTCTTCATCCGACCACCGAGGAGTCAAGGGGTACCTTCTCCATCATGTCATCTCATCCACCCGCATCATCTACGGATTACATCGAAGTGTTGGGGATTCCTTCTTTCGGTGCACCATTCGTGGAGTTCGCTTCGCTTCGCATCCACCTTCGGCTAGAGACATAGGGAGAATCATTAGATTTACTTCACTTCCTATTTCTGAGTTTAGATTTAATTTTGCATGTCAAGTATTTGTTAAAATTCCTCTTACAGTTTTGGATGTTGTTTGTCTTTAGCTTTTACTTGTTTACTTTGTTGATGCACTTATTTACTTGTCTCTACTTTGTTAATGCAATTTGTTCTAGTGCTTAGTGTTCTTTCCATTGTTTAGATGATTTAGAACTCAACACAACCCCCCTCCCCCGGCATCCAATCCAAAAGAAAATCCAAATTCAGCTACAATAACCACTAGGATTACCGCACACCGTCTACAATCGTTGGGAGACGACTCGAGTTACCCTATACTACTTTAGTTAGGGGGTTCGGTATTATTTAAGTTGATGTGCTCATTTAGACGACAATCTGAGCCTCACGTCAATGGGTGAGACCCTCGGCAACCTTCCTCTAGAGGCCAGTCAGCTTGACCTCTTGCAATGCGACTCGGGACACAAGCCTTGCCCTTTCTTCTTCCAAAGGGGCCACCTGACCCCGAAGGATCTCTTACTCCTTGGCTTTAGCCTCCTCCAGCGCTTGTTCTAGAGTTCTTGCCCTCCCCCTAGCCTCTTCTAGCTCTCCTTGAAGGCGCTCGGAGGCCTGCTTTTGTAGTTCTGCTTCCTGGTGGCATCGACTCAGCTCGGCCTTGGTGGTCTCCAACTCGTGGCTGGGTAGGACGGCACTAGCCTCTAACTCTGCCAGTCGCCCTTGCATTGTCTGGAATTGTTGGAGTAGGTGGGGCAACCGATTATGAATCTCGAAGTGCTCGGCCAACAACTGCAAAATCAAAGACTATTAGCTTGGCATTCTACGTAACCAATATAAACCAACTCGCGGCGTACCTTTAGCATTGAGTTGTTGGCTCGCCGACTCAGCTCCAGCAAATCAACGTTCCTGAACGTATTTGGGCCTACCATGGCCCTAACTCTTGCCAACAGGTTCGCCTTCTCTAATCGACCCATTCCCATACTGGTACTCAGCTTTGAATTGGTGGGAGAGATGGCGGGTCCTGAGAGGGAAGGGTCGACCCCGGTGTGAGCCGAGGGCTCTGAGCGCTTCGACTTAAAGCCGCTTGACCCCTCAAGACTAGCAGAATGCCCCGAGTCGGGGATACTGGGTTGGGCTTCAGTAGGGGCGAGAGGCTCAACCTGTTCCTCCAGCTCGACCGGCTCAACTTGGACTACTCGCCCGACCTGCTCTATCTGTTCGGTCGACTCAGGTGAAGACGGTGATCCCCTTGGGACGAAGGTATCAAAGATCCTGGTCTTCTTTTTAGCCTTCTCATCGTTGGCAGTGGAAGGAGGACGAGGGCCCTTCTTCTTTGACTTGGTGGTTGGGGTACAACCCCAAGCGGTTCTGTCGGACTGTTCGACTCCTCCATTAGGGTCGGGGCAGTGGTGGTTCGGGGCTCTTCGCTGTGGTTCCTGACCTCTTCAGGGGTCTCCTCCAAGACCACCAGTGTCACCAAGGCCTCGAAGGCTACTCAGTCCCACTTCAGATACTTGTTAACCCAGACATCCATGAGCACGCCCGCTACATCAGCAAATCGAAATTAGTTAGTCATCATAAACATAAGTAAAAACATATGACTTACGAGTGGCTGGGACAAGTCGGCCTCGATTGGATTCAGACATCCCCAGTAAAGAAGTCCCTCCTCGCCTATCATCTTGTTGACATCGAAGGCCATTTCTATGTATGAGTATTCTTTCCAATAGGACTCTAAAGGAGGAGGATTCGGTAGGTTTGACTGTCACTTGATAGCGAAATTCAAAAGAGTCGGGGGCCTAATAAAGAAAAATCGAGACTTCCAACCTTTGTGCGAAGTCGGGTACTTGTCTAGCAAGTTACCGTCCGACTTCGCAGTGAAGTAAAACACTCCCTGTTCTATCCTCTTCGGATATAAGAGGAAGTGGAAGAAAACAAGGAATGGTGTAGGCTTGGAAGACAAGGTCACTTCACAAATGAGTCGGAAGGAATTGAGGGCGAGTTGCTGGAGGTCTTGGAAGAAGTCAGGAATGGGAAAGCGAAGGCCGCCGGCTAGTTGGCCGTAGAAAAAGGTAATAAAGTCGAGGGGTGGGGTGTACGACTATTGATCAGGCTTCAGTATCCTAATCTTATGACTCCCCGGTACACCGAATAAAACCCTAACTTCTTCTCTGACCTCGCGAGTAGTTGTGGACTGTATGGCGGCGTCCCACGAGACCGAGGATCCTATTGGGTCCATTTCTAAGGTTGTCAGGTCTAAGGAAAGGAGAGGAGGAGCGGAGACTTACAAGTCGACGGCGACGGCGAAGTCATAGGTGCAGGTTGTCGGGGAGAGGAGCAGAGGGGAAGGGAGGCGGAAGCGAGGAAAGAGAGTAATGGACGCGCTGCAAATCCATCTCTCATCTTGTTATACCCCCCACCATCTTCATCCGAGTCATCCGATCAGCTAGACAAAAAGGCAGGATGCGTTGGGCGCCGTCAGATCTGGCTTGTCGTCCCACCAAATCTTAATCATGATGGTGATTCGGTTGTCGCCTCGGACACTACATCTCCATTAATGCTCCTCGAAAATGGTAAGAGCAGTTAAGGAAAGCATGGGGAAGGCACCCGCCACCTCGTTCGAGAGCGCACGCCATCAAACACAACTTTTCATGCAGATCGGATTCGCCAACTCACTTATGCCTTTCTTGACTCATGTCTGACTCAAGCTCGTACTGACTGGTCTAGTCAATCTGGCTCACGTCTCCTTCGACTAGACTTGAGGGGAGACTCATATTATAGGTTGATATACCTTGGTCAAAAAAGTCAAGATCTGGTTCAATTAGTGGCAACACAAATGCATGCCCGACCCCGCAGCTAGCTCGGCGCAACATCTAGCCAGGTTCCACGCTCGAACTCCAAGCTCGAGCTCCACGCCCGGGCTCCTCCTCCAGCCTAGTGGCCCTGTGGCCAAGCTTCGGCTCGTCTCCCTAATCATCTAACTCTGCAACCCACTCGACGCCCCACTCGGTGCTCAACTGCTTCTGCCCCCGAATGAATCCATAATCTCCCAGATAGAGGTTTATTCCTCAGTCAGCTCAGCTTGTCGAACCTGCGTTGAATCTGTGCTCTCGCCCAAGTAACCCCACTCCGTCATCACTACCTCCCTCACTCAGCCTGCCAAACCGCCACCAGATTGACATGTGGGACGGTAAAGTATTCAACGGTGGTCACCTACTCTATTAATACAACATGGTGTACCGTGCCAAGCATGAGTAATTGGACCCTCAACTACCGCAATGGGATATTCCCTGATCATTGATGTGATGTCTCCTATCGTTGCATATATAACGACCCCGCTTATAGCGAAGGCAGATATGCGAATATATATCATTTTCTTCATCTCTCGCATTTCTTTGTCTCCATTCTTCGCTGGAGAGCTGACTTTAGCGTCGGAGCGGCTGAGCCAGGGTACCCCCGGCCTCTGTTCTCACCCTCCTCTTTTCAGCCTGACAGGAGTGTCACGGTCTCTCCTCAGTTTGTAGGTCCTGTGTGACTCCATCATCATCAGAGCCAAAAATATCGATGACTCATCCGTAGGCGATCTCAAGCAGAAACAATAACGTTTCGACAAGGACCGTTACATCTTCATGAAAACTTGGATATAGTATTAAAAATGTAAGGTTCTCACACCATACATTCGATAAGAACAAATATTATAGGAAAATTGATTGTCTAAGATTTGAAACATAAAACATAAGAACACTCACTAATAAAACAATGGATGTAGTAACTAAGATGATTAGGAAAAGAATTAATATTTTTTGTTTACAAGAGACAAAATGATTAGCGAACTCGAGTTTTAAATTATGGTATACAGAATGAAGTAAAACAATAAATGAAGAAGATATTATTGTAAATAATTCGATAAAAAATATAGTAATAGTAGTTAGAAAGGAGATAAGATTATAACTCTCAAGATAATAGTGGCGAAAGAAATTATTAATATAATTAGCATATATACATCTAAGTCGGATTAGATGAAGCCACATAATCTAGATTTCAGTAAGACTTACATGAGCTATTATAAAAAATTTTATCAAATAAAATAATTTTAATAGGAGGAGATCTAAATGAGCATGTATGAATGAAAAATGAAGAATATGATAGGGTGTATGTGGTTATAGGTATAAAACAAAAAATGAAGAAAGAAAATTTATTTTTGATTTTGTGATAGCAGATAAACTTATATTAGCTAATATGTTTTTCAAGGAAAGAAACAAACACTTGGTCACATTCAAAAATTGAAATAATAAGTCACAAATTAACTTTCTTATGGTTAAAAAATAGAATAGAAAGATTTGTAAAGATCGTAAGGTCATCATTGGAAAAAATTTAACTATTCAACAGAGGTTAGTAGTGTTGAATATTCGACATAAGCATAATATCAATAGAAGGAAAACATGCACAACTCTTAAAATCAAATAGTGGAAGTTATAGGATGAAAAACAAATATATTTAAAGAGAGAGTTAGAATACAAGTATTAAGAAAAATACACGACGACTCGAATACAACATAGAATAAGATGGCATTAAAGTTGAAAATGATAACCAAGAATGTAGTCGGTAAGTCAAAGGGACGTGCACCACCAAGACATAGTACAAATGGTGGGCGCATGACATTTTTGATGTCATAGCCAGGAGTCGATTCTCGCAGGAACTCATGATCTGAAATCCACCCACCATGCGTCTCTTACCTATGTACCTAAATTTGTCTCCCTCCATACCTGTGGGGTCAGCTTTAGGGGAGCCGCTAAGGTGGCGGATCCACCTTTTTTTATAGCGAAAGGAAAAGGTATATAGGAAAGTAAAGAAAGAAACGAACAACGTATAAGGTATTATACACTTGTAAGAATGAGACACTTAAAAAAATATATGAAAGTGACCAAGAAAGTAGTGAATGAAACTAAGAATAAAACTTGTGAACGTTTATATTGACAGTTGTATACAAAAGAAGAGGAAAAGAAAAATTATAGAATAGCTAAAGCTAGAGAGAGGAAGATGAAATCTTATCCAAATAAGATGCATTAAAGATGAATGCAATAAAATACTACTGAAGAATAAGTAAATAAAAGAGGGATGTAAGTGGTATTTTCATCAACTTTTTAATGAAAGTTTAAGTAACCAACTAAACTTATAAAATTTAAGTAGATCAGAAAAGAAATTTAAATTTTCATCATAGAATCCAAATTTTTGAAGTAGAATAGGTTTTTGTAAAATAACATAAGAAATCTTATTTCATTAAAAAAAAATAAGGCCCTATTTATGTACAAATTTAGAGACCTATTCTAAAATATATATATTTTTATAGGCTTTTATCCCTAAATATTCTAACACTCTCCCTCAAGTTCGAGAATATAAATCATATGCACCCAGCTTGTTACATAAGTAGTCAATTCAAGGACCTCTCAGTGACTTAGTGAATATATCTGTTAGTTGATCATGTGAATTAACAAAACTAGCAGATATTTCACCAAATATGACTTTCTCTTTGACAAAGTGACAGTCGACTTCAATATGCTTTGTCCTCTTATGAAAAATTAGATCCGAGGCGATATGCATGGCGGCTTGGTTGTCACTATAAGTGACATTTGTGTAACCTCTCCAAATCTTAGCTCTTGAAGCAACTGTTTGAGTCATATAAGCTTTTGACTGGCTATGGCCATAGCTCGATATTCTGCCTCTGCACTGGATCTTGCCACAATATTTTGCTTTTTGCTTTTCCAAGAAACAAGATTATCTCAGACAAATATACAAAACTCAAAAATAGATTTCCTATCAATGAGAGATCCTGTCCAATCTACATCAGAATACCCTACGACTCGAGTATGTCCTTTGTCTCCATACAAAAGACCCTTTCCTGGAGCACCTCTGATATATCGGATAATGTGAGTCACAGCATCCCAATGTTCCTTGCATGAAGAGTTGAGAAACTGACTTACTACACTTACTGCAAATGAGATCTCCGAACGAGTAACAGTAAGGTAGCTTAGTCTCCCTACTAATCGCCTGTATCGTTCAGGATTTGGAAAAGACTCCCCCTGATTTGGCAGGAGCTTGACATTAGGATCCATGGGGTTGTCAACTGTCTTTGAGTTTAACATGCCTGTTTCTTCTAGAATATCCATTGCATACTTCCTTTGAGATATGATAAACCCATCTTTGGACTGTGTTACTTCTATTCCCAAAAAATATTTGAGTTTGTTGAGATCTTTTATCTGAAAATGTTTGAAAAGATGTTTCACCTATGAAATATTGAAATGATCATTACCTGTGATAACAATATCAACATAAACTACTAAGTAAATGCAACCAGTAAATGAGTAGCGATAAAAGACAGAATGGTCAGTCTCACTCTGAGTCATGTCAAACTGTTGAATTACAGTACTAAATCTACCGAACCATAATCTGAGAGACTGCTTGAAGTCATATAAAGATTTCCGCAGGCGACATACAAAACCAGAAGACTCCCCATGAGCAACAAAACATGGAGGTCGCTCCATGTAGACTTCCTCGAGCAGGTCACCATGTAAGAAAACATTTTTGATGCCCAACTGATAAAGAGGCCAATGTCGAATTGCAGCAATGGATAGGAATAGACTCACAAAGGACATCTTGGCAACAGAAGAAAAAGTGTCCCCATAATCCAATCCGAAGATCTGAGTATAACTCTTAGCAACGAGGCGAGCCTTAAGCCGAGCAACTTTTCCATCTGGACTAACTTTCACCATATATACCCATTGACAACCAACTTCTCTGGTGGTAGAGGAACGAGATCTCAAGTTTCACTGCTCTGTAAGGCACACATTTCATCGAGCATAACCTGTTTCCATTCTGGATGGGCAAAGACATCATCTGCAGTCTTCGGAAGAGAAACAAATGACAAAGAGGAAAGACAAGAATAATAGGAAGGAGAAATACAATGATTAACTCAAAGAAACATAATGAGGAGAAGGATTACGAGTGGAACGCATACCTTTCCGAAGTGCAATGGGAATATTAGACTCAGGAAATGGGACCGGAGGAAGAGGTGAAAGACTTGGCTCCAAAGATGTGTCCATGGCAGCGTCAGTGGTGGGCGGCGACAAAGCAGGACGAGGACGACGCTGATAAACATGTAATGGAGGAGATGGGCAGCAGATGGGGCATTCATCAATGGAGGAGATGGGAAAGAAGGTGACAGAGACATCTCCGGAGGATAAAAGATAGTCATTAGCCCAGGCGTAGAAGGAGAAAACTCGAACGGAGATCCATCAAGCTCAAAAAATAGAACCGAATCAAAGAACGTGACATCAACAGAGATGAAGTACCGACGGAGAGTAGGAGAATAACACTTGTACCCTTTCTGAAACTGTGAGTATCCAAGGAAGACACATTTATAAGACCGGGGAGAGAGTTTGTCAATGCCAGAATCGAGAGCATGAGTAAAACATATAAAACCAAAGACTTTAGGTGGTAAAGGATGAAGAGACTAATAAGGATAAAGAACATGATGAGGTATTTGACCTTGTAGAGTGGGAGGAAAGCATGCGATTGATGAGATAGCACGCAGTAAGTACAGCGTCACCCCAAAACCGATAAGAAACATGAAAATGGAGAAGAATCTGGGTGGTCTCAAGAAGATGGCGATTCTTACGTTCAGCAACTCCATTCTGTTGAGGGGTATGAGGACAAGACGTCCGATGCAACACACCATGAAACGCCAAGAAGGTCTGAAACGAAGTAGATAGATACTCACGTGCATTATCACTCTACAAGGTTCGAAGAGAAATACCAAATTGAGTTTTAATTTCATAGAAAAAAGATTGAAAAAGAGAGAACTCCGAACGATCCTTCATCAGATATAGCCTCTGTGGGGCTACCCAAGATCTGATCACGAACATGAAAATAATCTGTAGGCAAACCATATAAAGCTAGAGATATAAAAAATTTCTTCTGATTTTCAAGCTCCGCAACAGGAGTAGTTGCAGGTGGAAGCAGTTCATTGAAATCACAAAGAAGGCTAGAATCCTTAATCTGATGGGCACTAAGGATGATCATGAGATCTTCACAAACTTGATAGTCGCCGAGAGGTGTTTGTAAAGAGTTGTTGAGCTTGTGTCCAAATAGCTTTGTAAGTCTTGTGAGTATGCAAGACATCCCTAAAAGATGGATGGATGATGACTCGAATAATACAACACAACTGAGCGTCAATCTTTTTCCACAGAGGACAATCGGCGACTTGAATATCCTCTTCGATTTGGGTGAGATGTATTTCATAACCCTGTCCAACAAGCCAAAGCTCAATGTGAGAGTCCAAGAGGAATAGTTCTTACTATCCAATAACTCGAAAGAGAGCGGTGCAGTGATGTGATTGGTAAAAATTGAGATATCCAACTTCGGAGTCCCAGAGGTAGTCATAACGGGAACAGAGGCTAAGGCCAGACGGAGACGGGAACGCGAGCGACAGCAGCAAGCTTTGCGTGGGCTCACGGCGTCGTGCAGTAGGGATAAGATCTGCTCTGGATGAAGAAGATGATGGCGCTGTGCAAGGGAGGTCCTGTTCAAATCTGCTCCGGATGAAGAAGATGATGGTGTCAGAGATCTGCGGGAGTCGAATGAAGAAGATGATGAGCCAGTCCCGAGAAAGACGTCAACATTCTCGACGGAGTCGGAGGCGTTCCGGCGCTCGACGGAGACAGGGTTGGCTGTCGCATTGTTTCTCGAAGAGGCATACGCACGGCAGAGGTAGAAGAGGAGAAAGAGAAATCCTAGAAATCTAACCTCGCTCTGATACCATGTAAAATAACATAAGAAATTGTATTTCATCACAAGAAACAAGACTCTATTTATATACAAATTTAGAGACTTATTCTAGGAGACCTATTCTAAAATATATATATTTTTATAAGTTATTATCCCTAAATATTCTAACAGGTTTTAAATGGGATGCAAAATGAAAAATAGTTTGATCAAATGATATTCCGATAGAGTTATTAAACTACCTAGGTAAGCAAAGTATTAAATGAGTTACGAAGTTATTCAACCTGATATTGAAAACTAAAAAAATGTTAAATCGAAAGGTAAGTACTTTGTTCCCTTATATAAAAATAAAGAAAACGTATAAAATTGTACAAATTATAGAAGTATTAAATTAATGAATCATACTATGAAATTATGAAAAAGAGTTATAGAAAAAAGACTAAGGAAG
>JAOBBC010000080.1:4805573-4815828 GCA_025388495.1 Curcuma longa
TAGGGCAAGCTGAGGACGCCAGCGCCAACCATGGCAGTTACGTTGTGGAAGGCTGAGTACCACCACTTGGCTTTCCTTGACGAGGTGATAGGCAACCAGTTGTCGATCGACTTCTGATTCTTCATTTGTGACGATGGCTCCACATGCTCCGCCATTGAATTAAAACAAGTAAAATAATAGTGATATTGTTGGTAGAGAACTGAAAAAATATCACACAGAGACAATTGCTCATATCTTTATATACATGTATCGCAGCTAACTTTGCTAAATTAGCTGAGAGAAGATCGATGTGGAACGAGGAGGCAAAGTGTTGACAGATTCTTTCGGTAAATTCAACGTTGAAACATATTTTTGAGCCGAGAGGTTCTCTCGATCCAGCAGGTAGATATGGAGAGTTATCCAAATGATGACATATATATTACGTAAAATGAAAGATCCAGATGACAGATATATTTAAGATTTTAATTTAACCTTTGACGCCGTATCTCAAAGTATTATCAGTTTAACAATTTTTTATAAAATGAAATCATGAATCATCGAATTACATTGAAACACTTTGAATTAGAAATGGCACAATTTCTAATTTGTGATCATGATGATGATCTCCACACTGGTCAATGCTGTTCAATATACTAATTAATGAGTCTAGTGGAGATGACCAACTTAAACCACTGGCCCTCGGGGGCACAGCACCCGTCCCTACGCAAGCACCGGCAAGGATTTGTGACCACGCTCCTACCGTCAGCGCCGCCAACGTCCAAGCACACAGTCGCATTATAGCCGGTCACTCTCACTACAAGAAAATAAAGTTTGAGATAAAAAATTCTATCTCTAAAAATCATTTTTCTATCTTTAAACAATGCTTTAAGACAAAATATTTCGTCTCAAAAATTTATTAGTGAAAGCCTCGTGACTAATTTTGAGACAGAAATATTTTGTTTCTAATTTTAAAAATAAATTTAAAATTCATTTTGTTTTAACATCGTCATTAAGCTTACACTCGAATTTGTAATCCTAATTCCTCTCTATTGATTATTCTAAAGGTGGGCATAAGGTAAGTCCCTAGTACACTGGTTCTTCTTGACAAATCCTAAACCATTCATTCCTAACCTTAATTCCTCTTTGCTAGTTTTCTAGGGTTTGGCATCCCTAGTGGCTTCCCCACGACTCGGCATCCCTTGTCATCTTGTGTGCCCAACTCCGATCCTATACTCTTAACAACGATGGCTCATAAGTAAAGTTCTTGCCCCTATCTCAATTTCATCTCATATTAATTCACATTTCTTTTTCTAATCCAATTATTGATGCATATATGCATACATATAGAAATAAAAGTAGGCATATTGAAGCTAGTCAAGGTCATCCTTAATCTAAGACCTCATCTAAGGGAAAGGGCCCTAATGAGTGATGTAGTTCATTTAAGATCATTTTGCTCCATATTTGCACAACAAATTCTTTCGTGAGTAGAGGTGAACAAGAGTTCGGTTAAACCTAACAAACCGACCTAACTAATCAAATTTGAAAATTTGATTCGGTTATTTTAAAATTTAATTTTTTTCAAATAAATATCAGTTAATTTGATTCAAATTCAGATTTAAAATATCTTATTCGGTTTAATCAAATAAATCAAAATAAAAAATAATTGATAAATTCTGAAGTAAGTGAACTTAAAAATCCCTGACTAATTGATAAATCTCGATCCTATAATACTTGAAAATTTTGATTAATAAGGTTAATTCAGGTTTTGACCAAATTAATTGATGTTTTATTAATTTGATTTTTATTTAAAAATTTGATCAGTTCGGTTAGATCAAAAAAATTCAATTTAATTTGTTCAGTTTCAATTAATTTGATTTAGTTCGATTCAATTTTAATCGAATACTCAGTCCTATTTATAAGTAGTGCTGAGTATTTTTAGACATTGTCACATTATACATTGGAAACACTAATATTTTGTGACAACCCTATTCATCTAGATTTAGTAGCAGAGTTTTATGACAATCTACATCTCATTGGTGATGGTCTCGTGTATCGAACTCACGTAGCCAAATGCGATCTCAATTTCACCCCGGCCATCTAGCGCTCCTTTCTAGGTTGTCATCCGAATGGTAACAACTTTGTGTTTTATCTAAATTATAGAAAGTCCCTTCGGGATTCTTTTGCGCATTTAGCCAATATTGATCTCATGTTTGAGTATCTTTTTTCATCGAGCTAGGCGTTGAATAAGAGAATTTTCTCTGACCAAGTTACGCATGTCACACGGACTACAAAGTGATGTGTCATTCTCATTTCTTAATTTATCTTTGTGTTTCTATGGATCAGATCAATCATTTTCAGGATTAATCGATTTGAAGAGCTAAATACTTAAATTATCAAAAAAATGGAACATGGTCCGAAGATATAATACATTTCGAATTAATTTCCTCCTAAGGAAAATAATCCTAGAAAGTTGATTACGGAGTGATCTGTCGTTCTCACTTCTTGATTTACCCTAGTGATTGATAAAAATTCCACGGGCTGAGCTTGTCACGTCTAGGATTAGTCAGTTTAATTTGAAGAAGCTGAATACTTGAATTACCAAAAAAAAAATGATCCAAAGATACGACGTATTACAGTCTAATTTTTTCCAGTGGATAGACAACACTAATCAATGTTGACTATATAGTGACACATTGTTCAAGTTTCTCAGAATTAATCAATTCGGAAAACTAAATGCGTATACTTAGATTAAAAAAAATCACAAGTCTAATCATTTAAATTTAAAATAAAAGGACAAATTTAAAAATTAAAGTTTTAAAAATAAAATTTCATTAATTAAAATTTTGATATTCAAATTGATGTTTTTTTAAAAAAATATAAAAGCAATAAAAATATTATAATATAAAACATAATATTATTGCAATTACTATTTTTATTGAATACTATTTAAATTATAATAATATTATTAATTTATAAATTATTATGATTATTATTAATTTATTAAAGATTAAGCCAAAGACAATGGATGAGATGAACTATCTGTTAGAATTGACGGTTGCTATTAATTTGATAAAATTTGGATTGCTGCTCTCCGTGACCCGGCCCCGGCAAAATATAACTAACCGCGAAAAAATCTTAACTGCTCCCTTCCACTTCTTTAAACCGGCAGTTCTTCTCTTGCAATGCGATCTCTCCGCAAGCCATTCGAGCAGGATCCGCCATCGTCATCAAACCGTGTTATCGTAAATCTTTTGGCGAGATTTGAGTGGCAACAAAAACAAAGGAGCAAAGGATGTCTTCTTCCTCTTCGTCCATGATCTCCGGGGTAATGGCGATCGTAGCCGCGAGCTTTGTGTTGTGCATCGTCACTGGTATTTTCCGCATCCTCTTCTCGTTTTTGTTACCTGCCCTCCTGGACGTTGCGGAAAGCAGTGGCGACTGCGAAACGGCAGCGGCGGCCGTTGAAGCAGCTCTTGTGATTCCGTTTGTCGTGTGCATGTCGATAGTGATCGTCGCCGCTGCTGTTCTGCTGAACTCGAGAGATTATTGCGATGCTGGTTCGGAAACCGTCTCTCTCGTCGTGGCGCTTCCGGAAAACGAGGACTCGATAACTATCGCTATAGAATGAAACATTGAATTATTAATTTTGTAGATAGGTTTCAATGTGTTATTTTAGCAGAGTTTGCAGAATCCTTTTTGTTGGTTTCTTCTTCTTATGGCTATTAAAAAACTTCGATTATCTTCAATTTATCAAAGTGCTTGTTACATTAGCCTGGCTATTTGAATTGAAATCATGCTTTCCATTGCGACTGCATCGTAGAGAAGTGTATAATGCTTCAATTCATGGAGGATTTTTGCGTGCAGTGAACATAATGTCCCCCCTTTCGTAGTAGTTAATTATAATTTTCTGATTTACTTTCTTACAAATAGTCATAGTACCGATCATATAAAACTATTGAGGTGATGGATTACACCTTTTATCACACTAATAGCTTCTTAAATATATTGCATCTATGTCCACTGTCGGAATGGTGGATTTTCAATTAAGGAGCGAATTTAATAAATTAAATACAATATAAAATGTATACTAAAAATTATATATTAACTTCAAATATTATTACAATAATATTTTTTAAGATTTCATATTTTAAAAATATTGAATAATAATTTTATTATCAACTGTATCAAACATATCTCTTCGATATATATATGGTACCAAATACAGCAAGAATGACAACATTTATCGACAGAATGAATGACAGAAGTTTAATTTCGTCGTTAATTTAACGACAGAACTAAATCTCCATCGTTATTTTGTGTTTTAGAAATGGAATTAAACTTTTATCGTTAAAATAGTAATGAAGATAAACATCCATCACTAAAATAGCAATGGAAGTAAACTTTCGTAGCTATTTATACCTTTTTAGGATTTCTAACTATTTTCCCCCCATCTGCAAGCCTTTCTTCTCTAGCATTCCCTCCTTCGTGATCTCTAACTTTCCTCTCCTCTCCGAACTTTGACGTTCCTGTCCTCTCCCAGATCCAGTGTTTTCGCCCCTTCTTCGCAATCCCTTGTACGCTCCTCTCCTCTCCCGACCCCTTCCCTATCATCGGTGTGTAGCTTGAGTCTCTATTTGGCATGGCCCTGGCCAAGGCGAGTTCGTTGGCCACAAACTGAGAACTGACCTCTGCACTGTTGATCGACAACTTGGTCGGTCGCGATCTGAGGCCCAACCTCAACCTTGTATGAGAGCTTGGTCGACGGCTTGGTTGGCTGCAATCTAGAGGCCCGACCTTAGCCATGTCCGAGAGCTTGGTCGGTTGCGATCTGAGGCCCGACCTTAACCCTATCCGAGATCTTGGTAGAACCGGCCTCTGCACTACTAGTTGACAGCTTGGCCAGCCGCGATTTGAGGCCCGACCTCAACCTTGTATGAGAGCTTGATCGGCTGCAATCTGAAGCCTGACCTCAGCCATGTCCGAGAGCTTGGCCAATTGGATCTGAGGCTCGACCTTAACCTTGTCCGAGAGCTTGGCAGACGGCTTGACCGACCGATATCTGAGGCTCGACCTCAGCCTTGTCTAGGAGCTTGGCCCACCGAGATCTGAGGCCCAGCCTCAACCTTGGTTGGAGGCTTGGCCGTCCGCGATCTAAGGCCCGACCTTAGCCTTGTCCGTGAGCTCAACTTAGGGCTCAAGGCGATAAGCCTCCACGAGCATGGTTGGTCACAAACAAATCCGACGGTGAACTGACCCCCACTACGAGCTCAAACCCCACCATGAGCTTGGCCCTGGCTTGACCATGAGCTTAGGCGGCTGCGAGCTAAGTCGGTCAGAGGAACCATTGTTTTGGTTTTTGGTTGGAGTTACACATTGTTTAGGTTTTAAATTGTATTTTGATTTTTGAGATCCTATATTTTTATACTACAAGAGGTTGTTGTAATTGGAGTTGATAGTTTTG
Organism: Curcuma longa; assembly: GCA_025388495.1. Lineage (NCBI taxonomy): Eukaryota > Viridiplantae > Streptophyta > Magnoliopsida > Zingiberales > Zingiberaceae > Curcuma > Curcuma longa. Next base: position 4,811,014 of record JAOBBC010000080.1, read on the forward strand.
GTTTCGACTTAAGAATCTGCTCAGAAGGCAAATTGAAACTTTGAGATTTTCATTTAACACACAAGTAAGTTTTTGCTCAACTCAATAGTAAATTTAAATTATTTTATTATTTTTTAGATGTTTGTGTTACCAACACTTTGTGAAGATGGATTTCTAACTTATATCACTTGAGTAATAAGTATATTGTATGAGTGTCTATCACAAGTGAAGTTTCAAAATAATATTCTAACCCAAAGTATCACTAGTTAACATAAACGAGTTGCTACCATGTTAAGTGTCAACATGTGTTAATGGCATTGGTTTAGTTGAAAACATGTGTTAATGGCATTGGTTTAGTTGAAAATTTTCAAAATTATCTCTCTATGTACAATTTTAATACATGAACTATATGTAAATCAAATGGTTGTGATAACAAACATATAAGGACAAATCAAGTAGTGAATGACAAACATGATATTTTTTAAAATGATATTTTACCTATTAACTATCAATAAGGTTAATATTATAATTATGAGTTGTTGGACTAACAAATTGAACACAAATAGGATAACATTAACCATGTCAAAAAATGGTGGTTTGATAGTATTAAGTCTAAGTGCTTAAGAAAAAAATTTAAACTATCTGCTTGCTTAATTTTACACATTTAATCTCCATGGAAATTTATTGTTGCAGAGGGTTACAATGTATATGAATAAAGTTTGGATCTATAATAGATTAGAAAATGGATTTATCCAAGATGAATATTATACTGGAGTTGAAGAGTTTGTAAACTTTGCTAAGAGTCATCTAGAATGTATGAATGGTACAGAGTTACGTTGTCTGTGTAATCATTTCAATATAGAAATATAATTTTCTATCATGATGATACGATGAAAGTACATATCTGTATAAATGATTTTATTCCAAATTACTACAACTAGTACTGTCACGAAGAGCTTTATTTATTTCATCCAATTAGAACTTCGATTACTTCTTCATCTGACACAATTGCTCTAGGGGAATGATCATCTAATGAGAATGCAATGCAATCAATGGTTTACGACGCGATGAATGCAGTCGATAATTCCAATATAGATGAAATACCAACATATGAAGTTCAGCAACTATATAATATGTTAAATACTATCTAGTGAAAGAGAAGTGTGGGAAAACATTGCATCTGGTCAGTCTTAATTATCAACTACTGCAAGGTTATTGAACATCAAGGCAGATCATTATTTCTCAGAATGATATTATGATGACGTTTGTCAATTGATGTTAGAATTAGTCTTTGCTGATCACCTAATGACTGATAGTTTTTACCGTACAAAGAAATTTATGAGAGGTTTAGATTTGTCTATAGAGAAGACTTGTTGGATCGATTTTGATATATATTGTTTTTAACATCTGTTATGTTGTTTGTGAATAAGTGGATTTGTAAATGAGTTGTGGATTTGTGAGTTGTGAGTTTGATACAATTATATCGTTTGTATTAATTAGATTGTGATGTGAATATGTTGTGTTGTGAATATGAATGTATTGTGAAAACCATCTTTAGTGATGGTGTATTGTTTGGTTATATAAATGTAAAGAGGAAAAAATGCGAAAATGGGGAGGTTCTGTCAAATATGAAGAAATTTAACAACGGATATTTAATATTCTTTTGTTAATTAGTGATGAAAACTTAAACATCTATTGCTAATTAGTGACAGAATTAAATATCAATCGCTATTATTAGCGATGAAATTAAACTTTCATCACTAGATCTGAGACGGAATAATAAATTTCATTTATAATTTTAACAACAGAAGTTTAATTACATCGTTAATATTAGCGACGAATATTTAATTCCGTCACTAATATTAGCGATGGTAGTTTAATTCCATCACTAAATGATGTTAACGATCGATTTTTTAGCGATGATAATAATCGATTGTTATTTAGGAATAGCGACCGATTAGCGATGGAATATTTGATCGCTACTTAGGTTTGTTTGTTGTAGTGAAACAACCATTTCCTAAAACTCCCAAACTTTGCATTTTACTCCACAACTACACATAATAACTTTTAAAAAATATATACTTCACAATTATGATGCATATCAATAATTCCAAAATTGAATTATCCAACTCAAAATACTTTAAAAAATATATGTTGAAATTTTCAAAAACTTCAAATATTAGTATAGGTAGATTTTTCAGAATCCAAAAACTTAAATTTTGAATGTAAGGAGTTTAAAACGAATTTAATTTAAAAAATCCTTGGAACTATTTTCTATTAGTGTCAGCCCTTAATGTCAATCAAGTCAAATCATATTGAGTGAGACTCGAGTTGGACTCAAGTCACACAAGCCAATTCGAATTCATCAAGAGGGGGTTGCATGATCATTTAATAAGGGATTAATAAGGTATTAATTCCATGGAATACCAAAAGCCAAAACCCTTGATATTCCATGGTGGTATATAAAAGGGATGAGAGTTTTTTTTTCACTTGGTTGGATGATTTTGTGATCCTCTTTTCTTCTCTTCTACCTTTGGCCGAACCATCATTTTGTGGCTAGCACCACAATTTTGGTTCCTCTCCATCTCGGTGTTCGTGTGGATACCGTGGAGGCGCGAACACACTGATCGCACTGAGATCCGTCAACCTCAGAAGGTAAAAGGTTGCTGTCGGGATTGCGAAGGGCTCGCATCAAAGGTAATCCCTTTTCTGGAGGGATCCTTTTCCGCTGCGTTTATGCGGATAAAAACTGTTTTGTCGCATATAGATCCCTGCAGTGGTATCAAAGCCACTTGTGAAAGCATACTCATTTTTAGTTCTATACAATAAGTCAGAACGTGTTTATTGTGATCTGCGTGTTGTTCATGAGATGATCTACATGTGCTAATCGGACCCCTGTGCTCAGCTGACCGGATCCCTGTCCAATGCCGATAGGCACTTCCCTCCCGATCGGCATGTCTGATGCCGAGCGGAAGGTGCAGACTGGCACAGTTGGACTTAGCCGAGCAGATAGTCTGTCGAGCAGTCTGCCGAACGGACTAAGCCGAGAGGGATTTTTCTCGAGTGGTCTGAGTGGGCTATGCCGAGCAGATCGAGCCGATCGGACTGTACCGATCGGATGGTGCCGAGCGAACCTAGCCGACCGGGTGGTCTTGGATTCATAATGATGAACAATTGGGCAGCAACTCATTCAATGAGTCTGCAAAATAATTTTGCTTCGGGAGCGCTGCCCCCACACCCCCGCAAAATAATTTTTTTATTTTTTTCATTTTTTTCTATTTTCTGACTTAATTTTTAGAAAACAGAAAATGTGTTTAGTATGATATACTATTTTTTATTTTTTAGAAAAAAAATTAGAAAATACGTTTGGTTTGTTAATATGAAAAATTATAAACAAAGTATCTAAGATAACATTTCCAAATTCATAACCTTCTGAGTTAATACAGAAAAACTCACTTGATCCTAATCTGAGACGGTGTGTTGGTAGCAACTCTTCTGTCCAATGGAAACCCTCGGCAAAGGTATCAAAATCCAAAAGTCCCAACCTAGCAATCATCTAACCATGAACACCTCACAATAAAATCCATTAGAAAAATAGAACCTATGCACAACCTTGCCTGTGAGTTGCCGCATCTAGGTCCCTCTACTCTGGATCCAGCAAAATCAGGATCGTCTGGGAACCTATAAAGGAGAATGTGATGGAACTTTAACACTGACTAAATCGCGAGGAGGAGGGATGAGTGGCGTCGGCAGACCTGAGGAGGAAGGAGAGGGTTGTAGCGTCGCGCGTGGAGGAAAAGACCCACGAGGAGGGCTGCGGTGTCGGTTTGCTTGCACGAGGAAGGGAAAATTGAAAAGGATCGGGCGTAGGAGAGGTTGCGACGTTGGGGAGAAAATGAATTGTGCGATGAGATTGCGGTATCAGGGGAGAAAATGAGTTGTACAATAAGGTTGCAGCGTCAGGGGAGAAAAGGAGTTGTGCGATGAGGTAGCAGTGTCGGAGAGAAATTTGGAGTTGTGCGATCAAGGTTAAGGTGTGCGACATTACTATAGTTGCGTTTTTGCATTTTCTACTTGCCAGCCACATTTTTCATTCTCCACAATAAATGATCTTTTGTCATTTTCTTAGAAAATGACTTCTCATTTTTTAGAGAATGAAATTGGAAAATACAAAACAAACAATAATTTTTAGAAAATAAAAATATAAAAAGACCATACCAAACATTCCTTAGCATTTTTGACAATATATAGGTGGACACCAATGCCTATTGAAGCATCTATCTATTCATCACAATCGCCATTTAACAAAAATACTACATGTAGTAGTTTAGGTCAAAACTACTAAATGAATATTTTAAAATATTTTTGACAATTTAAATATCATAAATGGACTCTAATGACTTTCTTAGACACATCCAACCCTACACCCCACAATTGAAAAAACGTAGATTGTGTAAAATTCATGAAAGGGTTAGTTTGAATAGCATTCGATATACTCTAGCAACTCATCCTATCAATTAGACAAATTTAAATTCATATAATAATTTTGATTAAAATTAATACATAAATTTCAAAATAAATGAACTAATTGAGAATGAAGGGATAATGGAGATTTTTCATAGGATGAAAAATGATATTTGACAATGTTGGTATTTTAGTAAATAATGAATCTTAGAATCACATTAAAAGAACTTAAAATAATTAGAAATGGCACAATTTTGTAACAATGATCTCCACACTGATCGATCAATTAACTAACAAGTCTGGTGGAGGTGACCAACTTAAACCACTGGCCCTCGGGATCACAGCTCGCGTCCCCACCCAAGCACCGGCAAG
>JAOBBC010000080.1:5089584-5101038 GCA_025388495.1 Curcuma longa
AGCTCCTCAACTTTAAGTTTGACGGTGAGGCAACTGTTTACTGGTACATGCAGGTAGTTGCTTTGAAGGTTGATGGGTGTCCACGAGTCTGGGTTGTGACATCTGATGTGTGTCACCAACAAGCAGCTCATGCAGCAGTATGCTCTTTACTGATATTAATTATGCTTATGCAAACCTTTCTTAGCTTCTAGCATTGCCCTCGTTTCTCTTTGTTCCAAATTAACATGATTAAGCTATTTGCATTTGCATAATTCCAAACTTCCAATAGTCTTATATCTAGTTATGGAGCAAGTTAAACTTATTCGATTCAATTCAAGGTGTGGTAAAAGAGTGTTATCAGCGGCATGATCTTTGCTATCATATATATAGATTGGTTAGATTTCGCATGGGCTCCTCTCTTATTCTTGTATCCAGATTTGACATAAAATTGAGTTGAGAAGGCTTCAGAATATATTTATATTTCTTGTTTTCACTTGTTTGTGTCAACCCTTGTGATTCAAATTCATATTTAAGCTTGAGTACAGAATGTGCTTGTTTAAGAAGCCTTTCTAACCATTCTGCGACTTTTAGATGTTGTGTTAATCTTTTTTTTTCAAAATAGTTATAGAAGTATATGTGTAATTTATTTTTATACATCTATCCATACATAAGGAACATGTAAGGCAGCGATATAGAAATAACTCAGAAAACGCAACACAAATCTTAATAATGATAATAACATAAAAGTCTAGAAATTAATTAGAGTTTAAGGTTGATAGATCTAATCTTGATCCTAGTACCTCGATATAACCCTAATTATAACACTTAACTCCCACTCCTAATGAACAACAATTTATTTGCCCATCCTAAATTAGATACATCAACTTAAAATAGAATAATAAAATAAAAATTTTACATTGCAATTTTCCTCGATCGTCGAAATAAGACAAGTATTTTGTTGATATGAAACACTCAACCAAATCGAACCTAAATAATAGGTCGTGATTAGTTTAAAATAGATTATTATTTTTCAACATTAGCAATAAAATTACTCACAAATTCTTACCTTCAATTTAATTAGTGCACGAGGTGAGGTTTAGCAATGCCTGAGATGGCAAGCAACAACTATGCCTAAGGACACGAGGAAATTGAGAAAATGAAGAGGAGATGACAACAGTGGTATTTGCTTCCTCTCCATTCGGTCAAGAGTGCCTTGGTGGTAGCTAAGAGCTCATGGAGAGGGAGGAGAGAGATAAGAAAAATGAGAGAAAGGGGAAAGAGAAAAAGGTCGACGGTCAGCTCCTCTTTGTTTGGTCAGGTGGAGTCCTTGGTTTGGTTGGGAGGTGGTTGTTGTGCAGGAGTGAGATAAGAGAAAAGAGAGGGGAGGGATGAAAAGAGGGTCGGCAATACCTCTCCCTTAGCTCAGTGGTAGTGATGCTCAGGTGGCAGGCGACAGTGTCTAAGCAAGCAGAATGAAAAGGAGAGAGGAAAATGAGTGATATAGTAAGAGGGAGAGAAGTCGATGGAGAGGGGGAGGTCAATGATCGGTTGGGGTTGACATCTATTTCGACTACGCATATCACGTGAAGAGAGTGAGAGAAGAAAGGAGGAGAGGGTGTGATGGTGTCTAGCGAGGAAGAGAGACACGCGGGAGAGAGAGAGAGAGAGAGAGAGGAGAGAATATACAATCCCAACTTCTTAAAAAATCTCATAATTTGTCCCAAGACTACTACACCAGGCTATTCCCACTTAGAAATTTGGTTCACCCCTAAATTGGCCAAAACAAATCCAAATTGACCATCATTTGAATCCTTGTGATCCTAATTACCATGCCTACCTGATGGATTCCATCTGAACTCAATTTGACTTCAACTTGATGCCTAAAATGTTTGGTTCAACTTATTTTGTCATCTAAAAATATTTTTAAAAATTAATTTAAGACGTGACAAATTAAATATGATAAAACTCAATATCTAATATAGATATGAAAAAAAGTTTCTTAAGCAGATTATTTTCATAGCAATCTTTTCCTTTACTTCTCTTCTGTTGGTTACCTAAAATAAGTCACCTATAATTTTTCCTAAAGTAGGACATCGTCTCTTTTCTTAAAAAGGTTGGTATCTTACCTAGCCTTTCTCAGACTCACTAGAGAATTACTTGTATTCTAGTTCTCCTTATACAACACCACCTCAAAAAAATCTTGTGCAAGAATTGTTATCACCAAAAAAAAAAAATTATGTCGAAGATGATCTAATATTAGAGAATTGTGGATCTTTTAAGAACTCCAATCTAACCAAACTATGAAATAATCCAATTACAAAATTCTGAAAAAACCAGTCTAAATTAAACTCCTACCAATGCTTTCCTACACTCTAAAATAAAACAATTACCAAATTAGAGATTTCCTTCAAAACTTTATTGTCCTAAAGCACTTACCATACTAAACTCCTATAAAGCAAAAGAGCTTAAAATGAAATATAAAAAAAGACACCAATCATAGGCGTGTAGTAGAGAATTAGGAGATAGCATTGGAGAAGATGACTTTGACATATATTGCATTACAACAAACACCTTGGAGCAATTTGACAAAACTCATCTTTGTGATTTGAGTATCATCTATATCTAGATGTTCTTTCCAATTAATCAAGCTTTCATTGGTAGCTAGTACCGTCAATGGTTCAACTCTTAAATGGAGGTGTCGATTGCACTGTGGGGGAAGTGATGACACTGGTGAGTTGTAAGAACACAACTATGGGCAAATCAATAGACAATGAGGAATTTGAGTAATTGTCTCACTTTAGTTGATAAGTCAATAATATAAGCATTAGCACTTTAATATTTCTCACAACATGAAAGGGACCAATGGAATGAACATGAAATTTCTTAAAGGAATTTTATAAAGTTCTCACGGTGAATATGAACAAGGACATAATCTCATATGTTGGATTCTTTATGTTTATGATGTGCATCAACATATATTGTTAAGTTTCATTACTTAATGTAATTTTCTCCTAATATCAGTATAAATTCTCAAATATGCTTAGCAAAATTCATAGCAAAGTTAAAAGGATGTTAAGTTGTGGATAGAGTAATCAAATCAATAGGTTGATGAATTTTATGACTATAAATGACTTCGAAAGTACATGCAACAATAGATTGATTTAGAATATTTATTATAGGAAATTGGTAATCGGAAAAATATAAACCTAAATTTTTGGTTTTTCGCCTACTAGTCACCTAAGCAATTTTTCTAATCTATGATTGGCACTTACGTCAGACCATCAATCTATGGATGAACCATAGATGAAAATTTAGTTCAAATCAATATAGGGTCTTCAAAAGATATTACAAAGTTAGCACTCCTACCTCACCCCTATGTAACCGATCAACGTGGGCAAACTATGCAAACTAATAGCTTCCTTAAAGAACAACTTAGCCACATGAAATGCATCATATGTTTTGTTACAAGGAACAAAACGTGCTATCTTGGAGAACCTATTTATGAAAATTAAAATGGAGTCATGATTTTGATTGATTTGGCTATCTTAAAATGAAGTTCATGCTAAGGTTTTCCAAGGTTTATATGGGATATATAATGATCCTCAAAGACTTCTATTTTGCTTAGTGGTTTTGGTCATCTAACATGTGTGACATTCAGAGAATATTTTAGCTACATCTAGTCTTAAGGATGATCAGTAGAATCTATTATGGTTAAGGGCTATGGTTTTGCTATTCCACAGTGATCTGCAAATAAAATATAATTTCCAAATTAAAATATCTCTAAGTGAGGTCCAAGGAATAGATGTGTTTGCTTGAATAGATAATTGTTCTTAATGAAAAAGTGCACTCAACAGGAAGGTTCCCATCCTCAATATCTTGAAAATCATTCTGAAGTTAAGACATGTGGGATTCTTATCCTTGAGGTGCTCAAATTACTATTGTTGTATTCATCCATGTAAGGAAGACACAATTCGGTTCAATGCAATGATAGGTTTATTATCCTCGCCGATGCCAAGTCAATGCTTCAAGATAAAAGTGTGCCTTTGGGGAACTTAACTCATCTAGCTTCAATCATTTATTGCCAGAATGTAATATGAACTCGTATTACAACAAATAAAAGTGCCAATGTCTTGAGGCCTAAAGATAAGTAGAGTAGTGTTGTTGAGTCTCATGAGTTTTTTTGCTGAATAAAGGAATCAAATGCTCTTCTTGGCTGACAGTACCTCTTAGTTCTACTGCACACACATTACAAGCTATCTTAAATCGTTCTAGAAAGGTCAAAACATTTGAGAACAGTTGGCTTAGTCACTCTTTCTTTCATTTCGTAAAGACTATAAAAGGGATACTTTAGACCAATCTTTAATCACCTTGCTTTTGTAGAGATTTGTCAAGATGCTCTATGCATAGATGATAGATTCAAGGAAGTGAGCTTGGTTGTAATGATGAGCACTTCCTCTGATTTAGGGAAGTTACCTTACTTAGAATGGTCTCAAAGACTAAGTAAATATGTTCTAATTGGGTGGTATTTGCTTTATTGTATATTAGAATGTCATCAAGGTAGAATACTAAGAACTTTCCTATAAAAAGGATTTATGAATTAATTCATCATCTTGTTAAAAGGCTTTTGGCGTTGAAAATCTAAACATGACTAGCATTCATACAACCTATCATGTGTTTAAAAGGTAGTCTTCTCTTCATGATCAGTTTTGATGCTAATGTGATGATACCCACTATGTTAGTCTATTTGACAGAACCATTGTGTTCCAAGTCGAGCACGCCATCAAGTTTAAGTATGGAAAACATGTGTTTTTTTACAGTGATTTTGTTGATCATGATTGTCAACTCATATTCTCCAGACCTCCTTTTTATATTTTAGTTAGGTGGAGACCACATCAAAACTCATGCTTTCCGTAATAAATCCTTTATTCAAGATTCTCACGACTTGTCTATTTAACTTAATGCTTTCTTGGGTGTTTATGTGGTAGTGTGGAAGATCTTACAATCGTGATCTCGAAGTAAGGCTTATTACATGCTAGATTGTGTGGATACGTGGTATATCATCAAACTACCCTTTAGGAGTTATAATTTAAAACTAGCATAAGATCTTAGATTCAGGGGATAGCTCTCTAGTGAGATACTAATCCCAACATGAATGCCTAGGGCTAAAACTACTGCCACTCTTGGATTCTTTCATTCTTTTTCTAAATTGGAACTGTGTAAGAAGGTGAAGGAATTTCCTAGAAGATTTAGCTGACTTTATATATGGCTTGGGCTTTGGTATAACTAGATCAGGTTTGGTTGGGTATAATTTGATTTTTTTGTCTATCATGTTTGAATATATAAATGTTTTCTCTTCTATAATGAGTTACTAAGAGATCATAAGCCAATGCCTACCAAGGATATATAGGCAACTTCATGGAAGGGACTTTACACTATATTTTATTGAGCAATAGGGACCAAACATCTCTCTGACTTCACAAACTGAAGAGGAAGGTTGCTCAGGTTGGCTCGCTAACAAGAACAAGGTTTATGATTTAACCAAATAAGAACAGCTTTGTGGTGTCGGTGCCAAGTTGATGCAGCACTACCACAAACAAATCTCATATGGAGAATTGGAATCGCTAGAGAAAATTTATGCTAAAATGGACTAGCATGGAGAATTGATTGCCTTTATAGACACTATCCTAAATAAACTAGGGAATAATCCAATTGCAAATATGGAAACACCCAATATAAATTGAACTCCTACCAAAAATCCCAAACTGAAAATTTTCTTTTAAAAATTTATTCTGCTAAAGAGGAACACCCACACATTAATCTTTTATAAATTAAAATCTTATAAAAATAAACTTCCTATTTTTCATCATTTCACTATCAAAACTGTAGTTCATAATTGCAGGTTTTGATTAAGTTATTATAGGTGGATACTTGATGGTATTTTGAGCAATAGTTGTCACGAGTTTCTGTATTGATTACTATCCCAACCTCCTTCCCTGGATATTTGGCTTTTACTATGCATTTACCTGTGTAGGGCGCTTTTGTTTGGAGCTGCAAAGCATTGGTGTCTGAGGTGAGAGATGGCCACTTCCATTTGCATCCACGACAAGCAACTTATAGAAAATCAAATTTTTTTTGCCGTGTGTTTGTTGGTTTTTAACTGCAGAAAGCAATATGGTTAGTTAAGTCCATGCAAGCCAAGCAATGTGGCTGTTTTAGTTCTTTGCTTTCCATATGTTGTCAATATGGTACTATATCTCTCATAGATTGTCATTTTATTTTGATAATCACTAAGTTTCTTGGTAAAAAGTGTCCAGAGGCACACAAACTGACAAAAACCACAGGATGTGGAAGTTAACCCACTTAGTGATAAGATATCCACATCTTCTACCACCTTAGTGCCTTTTTGTTTGAAGATAGAAAGTATGATACATTTTAGGAAGGATGAATGATAGCAATGATGGATGAGGTTTAATTTTTTGATCGCGTTGTTTACATGGGAGGATGGAGAATGCTCCTTTCTTTATCTGTTTTGGAGGAAGATTAGTGTAGTTGTTGGCATTTTTGGTGTTTGTGGTGGTGAAGTTGTAGAAGAAGATTTTAGATTTGTAAGAAATTGACATATGGTGTATTTTTTTTTCCAAAGAAGAACTTTAATCATTCAACACCTTCAAAACTTCATTTTCCACTAACATTTGGGCAAAAAGAAAATAAGAGAAACTTGGTCTACCTTTCATCTGTTACTTTCCATATATTCCATTTAATTTTTCATTGACGTAAATGAGTCCTAAAGGTTACAACATCTATTAAGTTACTTGAGGCTCCTGAGAACTGTTGTAGAATAAGCCTTCTTATCCCTGATCACATACTTGGATAAATTACCCTGCACAAGATTCATCAATTAACCTACCTCTGATTCATGCTTCATATCGAATACAAGTAATTTAGATGGATTAGAATACTTGTTCTAGTTCTTTTAATGTTTTATGAAACATATTTATTATTATGTTTCCATTGATTAACCGTGTTCACTTAAGTGGTTGCATATTATGTTTGAAGGTGAGTGAAACATGAACCCAACCTATCTCTAACATATTTTACCATTGGCACTAAAAAATACATGATTGTCAATATAAATTTTCCTATAACTCGCCTATCTTTTTGACTCTTCCTAAGAAAATTATTTTGGATGAAAAGACAACTGTATATTGTAAAAAAATTTGCTTCTATGGTACTTCTTGGAGCATCTGAGATAAAATAGTTCCTTCGCATGCTATGGAATTTCCTTGGTGGGTACTGCTAGATGTTTTTTTTTGCTCTATTTTGCAGATCAAGGCTTCGCAGAAGGAGTTTGAGCAAATACTAAATGAACAAAGGTATGATTTTCTAAGTTGCTTGTTTCTCTGTTTTGTTATTTTTTGTTTGCTTGCATCTTATCTATTTTTTCGAAAAGGATTAGAAATCTCATGTTATGTTAGGCAATACAATTAAATTGTATCATTATAATAAATTATTGAAATCCAATTCTGATCAACACATGTAGCTCCTAGCTTGTGTTGATCGTGTTGATATTGTTATGTCCCAACACTGAAGTCCAATTCTATTTGTCTCCCATGATCCACTCCGCCTTGCTTCCTACATGGGGCAGACATGAGAAGCTAAAGATCCACCTTGTTCCCCCTATATTTCCATCCCTAGAAGGACATTGAACTATGGTTTAAAATCTCGAATCGTATTGGAGTTTCGGTTTATAATAGGAATGATACGGTTTCAGTACTGTATCATGCCATGCCGATATAATTTCGATATTTTTTAAATATAAAATATATTAATTAAAATAAAAAATTTAATCTAAATATAAAAAAATAAAATAAAATATATATTTTAAAAAATGAAATCATGACGCCTACGCATGGTAAATAAATAAAAATTTTATTATATATTTTGGAATTAAAATAAATAAAAAAATAATATATATATATTACATTAATGGGATAGTTTTATTAGGATTTGATTAAGTCTGTTTAGATTATCCTATTTATAACTAGGAGTTGATTGAAATTATTAATCTAAGTTTAATTATTAAAACCTAAGTTTTCTTTTCTCATAGCACCAACGCATGTCCCTGTCGTGACCCGCGCGCCCGCGGGCATCCCCGTCGTAATCCGTGCGCCTGTGGGCATCCCCGTCGTGACCTGTGCATCCCTACAGTGACCCGTTCGCCCCTGCCACGACTCGCGCACACCCCTGTTGTGACCCGCGCGCTCGAGGGTGTCCCCGTCACGACCCATGGGCTTGCGGGGGTCCCTGCAGCGACCCCGTGGAGTTCGTCACGGGATCGCGGTGCCTCCGCGTGTAGGTGCAGGCGGAACGGTAAATTTCGTCCGGGAATGAAATTTTAAACTATGCATTGACATCTCATCTGTGATAACTCCAAAGCTCTACGATGATTTGGTGTAGCTCCATAAGGATTGTGATGATCGCTAAATAGATCCCCGACTAGGACCATACAACTTATGATAAAGTTCAATTAAGTTTTTCTTCTACTTGCAAATAGCTAGATTAGGACCGCACAAGTTTATTGAATATTTTCTTCAACTCATGAATAGCTATGTTAGGGCTGAACTCGTGAATATCTTCCATCCGTTGTGGAAGAAGCCACCAAATTTCTCCTCCAAGCAGTTGCTTCCTCCTCTTCTTTTTTTATCTTTCTTCATCTCCTTCCTTCGCCTCTAATTCAACACAAGTATTGTGTTGGCGCTCTTACATGATACGGTAACATCTCATCTCAATCCGATTGCCACCGAAACTCTAGCTTAGAATGAGATCTTAAAGAAAATATAGTCAATGCTAGAAGAATAATCATATGCTTTTGTTTTGCTTTAGCAGTTACTTTTTACCCTAATTGTTTATTTAGGACCCTTCTTTGTTTTGCTTTATTATATTATTTTGCTTCTTTGTTCCACAACAACATATCTTATTGGATGGTCTATTCTTGTTATTGGCAGTCAATTGGTGCTTGTGATCTCTCTCATGATCTGCTGATACAACCAGCTAGTGGAACTTAGAATACATTCCTTTGGGTGGTTGTTCTTAGCCTAGGCTCAATTGACAAAACTTGCTCGATTGGTTAGTTGCAAGCATCTTGACATGGGCCTTGATCTTCAAGAGAATGTTTGATGCATCTTGGTATTAATATATTATGGAAATTAGAATTTCAGTGAAAATAAATTGCAACTAGAAAGTTTACTATGAACATGGACTGTGCCTGAAAAATCGTTCCATTGTTAGACAGGGACAATGTCACTGAGCTAGTTATACAAGGAAGCCAACCTGAAGGTAGCAGCCCATTTAAGTTAGATGAGGTCATGAAGTGAACTGTGCATAGGGATATTAACAAAATTTTCTTTTGAAACTCGATGAAAATTTGAAGTTGATTGGATGTAGGGTGATGAGTTGACCTGCTTTGGTATATTTGTTGTCTTGTCCTCTCCACATTATGAGGTGAGTTTGAGATAAAATTTTAAGTTCGCAAATAGACAAAGGATAGGAGATAGTTTATGCTTGCCCCATTTGACCATATGGTATAGCTTGCAATAAGAAGTTAAAAGTAGAAGTTACGAGGAAAAAAGAGAGGAAGTAGATGAAAGAAGAGGAAAATGAGCAATGTTTGAGTTGATCTTCCCATTGTTTTCCTTTTTGAACCAACCCAAGTTTTGGTACTAATACCTCTATTGACTCAGTTTGAACTGAAACAACCCCTGGCTCTCAGGTTAATCAGTTGAATCAGCAGATCCAATTTGATTTGAAGCAGTTGAAGAGGAAATGCTGTGTCAGAAATTTAACCTGTATCCAATATGCTGCCCCAACCAAGTACAAGATTTGTCCTAAGATCTAAAGACACAAATTCCTAGACCTTGAAAGTATTCATACACAAATGAAATACAAGTTTCTTAGACCTTGATGACAGTCAAAGATTTGAAATTGAAAAATTGACACTCTTTGGCATACGACCATGGAATCTTGACATGCAAGCTTTAGTGTTCCAACTGGTTTCCATAATAGTTTTGGAGTTCCCTTGCAATTTTTTAAGTTCCCTATACACACTTAGATGTTCCAGGCCTTTATGGGTTCGTTTGTGCTCCTAGAAGTTCTTCTAAAGTCCTTCAAAAGCTAGATGGTTCTGCATGATTCTGTCTGGTTGAAAAGGACTCAACTCGGAAGCTTATGAAAGGTATTGGTTCAAAAGAGTTTGTGGAGTCATGATACTTCTTGATGTTATTCAGATGTCAGATTGGCATGTTGTCTCATTTAAGGATAATTGTTGCAAGAACACAGTAGTAGAAACAAAATGAGCATAAAAAATGTCATCAGTTTTCTCATTGTTGGTTGGATGAGTTGGAAATTTGGATTGGTTGTTACTTGCAAAATACTAGTTGACAAACAAGGAAACTCAAAAGTTGAGGATGAAACTCTGATTACATGGTTTGGTATAATGTTTTTACCATTATCCTCTTTCACCATTTCGGTATAAGTTGTTACTCATTATGTTGCACTTAATTTTTTCTACCTGATTTATGCTTATTTTAGGACTTTCTTAGGTTTCACTCATTATTAGTATGTATGCACAAGAATAAGTAAGCTTACAAGAGCATTAACTAAATTTTCTTATAAAGAAAAAGCAACATAGTAGCGCAGGTTTCAACATAAGTCAAGGTTTAAAATTTAGAGCCGTGCTGAAGTTTTGATTTATAATTTGAACAATACAATTTTAGTATCGTATCATACCGTACCAATTCGTTTTCGATACTTTTTAAAATATAAATATATTAATTAAAAATATTTTTATTAATACTTGATTGTTATATATACTTACTATTGAGTTATATCCGAGATGTTAAATATTGAATTAAGTTTTAATATTATCTTATGAAATGTTTGATGCTTATTGAGTAAAAGACAATTTAGTTAGTTTCACTAAGTATATATGACAGGATCGGTTTAAATGAATTTAATTTGAATTTATTTTAATCAGTTTAAAATTAAACCAAATTTATGTATAAAGTAATTTAATTTATCAATAGTAATATATTTTATAAGTTTAGAAATTATATTATATTTAAGTTTAAAATTTTTCTTTGTTTACCTAGTGGATAGATGAAGGAGGGGAAAAATTAACTATCCTTAAACTCACATTTTTTTCTATTCTTGTGGAAGAATGAAGGAGGGAAAAAAAATTAATGATGGAGGAAAAAATAAACATGAAAGATGGAAAAAATTAATAGATAAAGGAAGGAAAAAAAATAACAGAGGGAAAGAGAGAAAGGATAGGAAAAGGAATAAAAAGATAAAAAACAAAAAATAGAAATACGGAAAAGAAAAAAATAAAAAGCCCGCCGCACGGCTTCCTCTACGGCCTCATTGTGGTCGCATGAGGTTGCACTTCGCAATCTCGCAGAGGCCATCGTGAGGTCGCAG
>JAOBBC010000080.1:5222325-5235436 GCA_025388495.1 Curcuma longa
GAGAGTTCAAATTTAGATAGGATCATTCAACCTAAATAGTTAGGCTATTCTTTTTGTTGTGATCAAGATTTAAAATATCGAGTCGTGCTGAGGTTTCGGTCCCAAACCGGAACGATACAGTTTTGGTACCGTATCGTACCGTACCGGTATGATTTTGATATTTTTAAAATATAAAATATATTAACTAAAACAAAAAAAATTAATTTAAATATTTAAAAATAAAAAATAAAATATTTTTTAAAAAATAATAGGATAAAGGATTTTAATCAAGTATATTTAAATTATCCTCAACTATAGTTAGGAATTGATTATTAAAAACTTATTAAACCTAAACTTAAGTTAAAAAAATTGAACCGCGATTGGCCACGCGCCACTAGGGGTGTGCGCATCCTGCGTGATGCCTCCGGTGGCATCGTCGGGCCCGGGCGATGCCTCTGGAGGCGTCTCCGGGCCTGCGTGAGCCTCCGGAGGCGTCGTCGGACCCGGGTGATGTTCTGTAATTGTTGGTTGTGATTGTTTTGTAATTGTTGTTCTTTGACATAATTCTCAAAGAAAGCGAAAACTTCTTGCATATTTTTCTTCTTTAAGATTATATTATTCTTCTTTAATAACAATATTCCAGTTTCTATCCAAAACTTAGGTCTAACTAGGTTTTCTTGTTACTGCAGCTTTCTTCAGATGTTATTTTAAATGAAGTGTTGAAAACTACTGCTCTGCATGATTTGTTTGAGAGAGCTGCTGAGGTGGGAGATCCAGATGCCCTGTACTTGGCTTTGAAGATGCAAGAGAAAATACAAGTTGATGGCATAGTGTTTGGCAAGCTGCTTCCATGCCCATTTAGTGCTGAAAGCTTCTTTAGTCGAGATTATCTGCTATATATTGCCAATTGCTTTAAGGTTCTCTCAACATAGCTTACCATTCCTCTACTTATTTGGTGGTTAAATGCCATCAACTAATTAGACATTTGAAATTCTTAAGCACATATCCTTTCAATTATTACTTGGAGAGCGATATTAAGTTTCTTGTTAATCTACTGAATTAATTTACTAGACATTTGGTCTGGTCTTCATTTACTCTGTAAATAAGGAATGTTTAAGCAGTAATATGTGTTATTTGGAAGGCTTGCATAGTCCTTTTGTAATTACATATATTGATGCATTTTTTTCTTCTTTCATTTTTTGTTATTAATTGGACTTAAAATTTCAGGAATCAACCTTCTGTTTGCCTCGTCTGCATAGTCTTTGTCCAGTAGTGGTGAACATGCTTACTTCGGAAATAACAACTCGTATGGAGGATGATGCAGTGCGATCTGCATCTGGTAAGAAGCAAAAGAAGATTTGGAAAGGTTGCTCCTCGGAGGACATTGCCAAGAATATCCAATGTTTTCAGGAGGTTGTAATTGAAGAGTCACTTCTTCAGTCATCTCATGATAGGAAGTTTTTGGCATTCCAAATTTTGTTGCTTATGCTTCCAAAATTGCCTATATCTTGTATCAAGTTTGTCCTTTCTGAGAAATTTGTGCATTGTCTCATGGACATTCTCTCAAACAGAGATGCATGGTTGTACAGTGCTGCTCAACATTTTATCAAGGAGCTCATTGATTTAATTGGAGATGATATTGATCGCTGTGTTTCAGTTATTATGCCACTGCAGAAACACAGCAGTGGCAAATTTGATATTATCACCAAGACACAGTTGGTGAAGGGGTTGGTTGCTAAGTTCAATACTGTGCCTGGTTGTTTGCACTTTGTGCAAAGTTTGATGAGCTTATTTGTTGATGATGGAACTGTTACTGATGAACCATCTGATCAAAGCCACACTACTGATGAAAATTCAGATTTAGGTGCGTCAGAGGATAAAGAAACTTCAGGTTCTGGTAATATAGATTCCCTGAAGAACTGGATTATAGATACCATGCCTCGGATTCTAAAAAATTTAAACCAGAATTCTGATGTAAAGTCAGTGCCACATACTGAAATTGTGAAACATATTGAGGCAAAATTTCAAGTGCAAACAGAAGTTTTGAAATTTCTAGTAGTTCAGGGTTTGTTCTGTGCATCACTAGGCACTGAAGTTACATCATTTGAGTTGCAAGAGAAGTTCAAATGGCCAAAAGCTTCTATTTCAAGTTTACTATGTAGTATGTGTATCAAGCAGCTTCAATCATTGTTAGAAGATGCACAGAAAAGGGAAAACCAATATGCATCAACTGGCATTGAATTTGATGATCTGGGTTCTTATTTTATGTGTTTCCTGAGCACTTTGCACAACATCCCTTCAATATCACTTTATATAATCTTGACTAATGAAGACGAGAAGGCATTCAAAAGACTGTTGAAAATGGAATCCAAGCTTTCTGAAGAGGTACTTGCTTTCACTCTCCAATATTTTCACCAAAGTTTTAAAGTGAATCTAGTTGATTTAACATTGTTTTTTTACTATGAGCTTGTTTTACATCGAAGTATTTTAAATTGTAGATATTAAAAAAATAAAGTGTAATAATTATAAAACTTCTAGAAATATCTTGTAAGAACTGGTAGCAATCATGGAATATACATATATTAAATCTGAAATTTTGAAGAGCAATCTATATTTAAATTAATTTATTCTTACTAGTAATTTGGAAATGCTGTTACAGTATTTATTTTCTCATTCTCTGAATTTAACATAGTATTTATCCTAAGTGATTATGAAGAATCCCAATTGCTATTCTGCCTGTAATTATGGTGTAGCGATATAAGCTGTTAGCTTAATGCCTTTTTGTTTGCTTGTCTGTGTAGCACATTGAAAGTAATCCCATTTTATCTTTTAAGTATCTTGGAGTTGAGATATCTTCTTTTTCGGTACTTCAGTTGTAATATTTTCTACATTCCATCTATTGCACAGGGAAAAAAAGTTAGGCCTGGTCCAGTTGCAAATAAGTTCCGTGCATTCCGTTATCTATTGATCCAGTTGGTGTTGCAAGTACTTCTCCATCCAGGAGAGTTCTCTGAGGCTGCATTGGAGATGATTATATGCTGCAAGAAGGCTTTTCCAGCTGCATCTTCTGATTGTGATTTTTCAGATGATGAAGAATATGATGGTGATGATGCACCAGAGTTGATGGATGTTCTAGTTGACACTTTGCTTTCACTTCTACCACAATCAACTGGTCCATTGTCTTTTGCGGTAGAACAGGCAAGTTCAGTAGAACTATACTGCTTTTGATTTGGATGATGTGTCTGTTGGCAGAAGCTTGTCTTGTTTTATTTATTTTTTTATGGTACAAAATAGACCATCTTTTAATAAAAGATACAACCTATGTAAAACTACACTTTCATTTGATGAAATTGGACAGCATTTTTTCAAGTCTTAAGCTATGCGTTGTCAAATGTGAATATGATCTTTAATTGAGAGTTTTTTGATATCTGTCTATATGATTTTGTCATCGTAATCCTGATCTGTTTGTTGTCTGACCTATTCGTTTGATTCAGAATGAAATAAATACAAGACTTGTCTTTGATATGCAGATTTTCAAGTCCTGCTGCGATGATATAACAGATGCTGGATTAGTTCAGATGTTGCGAGTTGTGAAGAAGGATCTGAAGCGTCCTCGCCATCCAATTGCAGGCAGTGATGATGATGATGAAGAGGAGGATGATTTTCTTGGAATTGAAGAGGCAGATGATATCAATGAATTTGGAACTGATGATGCAGTTGACAGTGATAGTCATGCAGATGGTTCTGAGGAATTGCTCAGGTCGGTGGCAACTGATGATAACAAGAATAGTGATTCTTCTGGGATGGACATAGTTGAAGCAATTGATCGACTTGCCAAGGGGGATAATGGCCTTTCCGCATCTGGTGATTCTGATGATGATATGGACGATGATGCCATGTTCCGCATGGACTCTTACATTTCCAGGATTTTCAAGGAGCGCAAAATTTCTGCAAGTGACAGTGCTCAATCCCAACTTATACCTTTTAAACTTCGAGTTCTCTCACTGCTAGAGATTTATTTGCAAAAGAATCCAGGTAGAATATCAGAAATTTTTGATGTGTAGTTAAAAGCGTATCCATATTCTAACTTCCAATTTTGTAATACCAAAATTCTGTTTTTCAGTTGTATTAGGCCAGCAATAATCCTTTTTAAAGAATGATCTAGAATCTTGCCTCAACTTTATTGTTTAAGCTGGACTAGCATGATTCAATCAAATAGGCATTAGCCATAGTATTTGGTTAACCTTCATCAATTGTAGGCCATCTGGTACTCATGAAACTGGCTCATTCTTATCCTATAATCCTAATCTTCGATCATGTATATATCATCCTGTTGTCCATACAGCTTTCCTCATTTCTTTTTTTATCCTGTTGTTTATCAAGTTTGCCTTCTTGTTTCAAGGGATCAATAAACAGATCTTTCTTAATAATAATTGGAAAATACTTGTAGAATATGATTTTTCTTGCATTTTTTAATCTGTTAATCTATTTGAAACAGGTAAGACTCAGGTCTTGACGGTGTATTCTTACTTGGCAAAAGCCTATGTGAATTCACATATGGCGGATGGTAATGAGCAACTAAAACAACGCATCGGAGGTATTCTGCAAAAAAAAATATTTAAAGGAAAAGACTATCCAAAAAGTGATGACATACAGCTCCGCACTCTCGAAACCTTGTTGGAGAAGAATCTAAAATCAGCGTCGCGTTCGCACCATAAAACCATATCTTTGTTTGCTCAAGACTCCACTTTCTGGTTACTAAAAATCATTCGGGCACGGAATTTCTCTGACTCTGAACTGAATGGTGTGATCAATATATTCCAAAATGCATTAACTGACTACCTGAATTGTAAGAAGTCTCGTCTGAAAGCTGGATTCATTAAAGAGGTTATTAAGAGACAGTCTTGGCTTGGGCTCCTTGTCCTTGGTTTTCTTCTGGAGAAATGTATCAGTACAAAGATGGAGTTTCGAAGAATAGAAATTCTAGATATCATAGATTGTATTATTAAGTCGTGCATTCTACCTAGCAAAGGAGAGAATGATCAAGTTGCTGCCAGTAGGTCTAAATTATTCAAGAAGTACTTGCCAGCAGCCTGTGAATTGATTCAAGTACTGTTGAGTAACATGCCGGAAAAGAAGTCACGACGTTCGGATGTGCGGCGATTTTCTACTCGGTTCTTGCATGCAGTTTCGATGCTTAAACTGAACAATGTCTTTTTAAAGGTTCTGAAGCCAGATTCACATTCAGTCTGGGAGTCTCAACTCGGGGAGTCATTTCTTTCAATTAATTCTAGCAAAGAGAAGTAAAGACATTTCTATCCATTCAATGGTTTAAAGTTTCAGAAGCTAATATTGTAAGTATATTCTCTTGGAAACAAACCTTTCCATGCATGCAAGTTCTTCCATTCCATAGTTGGACTAATAATCTAGTAGTTCAGGTCTTTAAGCTTTAACTGGAATCTGGATGTGGATGAAATCATCTGGAGACCTTACAACATTGCTTGAAATTTCTTCTGCTCAAGTCACCACCAAAATTTTACAGATTTATCAATTTTTATTTGTTAGATGTGCTGGAATAGTTTGTATGTGTATTGCACGAGAGAGGAAGTATCCAAGAAACCAAAGTAATCTTCTTTCAATGTTTAAATCCAGTAGACATTGTAGTATTCATGATTAATGTTTTTTTGACAGATCAAATTAATAGTTTTTCAGGCATTGGTGATTGGAATTGAACATTTTATTGATATGTATGTTGATCTACTTGGCATGAGGTAGGTTCATGAAGAAAAGATTGGATGCAGTTGTCGAAACAAACTCCATAATCTTTTCATGTTCACATATTAGAATATACTTAATCGACTTTGATCAAGCCCTTCCATTATGTGTTGTAATATTTAAATATGTTTTCTGAAGTAAACAAGGGTTTAATCTTGACAAAGTCAAGGTAATGTTCTCCTTTATCATGGTCAACTGTAACTTTTTCGATTTATCTTTTCATAAATGATCGTGGGATCAATCATGTAAAATTATTGGGATGACGGATTCTATTTTTTACTGAAGTAATGTTTAAATATAAATTATAAAAATCTTAAAATATTTTATTTTGAGTTCTTGTCAAAAATACTATGATAAATATATTTGTTATATTGTAAATATTTAATATAATAAATCAACTTTTATAAGTCTCCTGTTCGAGATTGAAAATTATTGATTAGTCATCCATTATTTTAACATATTAGTCGATTGGAAATAATCCATTGAACTGGTCCTTCATTTCGTATGTTTATGGACTTGTTCATCTGTTGAGTAGTTCATCAATTAATTCATAATTCATCATTAGTCGACTAAATCGGGACACATTGTCCATTTCACTTGGATCTAAATTGCATCTATTGACTGATTCATCAGTCGATTGAACTTGAGTTTAATATGACCGTATCATTTGCTGATTGAATCTTCTACTAATTAAGTTACTAGTTGATTGTTACTTTATCATCAATTGACTATTTGGACAATATCAGTCCACTACTATATCCTTAAATCCAACTAAATTATAATTTCATGGTTTTGAATTCATAAGTTGACTGCTCCACTTTATCAATTGATTGATACTCTTAAATCTAGCTGCACTGTAGTTGAATCATGTTGTGTCAAGATACCTATGTTGAGACTTCCTCGTCTATCTAATACATGTTGACCATTTATTAAGACTTTAACCTTACTTAGTATATGGTTAACCTCAATTAATTAGGACTTCCTACTTTCTCAATCTCATGTTAATCTTGATTCATTAGGGTTTTCACTTGCTCAACCTCAAGTTAACTTCAACAAGATTTTCGCTTGTCTGAAATTCACTTCTTTAGAACTTCACACGTAACATTTAATCATCTTTAACCTGTTAGGACTTACACTCTTAATATCAATTGAACTTCTTTAGTGTCAAATGTCTAATCTACCTGACTCACTTGGATTTCTCATTAACCAAGTGATCATTCATGCCAAGACTTTCATTGACTTGGACTTCTTATTAACTAAATGTTCAAACACGCTGAGACTTCCACCGTATTGAATTTCTCTAGTGTCAAATGTCTAGTCTAATTAATCAATCTAGATTTTATATTAATTAAGTGTTTGATCAACTTTGATCCATTTATACTTCTCATTAACTAAGTATTCATTCAACTTTGATTCACTTAGATTTTTCATCAATGTCAAGTATCTAATCAACTTTAACCTATTTAAAAAAAATTATATATTTATATATTTATTTTACACACCTTGAGCCTTAAACACGTGGTTATAGGATTAAGAGTTATATTCTACCAACTGAGACAACTTGTTGTTTAAACACATCTCTTTTAAATACAACATATCATTCAATTTTATTGTTCAAATATTAAAATCTTAAATTATACTTAACCTTGATTAGAGGTCGATTACACAAACACTATCTTCTTATAAATATGAAATAAGTACATTGAAAAAATTACTAGATATGAGCATCAAAAGCCTTATAATGAGTATACATAAATACTTGTTATGTATCAATTGTGTATTTGAGGCCCCTATTTATAGTAATACAAATGAATTTAAATAGAGGATAAGACAATTCATTCAGATAATTTTTGATTGGAATCAATTAACTCAAATATTTGATAGTTGGTTGTTATATTAGTTCCTAAATAAAGGCTAAAAACATCAATTGACTCGACTTTAGTCTTTCTTCTATTTTCTATATAGATATATTTTGCACCATCAAGTGGAAGACGGCTTCTGAGACAATCTTGCATAGTGACACTTATGTGAGTAGTAATATCGGTATTTATCCACCAAGTGTCAGAGGATACAATAGTTAAATTAACTTCTAAATTAATAAAGTTGAGTAGTTTACCTTTCTTTACACGTCAATTGGCGTATTTAAGGTAATATTTCTTCATATGACCTTTCTTTTTACAAAAGTAATAAGTGAATTCCTTATCTTATTTCTTGTGCTCCTTATGACCAATACTTTCAAAATCTACAGTTTGCCTTCCCTTTCCTTTGTTGTTGATCCTTTTTTATTTCTTGCTCGAACCTTGGGAACCAGATGCTAAGTGAGCACTTTCAGGTGTCTCGCGCCTCTCTCCTCTTTTTATATGCACTGAGCTATAAACTCATTTAATGTCTATTTTTCCTTTTGAGTATTATATGAAATTTTAAAAGTAGTGAACTGTGTAGGCAAAAACATTAAGACAAAATACACTAACATAGACTCAGACATTTCAAGTTTGAGTGTTTTCAGACTTGTGACAATATTGGACATCTCCATAATGTACTCATTGATATTTCTTTGCCATTATATCGCATAGTTACTAATTTTGAAAGAAGTGTGGTAGTCCTTGACTTTTTCGTTCATAGTAAAATGGTCTGCTAATTGGTTAAGGCAACTTCTAGCATCTTCTCTTCAGTAATAGAGCTTTAATTGGTGTCAGTATTGAATGTTTCATGATACTTAAGACATATGCGGTTTGATCGCTCTCACTTTTCAAATTCAGCTCTATGCTCTATGGTGCTAGTACTAGTTAGAGGTGCAGAGCGATCATATTTCAATGCATAGTCTAAATCCATACAATCCAAGACTATGATAATGTACTCGTTCCATTCAGCAAAATTAGAACTTTAGTTGGTCATATAATGAGTTTTTCTTTGAACCGACCCATTATATGCATAATTTGACATTTTATATGAGTTATATATTAGTACATAACTTACATCAACCTTAATCAACTATGTAATATGTTTTCCTTTGGAGCAATATATTTTGTGCATGATCTAAACAAAATAAATTTATTTTATAGTTGTAAGTTACCTTGAACATATATTTGACGTAAAAGTAATTTTTCTTTGGACCAATTACTTTTAGCATAGATATACGTTTACCGATACAAAATGCACTAAATATATCTAACATGCCTTCCTTTGGACCGACATAATAGTTCAATTTAGTAACACATGTGTAAATATATCCAAGAAGACCTTAGAAACTTTAATTGAGAAGATAAGTACTTGATCAACCTTAATAGCTCAAAATAATTAAACTTATCAATCGATTGATACCATATGACAATCAATTGATAACTTAATCGATTTGAAAGCCTACTGTATGCGATTTCAAAATTATCAATTGATTGATGATGAATATCAATCGATTAGTGTTTCGCTAATCGATCACAAACCTTTATGTGTTCAATATTTAACTCATCAATCGATTGTTGATTCATGACCATCGATTCTTAAAGGCCATCAATTGATCACTTAAGTTAATTATTAGAAACAATCAAATTAGATAATCGATTTTATCGTCAATTTAAAATTATCATTCATTTGTCCAAAGAAACAAAATCTTAAAATATTCCCACGTTTTTTGAAAAAAAATAATTTTTTTTCACGTGGAAAACACCCTGTTTTTTTTTGTTTTTTTTTCATGTTCTTGTAAGGAAAAAAAACCCGCCCACGTTCTCTGATTCGGAACAAAAAACATCATTTTTTCACGGTTGATTAAAAAAAATCCGCCGTCGTAAAAAAAAAAAAAAAAAAGAAGAAGAAATCATCATTAAATACGATAAAACATAATCTCACTCTGATATCCTATAAAAAAATTATAAATCTTGAATTGGATAAATTCTATAAATAGAATAAGAATTTTAGATAATTAAAAATATAAAAATAAAAATCTAATTTGAATGAAACATGATATAACATATTTGTATAAATAACGATAAGGAACTTAATTGAAAAGTCATTGTCCTTATTCTACAGTATCAATTGTTAAATTTCTATAGAAAAAAAAAGGACACAAAAGGATGATCTTCCAAGATAATTAGAATGAAGGTAAGATGTTAGTTAACTCTAAACTCTCAGAGAATAAATTCTATATATAGAACTCTGATATGTTATTATCCCATAGATAATAATGGATCAGACTAATGAGTTCTACATAGTTATTAATCCATATTTGATAATCCGAAATTTAATACACTTTAATTAGATCACCCATCTTAAATTAACCTTTTTAGCTCATTAGGCTACATGTGAATCCGATTAAGATAATTTATAAAATACCTTAAATATTTTGTTCATTTAAAATTATCTTATAATTTTTTAATTTTGTTGTTAAAATGACTCATATCAATTACTAAACATGTGAGTGGAGTAGTAATTAAAATGGATAAAATAAATATTTTAGTTTTAGATAGGAAATACTTTGATAATGAAATAAAAGTTATAAATAGAGTTGTCAAACATATCAATCTAGAGACAAGTTAACTCATCAAAAATTTATTATATAATGGGATAAAGACGGACTGACTCACCAATTTGATGGGTTAGTAAATCTCCAACCCAAGTTAACCCAAGACGAGTTACGAATTAGACGGGTCAATTCATGAGTCTATCAAAAAATATAGAAAATATTTAAGTTTGAATTATAATTTAAATTAAAATATAAGTTTTAATTTTATTTTTTTTTTAAATAAATTTTTTCAATTTGCGGATCAATCTAAGTCTACCACAGATCAATCCACACAGATCATGAACTTCCATGAATTGATCTATCTAAATTAATTTTAAAATATATTAATAAAATTTTAATTAAATCTGTCTAAATTATTTGATGGGACACATTAATATGATATGCTCATTGTCCCTATAATTTAATTATAAATGACATTTATTCCGTCAATTTTTTGCAGGGACACTTTCACAATTATAAGTTATTATTAATTTGACTGTCCCCGGGGCAATGGTGCAATGGTAGGACATTTGGATTGTGACTCAGGGACCCGCGGTTCGATCCCCAGCTACGACGTATTTGTAGGAATTTTCCTCCAAATGGAGAACACAATCAAAGGATACTGGACATCTGGATTGGCCGCTGTATGCACTTCTCGATTTACCCTGGTGGTCGGCCCGGTGAACTCAATCAAAGGATGCTGGACATCTGGATTGGCCGCTGTATGCGCTTCTCGATTTATCCTGATGGTCAGCCCGGTCTACCCTAAGGATCCACTCTAAGGATTGAGTCCATGAGACTTACTAGGATTTATTATTATTATTTTTTATAAGTTATTATTAAGTACATGGGCTCAACTGTAAAATCTCGATTCCTTAATTGTGTGCTCCGTACCAATGTGGCTCGCCGCTAGCATTGACAATAACCATCAGGGATGAAAGAAAGCCCCACGGAAGAAAGTACACGTGTTTGATTAGTTTAGGCGGACTGTGGTGTTTTGAGTTTGTGTTAAGACGCGAACTAATCGCCTCCGTCTTTATTCCCTCGCTTACTCTTTTCCCATGTGATCGCCCACATTTGCTTTATACCACTTCACACTGATCGCCCTTCACTGAGAAGTGCCTCAACACACATTCTGCAAAAGGTTGGAATCTGCCAACCTAGCGGCCCCACACGATCGACCCCCCCGACCATCTGTGGAGAGGTAAATCACGATGAATGCGGGACTGGCCAGAGCACGGGGCCCGAAGGGTTTGCACAGGACACCAGATTGATGTTATCGCAAATGGAGCCCTGGACCTTCGAACCACTCACCTCATTCTGCAAGCAACCGTGCCCTGACCAGCTGACCCCGCCCGTGGGGGCAAATAAACAGCCTCAACACACAAACACACTGCGAGAGAGAGAGAGAGAGAGAGAGAGAGAGAGAGAGGGGAAATGGAAGGGAAGGGGTCGATGCTGGTGCACGTACTGGTAGTGGCCCTCAGCCTCACAGCCTTTGGCTTCGCCATCGCCGCCGAACGCCGCAGGAGCACCGTAAGCTTGCTGTGCCTTCTATTTCTTTTAGCACTTGAATGCCGCCAATGGCGCCGCGTTGCTATGAATCCTGATCTGGCTCACAATGGAGTCGTGCTGTATGTTGATCTGGCTTTTCCTTTTGTTAACTTCCGTGTTGTTAGTTTTGCGGGGGAATCAGGGATGATCGTTGTTGGATCTCGATTTTAAGAGAACTAGTTAAGGGTTGGGTGGTGTTAGTGGATGATTAGGGTTTAGCTTTACAATGATTCTATTATTTGCTTGTGAATGGAGTCTTCCATTCTAAACGGAAAAAAAGTAGGTAAAGAGAAACAGATGTGTAGGAGACATAGTCTAGTGCTTATCGTGCAGGTTTACCTTGGAACTGGTTTGCTGATTTCCTTTGTCTGTAATTAGTGGATACTTTTACGTTTCTCATGATCAACACCTAGATGGTGTTTGAAACAGGTAAAAATCACTAAGGTGAATGAACTGTCATGCTAATTCAATCAAGTGTGTCTTGACTTTCTTTGTTTGGTGTGTCATTTGCAATTGTAATAGATAAATTATTTTTTCTCCCAGTATTTAGATAAAATCATTTCATGGGGTCAAGAAATGCTCTCCTTTTAACAATGACCACTTGAGACCAATGGTGGAGCCAGGCCCAGGTGATCTACCTGGGCTGATCCCGGGCTGTAGGCCATGAGCGTTGATGTTGACGCCATCACCCCGGGCTGCTTTCCTCTTTCTCTCAAGTTTTTCCTTTCTCCCACCGTAAATCCGAGCTTGTCTCCTTCTCAACGCCGTCGAGCCCTCGGTCTACAGCCCGGGTAGGCGTTAACGTGGTTCCACCCTTGACTTGAGTGAGATTCATATACCATGAGAATTTTATATATATGATTCACATTGGTGTGATTTACCATGGTGATTTGATGTAACGATTCAGAAATGCTGCAACGCTAATTTTATATTGTCTATCTTTATAGAAAGCTACTCCAAAGTGAGACCAAATATATTAACTATATGATTGCTACAAGAATCAAGGGAGAATTGGATTGACTGAATCACATAAACCAAATACCATCTTATTCTTTACCTGTCACTATAAGTTTTATTCTGTTTAATGTTGTCGGCATAAGTTTGTCATGATTCAGGCACAATGACAAAATTATTTCTTTATCTTGATCAGTTTGAATGGTGGCATAGACAACCAATGCTAAAGTCATTTGAAGCTATGTTGATGAGCTTGATTAGTTTGACTAGAAATGCATAAAGCCAAATTGATGGTAGTATACTCACCAATGTCTTATAAATTTCCTCATGGCAATGATTTGAAATGCGAGATTG
>JAOBBC010000080.1:5386612-5398338 GCA_025388495.1 Curcuma longa
GTCAAAATAACATACTTCTCCAGAAATTCCTTTAGTTGGGTCAAACACATTGCTGATTAGAATGCCTCCCTTCTTGACAAGTGCCTTGACATCTTCATATTACTCCAGGTCGTCCTCAACCACAACCACTGTTCCCCAAATCCACCACTAACAATGATGTCAGCTTTGTCAAGTGGGCATTCTCTGTTGCTGATGCTTTTGTCCTCTTATCCTCCATTGTTGTTTTCTGTAACATTTGCTTGGATAACTCTGTGAGTTGTTTTTCTTGTGTCTCTTATAGTAACTAGTGATGGACTATCACTATCCATCAAAGTCAGCAAGCGCAAAAATGTAGAACATAGTAGATGTAACACACAACATCAAAAATTAAGAGGGTTTAGATCGTAAGAAGATTATATTCCTATAAAAAAGGATGACAGTAGTAAAAAGTATTAGATATGAAACATTTATTCTTCACTATCAACATTTCGACTCTTTTTTCCTCTGTCTCAAGTAGATGTTCTATTTTAGATGCTTATTTGTTAAATTTTCATCTTTTTTATTTGATAGGTTTAAATTTTCATTTTGTTGTATATAGATGGTTGTCTAATTTTCCAATATCTACCTTCTCTTGGGGCGGAAGTTATATTTTTTACTCTATTTCTTGTCACATCTTCAGTTCTCTCAATGTAAAATGACTAAAGATTTAATCTCCTAAAAATTCTTCTTTAAACTATATTTTTTACTCTATTTCTTGTCACATCTTCATTTCTTTCAATGTCACATCTTGTTTTACTATATTTCTTGACACCTTTATCACTCCTGACTGCAATCGCCTTGGTATCAAATGACGCCCACTCTATGACCTCCTAACCATAGACTTGCACAAGATCCTTGCCAGCATTGCCGACCTCCACAATGTAGGTTTGCACTGATGCTTGGATACTCAAACCTAACTCCGTTGCGACCTTAGTTGCACCGTTCGACCTGCCCACATCACATGGCTGATAGTCGCCATCAACCTCAGCGCTCGCCCTCTTCTTCTGACCTTGACCTTGCCACTTGAATTCATCTTGCCTTTTGTTGACTACCCTCTTGCATTTGAGCTGGAGCTTATTGGGCCAAAATAAGTTCCATGGAAGGTGATCGAAGGAAGGGTGCCCTCTGCCTAGGTAAACAGAGGATAGAAACCAAAATGCTTCTTTATACACTTTTCTTGACTAGGCATGTTTCTTTTATTGGAAAGATTTATTGTAATATTTTCTTTTCTTCCTTTTATATTCTCATTGTTGGCCTATTACTATAACATATGAGCCATGCTTAATTGGCACGATTTACATTCAGTCTCTTTGTTTATGTAAATTAAAATTCGTATTTCTATGCAAGGGGAAGTCTTGTTCTTTTTTTGATTTTTTTCTTGTTAACATTGGGGAACTTTTGATACCATATAATTTTCGTCAACTTTTAGCCACCAGGTACAGCGGAGTCGCAGACCCTTGTATTTCCAGCTGCTGAGTTTGGAGACATAACTGGTAGTCCTTGTAATGGAGTTTCAGAAGTACCTGAACAAAATCTTGGTCATCCTAGTATTCCAACTTTAGAAGGTTTGAACCATCAGATGGTAACCCCTGCAGAGGACACGATTTCCACAAAAGCAGAAGCTCTAAAGGATATTGGACCGCCACCACTTGCAAGTTCAGTACAGACCAATGGTAAATTTGACTACCTGATGAAAGCAGAAGCTGTAATGACATTTGCTCCTGAATATGCTCCAGTGGAGGCCCCTGCTATTGAGCTATCCACATCTATTTTCAAAAATCCATATTTACCTAGATCAAAAATGCTTGAGAGTTCCAGCTCTAGTTCTAGTTCTTATATATATAATGCGACGCCTCCCATCTACATGGACTCTTCTGAAGAAAAGTCTGAGAAAGCAACAAATCTCCCATTAGGCGAATTGGGACACGAGGGTATTTCTTCTGCCAAATCTTCTAAGTTATATATGCATGTAGCCTCTGGAACAGAAAATAAAAGTAAAAGACCAGTTAATAATGATGTGACATCAAGCAATGGAGAAGGGTTGTCTCCTATATCAGGCGTGAAACCAACAACTGCCGTCATATCAGTCCAAAAGAAAAATGACTACATGGAAACTGGTGGTTTCTTGTTTCCTGCAAAGACTGTGTTCGCGACAAATATTGAGTGTATGATCTACCAAACTTTCATGTGCAAGTTAAGACATACATTGTTGTCTCTTAAGAACAGAATTCCTATCAGCTTGAGACATTCATTGTCAGATCTAGTCCAAGGTGACACTAATGTTAAATCAGATATAGTAAAGCATGAGCCGAGGAAAAAAGATAATATAACCGTCAGATTAGCTGGTGATATTGATGGTGGGGTGCAAGATGGACCATTTACTACACAAGTAGGTGTTTGGCGCTCTGTTGGTGCACCTAAAATTGCAAAATCTTCACGTGTCTCTGAGTGCTTGCCTTTGTTGCCGCTTAATACATTGGGTGATGAAGGCATAAATTTCCATGTGCAAAAGCAACCTCTTCAGGATCTGCTTGATTCCATAACCTTTTTAGTTCAGCAAGCTGTGTCCCTTGTAGACTTCTCACTTGATACTAATGATGGTTATGGCTCCTATTACTGGCTTGGGATACAAGAACAACGGAGGCGTAATTTTTCTTGTGGACCATCCATGATTCATGCTGGATGTGGTGGACTTATTTCAACATGCCATTCCTTGGATATTGCTGGTTTAGACTTAATTGATCCGCTTTCTGCTGATGTAAGATTCCAGATAAACTCCACAGCATTTTTTTGTCTGCATTGCTGCTTATAATTCTTCTGTTCTGTATTCATGCATTGATGATCTAGATGCCTTTCTTACTAGCATTTTTGAACAATTGAACTGATATTGACAAGCCATCAGCCAATCAACTTAGAATGGTATGGCAGCTCCTTTCTTCAAATCACCCATTATGAATAATATAACCCCAGCTAAATTGAGTCAATCCAGGTGTTTGACTTAGGTCACATTAGTCCAATTTGTCCACCCACACGATCACACATGAGTGGGAGTCATGATATTAAGAAGGATATCTTTCGAACAGGCTGAGCTTTTGAAATAAGTGATTTCTCGCTTGCCCTATCAATTTTAAAATGTTTTTCACATGATGACCTCTTAATCCCTTGTTGCTAGTGTACTCACCTGTTTAAATGTGTTGGGACTCTAGCTCTAGTGGCTTGCTATTTGGATGGATTCGGCTTTCTTCAAAGTGATATGAGAGCTCTTGGGTGCTTTGTGTGAGGGGTTATTTCAAAAGTGTCATGTCATGGCTTCTTAGATTCACCACACGAGGGTGTGCACATGTTTAAATGTGGTAGGATTCCCACCTAAGTGGCACAACATTTTGGTTAAATTAGGCTCTCCTAGTGAACAAAATTGAAGAGACTGTACCTTAAATTGGTGTGCCGCCTTCTTGGACAAGATTTGTTTTCTTCTTGATCACTTTGGAGCCTGAAGTTGAACACCAATAACAAGCTTCCTGTATCTTTTTGTGTGGGTGCTATGATTGGGCATGCAAGGGGTCCTGTACATTGGAGAATTCCCCAAGGTGAAGGTGTCCTATGGTGACTGATGAAATGTTCCATGATTGAATTGATAAACATGTAAATCTTTTATTTGTTAGAAAATTTGTCCCCTCTGTCAATGAAGGAAGATGAGTACAAAGCTTTTTATGGACTTGAATTTTGATTTTTGTTTATGTTGTTTTCCTCTTTCACGGTCAATGGACTTTTTGTTTGCACTGTTAAACTGCTATTGTGTTGTTTTGCAACAAGATAATTTGTTTTACTTGTCAGTAAATCTCATATCAGCAGATTCTCTAGAAGCTTTTGGTCCTCTGCTTAATTTTTTTAGATTAAAGTCCTGTAGGCATTCAATATGTCATTAATTAGGTACTACAGATTAACTAGTTAATTTGCTCCCTTAATGCATAGAGCCCATAGCCATTCAGAAAGTTGGGTTTTAATATACTTATATTCTTTCTACAGATTCCAGCATCCTCTGTTATGAGTTTGTTGCAGTCAGATATAAAGGCAGCTTTGAAATCTGCTTTTGGAAGTTTGGATGGTCCATTATCTGTAATTGATTGGTGCAAAGGTCGTTACCATTATAGTGATTCAGGAACTCCAGCTGATGGAAATGAACCTAAAGATTCTTCTGGTGCATTTTCTTTAGTTGGAGAGCCAATAAGCCCTCCCCAATCAACTACCACATCTTCCACAAGAGGTAAGCTACATCATCTCACTTATACACAGTGTTTTCATTAACACTTGCTTGTAATTTGTGAACATAGAGAGAGCAAGAAATGATGAGTCATCACAACGGCGATTGAATCAAGAATCGTACAACCCAGAGTCCGATCAGCAGAAGATTTTTTCTCGCATCAAGCCAACAACCTTGGTGCTCCCGCAGCCAAATATACTTGTGGGGTATGCTTTTGACTAGCTTCTATGCATATGGCAAATTTATTTTATCTCGAGCAAATCTATGCGAGTCCATATTGGGGAACTTATTTGTTTATCACAGGTACCAGGATGATTGGCTGAAGACATCAGTAAACTCTCTCCGTTTCTGGGAGAAGGCTCCTTTAGAACCTTACGCTTCATCAAAGCCGGTGAGTCAGTAGCAGTTATGAAGAACTTTCCTTTTTTTAGATGTAATCGATTGCTATATGCTTTAAGTTTTGAAATGTTGAGGGATGATTGCATTTGCAGGTTACTTACTATGCATTATGTCCTGATACAGACCTCCTAACTTCTGCAGCTGTTGATTTTTTTCATCAGCTAGGCACTGGTAAGTTTTCTTACTCATATTTGTTTTTTAAACTCTGTTTTTTTAGCTCAGACTGAATTTTTTAACAATTGCAATTTCTGTTATGATATCATAAAAGGAAACCAGGTAATCATGGTTGAATAGACAATTCATCCATGAATCAACTATGGATTTGAGTACTTTCATTATACCCGTGTTTGTTGCAACTATTTCAGCTGCATGGATCTTATCCTAAATTATCCATTGAATTCATGTGAGACTATAATACTTGTTATATCCACTTTGAGCACTTCAAATTGGTAGTTTGAATATTGTGTTTCAACATTACCATGTGAACCTAATTGTCTTGCTAGTTGAAATGTTTTTCTTGTCTATAGAGCATAGGTCACTACCAATGATATAAATATCTGAATATGGTCTTTCAATGGATTTCATTTATCCACTCGCCAATTTTTAGAATCATTAAATTTGTGACATTATGAGTGATTTTCTGCCTGAGTTTCTGCTAAATCTGGAACTATGTTTCATGGAAATGTTGTCTAAGAAAAAGGTGATTGGTCATAGACTCAGTTACTTGGTCATAACAATCAGATATGAAGCAGAGAGGTCCAGATTTGTTTTCAAGGAGAATATGGAAGCATATGACATGCCTATCAACTTAGTCGTGTTTGAAATAAGTTGTATAGTCTCATATCCTTATCTGTTAGTGTATAGTCTTATATCCTCTGTCATTGGGAACTCTGTGCTGCAACACCCCTTCTCCTCCCTCTCTGCAAGTGTTGAACATGCCATACACTTCTTCTGAATAACAGTAACTTTTTCCAACCTGTTTAGTGGCACTCGATTTGTCTGACAAGTTGAACATGGAAGATATACATGATCTGTTTTGTTAAAGTTGTTGCAGACCTGAGCTTAATTTTTCTGGTAAATGAAATTCATTAGGAAGAATCTTTATAAAATTATATCATCCATCAACAAATGGTCTACTGTAAATTAGTCACCTTATTATGATTTGGGAACAATATTGCATGACTCGTGAAGTTTCATGCTGGTATCCCTTTTTGGATGAAAAAGGATCAAAGAAACAAAAGATAAATGTGCCTGTGATTGTGCCTAAGTATTTGAAAAATGCATATCAGGATTGCTACGTTGAATAAATTAAAATAGTGCCATCGTCATCCTAAAGTCGTGTTAGGTCAATTATTTAGGTTGGCTAAATGAATATCATCCCTTCATTAAACCAAATATAATGATATATTGCTAAGTAATCATGATTGCCAAAACTATCTCATATGAAGATAGTTATGTTTAGTCATCATCAGGTTTAGTATATGAACAAGAAGTTTTGGATAATTTGAGTGAAGCTAAAGTAAGGAAAGAAGGAAATTAATCAAAATATAGCTCTTAATGATTTGTGTCTGAAAAGAGGTTCTCAGCCATATGAAGTTTTTTTGCTCTATGTGATATATTGAAGATTGGCAGTGCTGATTATAACCAAACATTGAAAAGTCTTAGCCTAGGTTAAGTTTGATATGTATATAGATCTCAAAGGTTTTATTACGATAGGATCTTCAATTATGATTTAACAATTTCATGGTTTGCTTAACTGATACATTTCTCATTTTTGTTTTTCTTCCAACAGTTTATGAGATGTGCAAATTAGGATCACATTCACCTCAGTTTACTGGAGGACAAATAGAATCATCTCCTGGAACCCGTTTGTCTTCTGGGCTCGTTGTTGTTGATTGCCCCCAAGAAGTGAAGATTCCTAGCAATCAGATAAATGCTATCAGCTCAATTTATGATTACTTCTTATCTCTTTCGAAAAGTTGGAAGCCAAAGAATTTTATCAATTCCCTTACAAAGGTTATCAAGGAGTTAAAATTTTCTTCAAATACATTAGCCAATCAAAAAGAATGCAGCACATCTTGTACTGTGAGTATTTATTATCTTTTTTATTTATTTATTTTTCTAACCTTTTTGGTGCTTAAAAGTATTTGATGATTTCTATAGATAAAATTTTCTGATCTCCTATTCTTATTTTACTTTTTCTTGGTGAAAGTGTGAAACTTACACAAACAGGTCAAGATACAATCTTGATGAATGGATTATGTAGCTTCCACTTCCTAAATGATCATTATTATACAATCTTGATCAATGGATTATGTAGCTTCCACAATTATTATACTATCTTTACTTGTAAAGACGAGCAGAAAGTATATCATGTGAATACCATCTTGGCTTTCATGTCTTGATTACATTTATTGTCCCCCTACCTTTTTGTTTCTGCTTAAAGCATTATAAGTGGCAATCTAAGTTTTGTGCTTTAAGTTCTTGTAAAGCCTAGAAATAATGTATCATGTAAAAACATTAGAATGGTATAATATGGAAAATAACTCTTCTTGTATAGCTGAATCAACATTGTGTCATGTAAAAGCATTGGAATTGTATGATATGGCAAATTGCCAGCCCTGTCATCTTGGTTAATCTCAGTTACATGAATTCCCTTTGTCACTATATTTTAGTTGAAAGCCTTATAAGTTATAATGTAAATTTGGTGATATTGTGTTTCTTTTTGTAAACCTCTTCTCACTACTTTTCACAGCTATATCATCTGTAAAAATCCTTTGGACAATTTTCAAGATATTGCAATATTTTCTTTTAACCTCCAATGCAACTGGTCCTGATGTTCACAATAGTGGTCTGGAGACATTTGGTTATCTCGCATCGAATTGAAAATTCATGGATAAATCACGCCATTTGTTTGAATAGATACATCAAGAAATTATGAAGTGACAATGGAAAAGCAGTAACCTTTATAGGTGCTGAGGGAAATTAACTGAATTGAGTGGAAGTAAAGACATGGTGAATCTAATTGTTGACCATGTTTCCCATCCAAAATCCCATATGCATAGTGAAAAGATCTTCCTCTCATTCCTGTACCTTCCATGAAATGTGAAACCCAACTAGAACTTATCATGAGTTTGTGTTTCATGTGATTTCTTTCTTGGATACATGCAGCTGAAATAACAATTAGGATCCATCTCTAATAAATTCATCAATGGCTATATGATATAATGTAAGTGAAATAAACTTCACAGTTTTGGAAGAGAAATGTGTTTCAATGTTGTAGTTTTTAATGTTAAGTGAAATAAACTTTGAACTAATTGCAATGTATTTTCTTTGGTTATTCATGTTATCTCATTTTAGCTGGTGTTAGTGTATTGGAATGGAAATTTTAGATTAAATAAGATGATGACACTTTGATCATCTTTGTGATGTTCGTAGGTGGTGTATGTTGTATGTCCTTTCCCTGATCCTATGGCAATTCTGCAAACTTTGGTTGAGTGCTCTGCTGCTCTTGGATCAGTTGCTTTTTTACCGGATAAGGATAGGCGATCCTTATTATATTCTCAAGTTGTCAAGGCCTTGAACTCCACTGCAGCTGTTGATGACGCATCAGCTTCAAATGTCCTAATGCTCTCAGGATTTACTGCCCCCAAGCTTGTTTTGCAAATTATTACTGTTGAAACATTATTAAAAATTTATCGGCCAACTAGTGAACTTGCCATTCTGAAGGACATAGCTTTTACTGTATACAACAAGGCTCGAAGGATTCCTCGGTATACTTCAAGTGTTGACACGTTTCAAACATCTTTCTCAGGAAGGTCTTCACTAATGCATGTGACTTCCATAGCTGGACTTTCAAAGGATTGCCTTGCTCCACGCATGTCAGGATCATCACTTTCAAGAGACGGTGAAATTGACAATGCATTGAGGCCTGGCTCATGGGATAATTCATGGCAAACATCAAGGATTGGAGGATTAAGTTTTGAACAAAATAGATCTTTAGATATGTGTGGGGTAGATGATGCTAGGTACATGTTTGAACCACTTTTCATATTGGCAGAACCTGGCTCTGTGGAGCATGGAGCAATCCCTGCTACTTTTGGCATTCCAGCTTCAGAACCTTCAAGTCTGAAAACTGCTGATGATGCTAGTGGAATTTACTCTCAAAGTTCAACTTCAGTTTCCAGTTCCGACACTGGAACAACTTCTGCGGTTGATGGATCAGAACATGACAATAAATCACCAAGTCTTCATTGTTGTTATGGGTGGACTGAGGATTGGCGCTGGTTGGTCTGCATTTGGACAGATGCTAGAGGAGAGTTTCTTGATAGCTGCATCTTTCCTTTTGGTGGCATCAGCAGCCGTCAGGACACAAAGGTTCTCCAAAGCATTTTTGTTCAAATTCTGCAACAAGGCTGTCAAATATTATCATCCTGTTGTGATACTGGTCTTGCTCGACCAAGGGACATAGTAATCACACGTTTTGGATGCTTCTTTGAGCTTGAATGTCAAGGTATTCGAATATTTACAACTTAGGCTTCTTTATTAACTCAGAAATATTTGCAACTTTTTTCCTTTCATGTACAGAGTGGCAGAATGCTATTTTTTCCTTTGGTGGAAATGACATCAAGAAATGGCCACTGCAACTTCGACGGGCCACACCTGATATAGTTTCATCAAGCAACAATTCATCTTCGCTACAGCAGCATGATTTGGTCATGATTCAAGAAAGGAATTTACCTACATCACCTAGCCCTTCTTTGTACAGTCCTCATTCTAAGTCCAGCTTTAACAAGAGTGGTATGGGACAACCTAATTCCAAAAAGCAGCTCTTGATAGGACAAACCGGGTCGGATAGCTCAAGGAGTACACTGCAGCTGATACAGAGCATCAGCTTAGTCGGAGTTTCTATCGACCACACGTTGCATCTGATTCTTCAGTCAGATCCTTCATCAGGTAAACTTGTACTGGAAAGCAGCACATTATCATAGCATGGTCCATCTTATTGCATTCGTAGAATTGTTTTTTATTGAACATAATTTCATGAATCTGCAAAAATGATTCCTTGTCTGGAAAGTTTCAAACTGATACTGCTAATATTCATAATGTGTCAATATGACCTAGATCTTAGTTTCATCCCTATTTCTCTCTTTTTTCTATGCCTTTCATATTCGGTCCTCATCTACATATTGAGTATCCTATTCAAGTCACTTTTAGATGTAGAGAAGTTCCACAATGGTTTCTTCTAAAGATCATGATTCAGGTTGTTGAATAGTCTATAACAAAAGAGATCGATGCAAGATCTTAAGTTTGTACCAATCTCAGCTAAGCATATCTATGCTTGTAGTTAAACTCAATAAAACTTAAAATCATTTTTAGGAAAATACTGTAAATATTTTTATCGATAACACTCATTTCAAATCAAACTGTTTGTGTTGCATTATTGGTTTATACAGGTGCACCACAAAGCGGCAGCTCTAGTGCGCACAGCTACTTGGAAGGATTTAGCCCGGTGAAGTCTCTTGGATCAATGCAGGCGTCATATCTTCTTATCCCGTCGCCTAATATGCGCTGTCTCCCTCCGCTCCCCATGCATCTTCCGACATGCCTTACTTCCGAATCTCCGCCTCTTGCTCACCTACTGCACAGCAAAGGATCTGCGATCCCCTTGGCAGTCGGTTACGTCGTATCCAAAGCAGTTCCTTCAATGAGGCAAGATTTGGGAGAGACGACGAGAGAAGACTGGCCCTCTATTCTTTCAGTCTGCCTTGTCGATCACTACGGAAGCAACACTAACCACATGCAGGAGAGGATGACCCGAGGAAGTAGCAACACTAGTGCATTAAAGCAAGTTAGGTCCTCAGCTCCGGAAGCAGGCAACAAAGACTACGAACTGGAGACGCATATCGTTTTGGAGTCGGTAGCAGCCGAGCTTCACTCCCTTTCCTGGATGACAGTTAGCCCCGTCTATCTCGAACGGCGTACAGCATTGCCTTTTCACTGCGACATGCTTCTTAGACTCAGAAGGCTGCTACATTATGCCGATAAAGAACTCAGTAAGCCGCCAGAAAATACTCAGCAAGTCTAGCCAGCTTTCATCGGCCCATTCATGATGTATCACCATTCGCTGAGATGAGATGTTAAAATAGAGAAGACTTCATGTATAGTGTATTCATATTCACCCAGAATGCAATAGCTCTGCGTGATACATTGATGCTTCTAACGTTTGTTCCGCTAATCTTGTCGTCGTCGTTGTTGTCGTCGTCGACAAACTTAACTTAATCCTTAGTTGTTTCTCAGAAAGCTTCACCAGCAGAGATAGTAGATCTTGGTGTTTACTTGAGCAGAAAACCTGGAGGGAAGAGTTTCAACCTGCTGTGTTTTCTCAGGTCTCTTCAGTGTTGCAGTTTTGGTTGTGAGTGTGGATGCCATGTTGTATCAGGCCGGTTGATCTAATTTCACATGTGATTTATAAAATAATAATTCAGTGAAAATTCACTAAAAAATACTGTTTTATTATTTGCTTTCAATTTTTATTTTAAAAAAAATAAAAGGGCAAAGATAAAAAATGCATTTTTTGTTTTTGAAATAATCAAGATGATGTTATATTTTTTATTTATTTATATCATTCCACTCATGCATGATTATCTAATTATTCTCCAGTATATTATGATTATTATTATCTTTCTTTTGTATTTTTATTTAAATCTTGAATTAATAATTTATTATAATAATTATGAAATTGTATATTTTTTATTCCATTAAAAAAAATCGATAGTGCATTAGCACACTTTCAAAAAGGGTTCGTCGAGGATTGAACCCGGTCCAGTTGGACCGCACCCACTTCCACTTCGACTTCGGCCTGCAAGCAAAACGCCACAGCCCGGGACCCACCAGCCCCGACCACGTAATCCAGCGTCAGAATCTTAGAATTCCATAAATAGGAATAATCTAATTCCGATCGGTCCAGGCAGACCGGACCGTATCTATCATGTCGGATCATCCATGAATAGGAGTAATCTAATTCGAGCTGTCCGTCCGGTCCGAA
>JAOBBC010000080.1:5450533-5462596 GCA_025388495.1 Curcuma longa
CGGGATCCAGCTGTATGTTTTGTGGATCCGGTGCTAGGGCCAGCTATCTCGGTCTTTCTGTTGGACCGAGCTATCTCGGTGCATTTGCCTGCCATCTTTCTGCATGTCATACTGCTTGCCATGCAGCCCAAATGTCCTCTGGGATCCAAGATGGTCTGCTGCCCTTACTTCTAACTTTATATAACATATCTTTATATAATTTGCCAGCAGCAGCATTCCAGGCATCCTGAAACTCCCGCTCATGTCCTGGCTCAAAAGTATATTTTTTCTGCAAGAAAAAAAAAATAGTCTAAATAAAAAAACTTCATTATAAGGTGCTTAAAATGACTAACCAAAAATTCGTCGTAGTAGAAGTTGCGCATGGCCTGATCGACATGTCTCCAAGTATGCCCTGAACGACATACTCGCTCACGGAACTTACTAGAAATATATCCTGCAACTTTATGGCCATCTGGTGTAAAACTGCATTAAAAACCATGTAAATGTTAGACATATGCTATAAAACAAAATATGAATTAAAAACTAGCTAAATGTACCAATACTTACCACCCGGCAACAACTCTCAATACTGTCCAGCCACCAGGTGTTGCTGCCTGATCAGGCATATCTATATCTGCAAAATCAAAAATGAAGAAGAGGGAAAAAAAGTTGAAGGAATAGAAAGCTTAAAAGAACATGAGAATTCAGGTAGATATCAGGTAAATTTCAAAGGATGCATGCTACTTCTGATCAAGCCCATGAGTTATTCATTACAGCAATTTAATGGATTGAAAATAAATGGAAGCTTTTATCAAAGGTATTTAATCTATTTCTCTAGCAACATAATAGGTGGTTCTCATGGTACTCCCTAAAGCTTTAAGTCATTGCAGGCATATGCTGTTTAAATAATAAGTGAGATATCTTAATTGAGATTTCTTAGTAGCTTTCTAATAGGACTAAACCATAAGTGATTGTTCTTTTAAGCTTCTCATATCTCTTTAACTCAAGGGCCATATCTATGCATGCATTGAGATTCCAACACATTTAATTCAAAGTAGAAGGAATAAAAATCAACAATATGGAACTGCATTATTCTCAATTATGAAAAACAAAACAAATAAAGAATTAATGCTTTGGTAGAAGAAAAGTTGATTGGGCAAGTCCATAAGAAAATTACAAGTAACATTATAGAATGGTACGGTTGATTGGGCAAGTCAATAATGTTCTTACTGGTTTTTTTCTAATGATATTTAAACACAAAGAGGTGATTTAATTTACAACAAATAAGTATCACGTGCTAACATAAAATACATAAACTCTTCAAGAGTTTGATATGTATTTCTCGAAATTAACCATAATAAACTCTCCTAGTTCGTCACTACATGTGTTCTTTACAGTTTGAATTAGAGTAAGATTGATATGTATTTCTTGAAATATAAGAAACAACTAGAAAGGATAGTGAGATAGAAATAATTATATCTCAAATTTGCTTTCCTAATCATATATACTCCAAAAATTTCACAAACCAAACAAAACTCTTAACAATCTTAAATCTAACACCATCGCTAGCTACTATGTTATTGCTAGGTCTTTGATGGACAACCAAAATGCTTTGCTGCACAAGATCCAAGACCAGAAAAGATAGTTACATCAAAATGAGGAATAAATGCTTTGGTTTGCTTTGCTCCTGCTGTTCCCCTCAAAATAAGAGCACCATCTCATCCAAAAGTAAAGGTAGAGTGAGTGATCATGTTACACATCTTTTTGTATTTAATTTTCTTTTTTCTTACTCTCAAACTTTATCAAACTGCCTTGCTCTTCGTTAAAACTGTTGTTGTTGTTCTCACTCAGGAATGAAGAAAGGATTGCACCACTTTATTCAAAAACCATACCGAATCGAAATTATTGAAAAAGTAATGATTGTCTAAGAAGCTTCAAAATAGAGTTTACTGTAGACTAAGACTACCACACATCAGAAACTCAGTTGAAGAGTTTAACCATAATAACATAAATATTAACCATAAACTATCATTATTAACCCTAAAAATTAACCATAATAAAAATATTAATCATAAAAATATTAACCATCAACAATCATCAAATATCTTCAATAAACCATACCAAAATTAACCTAATCATCAATTACCGGAGAGGAAACTGTGCCGGAGACGGACAGTGCGCGAGAGAGGAACGCCGGTCGCGAGAGAACAACGCCGGAGCATAGTGCGCGAGAGAGGAACGCCGGTCGCGGGAGAACAACGCCGGATCAGAAATCCCCGCGAGCAGAAATCGCCGCGCGAGAAGACCAGTGCCGCGCGAGAAGACCCAGTGCCGGAGGAGAGTGCCGGAGGGAGGAGAGTGCCGGAGGGAAGAGAGTGCGAGAGAGGATTTTTCGCCGGAGAGAACGAAGTCCTAAACGCGCACGGGAAGAAAAGAAAAGCTGGCGGAGCCCTAAATTCGCGACCTTAGCGACGGAATATTATTATCCGTCGCTATTTAGCGACGGAATAATATTCCATCGCTAAATTTAGCGACGAAAATATTATTTCCGTCGCTAAATAGAGACGGATAATAATATTCCGTCGCTATTTAGCGACGGATTCTAATATTCCGTCTCTATTTAGCGACGGAATAATATTCTGTCGCTAAATAGCGACGGAAATAATATTTCCGTCGCTAAATTTAGCGACGGAATATTATTCCGTCGCTAAATCCGTCGGTAAATCCCATTTCTTTTGTAGTGCTGCAATAATTCCTCCTTCACCGAATGTTGCTCTAGAACACAAAGTCATCCTCAGAATCGAAGTATCTCATCTGTGTCACAAGAAAACTCTGACTGCTGTCCGGACTTCACCCTGCTATAGATAAACTGAATATGCTAGTCATTAGTCTGTGCCTAATTGATCTTCTCTACTATCGGTGACTGTGCCATCATAGACATCAATACTCCTCATTGAGTTTGACCAAGCTCCTCCAATCCTAACTCAAAAAATTGCCAGAAAAGATCAGTAACTGTCACCCACTGACTAGTCAGAATCCCATGAAATTTTTGACTTAACGCATCAGCAACCACATTAGCTTTTCATGGATGGTAGTTAATGGTACAATCATAATCCTTCACATAATCCATCCAACGTCTCTTTTTTAGGTTTAGCTCTTTCTACGTAAATAAATACTTTAAACTTTTATGATCGATGAAGATCTCAA
The DNA here is from genome assembly GCA_025388495.1 of Curcuma longa. Lineage (NCBI taxonomy): Eukaryota > Viridiplantae > Streptophyta > Magnoliopsida > Zingiberales > Zingiberaceae > Curcuma > Curcuma longa. Next base: position 5,453,720 of record JAOBBC010000080.1, read on the forward strand.
AAGTAACTTCGTACAGATAATGTAGCCAAATCTTCAGAGTGAAGATAATAGCGACAATCTCTAAATCATGAACAGGGTAGTTCTTCTTATGGTCTTTCAGCTAATGAGAAGTGTAGGCAACCACCAAATTACATTGCATCAATACTGCACCCAATCCCTGGAATGATGCATCAGTATAAAGCATGAATCCGTCTTCACCAGAAGGAATCACCAAAATCGGGCACTCACTAAACGTTGCTTAAGCTCCTGGAAGCTAGTCTCACAAGTCTCTAACCAAACAAACTTTGCCCCCTTTTTGGTCAGACAAGTTAGCAATGTAGCAATATGAGAGAAACCCTCTACAAATCTTCGATAATAACCAGCCAAACCAAGAAAACTACGAACCTCCTGAACGGACTTGGGCTGCTCCCAACTAGTAGCTGCCTCTATCTTCTAAGGGTCTACAGAAATACCTTTGCTAGATACAACATGCTCGAAAAGTCTCACAAAAGATAATCAGAAAGCACACTTACTGAATTTTGCATCAGCTGCTCTCGACGTAATGTCTCTAATACAATGCGGAGATGCTGCTCATTTTCTGCCTTCGATCGAGAATATATCTATCATCGATAAAGACTATAACGAACTGATCCAAATACTCCAAGAAAACCCAGTTTATCAGATCCATAAATACGGTCAGAGCATTGGTGAGACCAAACGACATCATCAAAAACTCATAATATCCATATCGAGTACGGAAAGTTGTCTTCTACACATCTTCATCTCGTACTCTGAGCGGATGATAATCAGATCGTAAGTCAATCTTAGAGTACATGCAAGAGTCCTTCAAATGGTCAAAAAATCATCATTACGCGGCAAAGGGTATTTGTTCTTGACCATATTCGCATTCAACTGACGGTAATCAATGCATAATTTCATAGATCCATCCTTCTTTCTGACAAATAGGACTGGGGCTCCCTATCGTGAAACACTAGGACAAATGAAACCCTGGTCTAATAACTCCTGTAGTTGGATCTTAAGTTCCTTCAACTCTTTCAGTGTCATACGATACGGGGTCTTAGACACTGGTGTCATGCTTGGGATTACCTCAGTAGTAAACTGCACTTACCGAGGAGGTTGGAAATCAGAGAGCTCGTCTTGAAAAACATCCTAATAATCACGGACAAAATGAACATCGGAAGGACAAGAAAACTTATCTTCCTCTGTTTGCTTCAGAAACAGTAAATACCTTCGGGACCCATCGTCTAACATTTTCTGAGCTTATATGGCAGAAATAAGAGATAATCCATCATTCTGAGAACCAACGAATTCCCAAGCAGGTTGATCTAGAGGTCGGAAGGTAACCACTTTAGTTCGACAATCCACTATAGCATGATAAGTAGCTAACCAATCCATACCCAAAATAATGATGAACTCCACCATATCTAGCACCTGAAGATCGACCGTAAGGATATGACTGTTGAAATCCAACAGACATCCTTTAATCTGCTAATTGGTAGTCAACACTTTACCCAAAAGTAAGGATACTACTAGACTACACGATCTAACCATAGGAATTCTCTTAATTTTTTCCAAAAATAATCTAGACATAAATGAGTGAGAACTACCAGTATCAATCAAGGTATCAACATATATAGAATAAACCGAAACCATACCCCAAATGACCGATCCATTGGTCCGCTGCGCCTCCTCTCGTGTGATAGCATAAACACGACTAACCTCTGTACTGAATGGTTGGGTAGCTGAATGGGATGTAGTCTTCCTACTCTCTAGATAAAACTGACTCTGAGGTATAGATGTCATCTTCTTAATATAGTAAGAAGGTAAACTGTAGGAAGTCAGTGTTGCTGGTGGCTATTGCTGCATCAGAATCGCCACATAATAGATCTCTAGCTGTGGAGCTGCCGATAACACTATGTACTCTTTCCCTTGTATCTGTTACATCTATCCTGAAGACGGTTACCTACTGCTGAGCCATCTCAATGAACAAAGTGTTGGTGCAGGGAGCACCAGATGATCGAAACTTAGTTTTGATAATGACACTAGGTTCAAGTTAAGTGTGTTTGTTGAACTAAATATGTTGATCTAAGTGTGCAGGGAGCATAGGTTTGAGAAAAGTCCTAGTGGAAGCTAGGCACCAAAAAGACCTGATCTGGAGGATCAGGCTAAAGACTTGGCAGAGTCAAAGCACTAGGTGAAGTTTGGGCTGATCAGAAGGACCGAGTCGCAGCAAGAAGTCTGGGTTAGTCAAGAGGACTGAGTCGCATGCAACAGAAGTCTAGGTTGATCTGGAGGATCGAGTCGCAGCAGAAGACTGGGTTGGTCAGTAGGACCGAGTCGCAGCACAAACTCTGGGGGCTGAGGACAGAGCCGAACAAAAGTCCAACGAGTTAGGAGGACTCAATTGGCAAAAGGTAAATTCTCTTGAGAGGAGTGGGTCAGGACGCGTTCCCAAAGGGAACAATAGGCGTCGGTCTGACCCAGGGTCTCACTGGAGACCTAAAATTAAGACCCAGAGAAAGTTCAGGGAACTATCTCTAAATGTTTAAATTTACATGTTATTTTGGCTAACACATAATGCAGGGTTAGAAAACTAAACAAATGCGACTCGAACTAATCTATCCAGAAAAAGGTACTCGAGTCGACTTGAGTCATAACTTGAGTTGACTTGAGCTTGGTCAGCAGCCTCAGATGTCAGCGCAGTTCAGATTTCCTCCACATGAGACTCGAGTCGACTGAAGATGGCATTGGAGTCGACTTGGAGCCACGTCAGCCAGATAACGTCGCGGAGAGGAAAACTTATCAGGAAGGCTCCACGTCAGACTGGAATCGACTTGAGTCAAAGATCGAGTCGACTTGAAGACACAGTCAACGGAGGAACCGAGTCGAAGCTGAGCTGGAGTCGACTAGAGTTAGGGATCGAGTCGACTGGAGTCCTGTATAAAAGAGCACCTCGACCAGCAGCCAAAAACATCAATTTCCAACGATTCCCATGCTTACTCTGTTGAGACGTCGGCGCCCCAAGCATTCCTGAGCAACCCATGAGCCACCGCTACACCGAATCCGCAATAAAAAGAAGATCAATCAAGATTCGGCTAATCTAGTTTGGTAACTTGCACTTAATTTATTTATTCTTACTATTATCAACTTGTGATTTATAATCGTTTAACTTGTATCCATAAGGAACAAGTTATCTAGTGAATTGCCCGCAGTAAACGGTCGAAGACCGTGGGTCTTGGAGTAGCAGCCTTGGTCTGTGAACCAAATAAAAAGAATTGTGTCTTTGTCTGTTTTCGTAATTGCTTCCGCATAAGATTATCACTTCCGAAAGTTTTATTTATTAGTTGAAAAATTGGTTGAAAAGCGAAACACGCTATTCACCCCTTCTAGTGTGTTCATATTGATCCTACAATTGGTATCAGAGCGGGATCCTCGAATCCAGTGCAACCACTGATCGAGGAGATTTTTTGATCGATTTTTTTCAAAAGTTTTTTTTCTTCCCGCACTACTAATCCAAGACCAAGTCTTGATACTCGTTTCATAATTTTTCTTGTGTGCTAGATTAAATGGCCCAATAAAAAGGATTCAGCACAGCGAGACCTCTCCTATTTTTAGGAGACGATTTCCCCTACTGGAAAAGTAGGATGGAATGTCATCTAAAAACTCAGGTGGAGATGTGGATCATCATCCAGACTGGGTTCACAATCCCATCTGGTAGTGATGGACAACCACAGTCTTGCGAAGATTGAGACTCCTCCACAAGAAGGAAGATTAAAGCAGACGCCAAAGCAACTCAAACTCTACAATGTGGACTAATTAAGGAAGAGTTGAACCGCATCAGCCCGTTTACTAGCGCAAAAGATCTGTGGACGAAACTAATTGAGCTACACGAAGGGGCATCCGACACCAAGGTAAGTAAAAATGATTTATTAATCAATAAGTTATATAACATTCGAATGTTAGAAGGAGAAACTGCAAGTGGTCTGCACGCAAGAATTCAAGACATTCTGAATGGGCTACATGCAATCGAAGAAAAATTGGATAATCGAGATGTGATAAGGTATGCATTGAAAGCATTCCCAAGGAACATTTTGTGGGCATCAATGGTAGATGCTTACAAAGTTTTCAGGGATCTTACAAAGGTAAAACTGGATGATTTATTTTCTGAATTAAAATTACATGAGCAGTTTAACACAGAAGTGCAGGAGAAAGGTATTGCATTGTTTGCAGGTATCAAGCAAGAAAGAAAGTCAAAGAAGAAGGTGCGAGAAGATTCTGAAATTTCAGAATCTGAAGCTGACGATGAAGTCACCACTGAGCTAGTAAACCTCGTACGAAAGATGTTCCGGAAAAAGCACGGAATAAGACGATCGAAAATTAAGAAGGTCGTCAACAATTAAAAACCATCATCCACTGGCAAGGCCGAAATGAAGTGCTACGGATGCGATCAGAAAGGGCATTTCATAGCTGACTGCCCGAAACAGTAGAAAGAACGGAAAACCAAAAAGAAAGTACTCAAGGCAACTCGGGACGAGTTGTATTCCGAAGAATCAGACGAGGAACCGACAACGACCAGTTTTCTCGCCCTCCCAGCTCAAGACGAACCATACCTGAGCGACAGCGACTTGGACAAAAGTCACGGATCCGTATCCGATTCAGAAGGTTCGCCCCCCACTGTAAGTAATGAAAGGTTATTTTCAATTATAATTAGTTTAACAAAGAAGCTAGCTAAGTCAAATGCCTTAGTTGAATCGCTCCAAGAGGAGTTAGTACTTCTCAAGGAGAAAGTCAACACTGAGCCACCGACTCAGAAAAAATCGGTTGAGGATTTGACTCGAGTTCAACTCGAGGAAGAAAATTCTCAACTGAAAATCCAAGTCAGTGAACTCAGACGATCGCTTGAGCAATTCACCTCTGGGTCCAAGTATCAGGATATGATGCTTGGATCACAGAAGGTTTGATACAATCGATCGGGCATTAGGTATGTAGCTAAATATAGCACATTCATAGCATTAACACATAAAGCACGAACCAAACTAGAGTCCAAGCGTGGGTCCCTAAGTCGAAACTGGTTAAATCAGTTGGACTAAACCAATTTTTGGTCCCTAAGGATCAAGTACACTTGATTCAACCAATCAAGGGGCATGATCCCAGGGGAACCAAAACTCATTGTTTGATAACCTATTTAACTTAGCATTTATTATTCTGCAATAGAAATTTAGGTTAGATTAAGGATCAACTATTTGATTAACTCTTGCCAACCTAGTACTAGGGTGGGGCGAGATGATAGTACGTTAGGGAGGTTTAGGTCAAGTTGTCAAGAAGGATAAGGAGTACTTGACTTGATTCATTTAGTCGAACCAAACTAGCCGAAGCTACCTCGCCACATCCTAGACTAGTTAGACCAAGATTTATCAATAAATTGGTTAAGTTCATAATTTCTTAAATTAGTTTTGTATTAGAATGTGGTCATTGTTCCGATAACCAAGAAGGCCTCTGTGCCTCGCAACTGCTTGAAAACTAATTTTTAAAATGTGAACTGAAACAATTGACGGTTAAACTTGAATCTAACTCAAAGTTAATCAAATATAGATACTTTGAACAATAAACAAAGATAAAATTGATAAAATCATCTTGTAAAAACTCATAGGATCACTAATTGATCACTTAGATTGGGTGAGATGAATTAAGTAATAACTATCCAAAAAAAACCTAATAAATGAAATTAAGTTTACTTAATTAATCAAATTAATAGTTGTAATTAAGTTTAAAATTCTAATAGTTTAAATTATTTTTAAAAACTTAATTAATTTTAAAACTAAATTAATTTCAAAACTAAAGTATTTTCAAAAACTAAATTAATTTCAAAACTAAATTATTTTCAAAAACTTAATTAATTTCAAAACTTAATTAATTTCAAAACTAAAGTATTTTCAAAAACTAAATTAATTTCAAAAACTTAATTTATTTTCAAAAATTTAATTAATTTCAAAACTTAAAGTATTTTCAAAACTTAAATTAAATTCAAAACTTAATTAATTTCAAAACTAAATTATTTTTAAAAACTTAATTAATTTCAAAACTAAATTATTTTCAAAACTTAATTGTCAAAAACTCAATACCTTAAATCCATAATTAAAAATTTGTCAAAATCCATAAAATTCAACTAAGTGTTTCGTCATGTAGGCACACAAGGATTTGGGCAAATGGATGTTGGACAGCGGATGCTCCAAACATATGACTGGAGATCAATCTAAATTCATGAAACTCAAATTCAAAGACCTAGGGACCGTTGCTTTCGGAAACAACGGCAGATTGAAGTTAATTGGTTCAGGTAACATCAAATTAGATTCAGATTTTATAATTAAAAAGGTATTATTGGTTGCAAAGTTTGAGTTTAATCTACTTAGTGTAAGTCAGCTGTGTGACTCAGGCTACACAGTTAGGTTCACCAAAACTAAGTATTTAATTAAAAATATAGAAATGCTAAAGAATCACACTTAACCGCACTTAAGCGAATACTAAGATATATTAAAGGAACAATCAATGTTGGAATGTGGTACCCTAGAAATACCAATTTTGACCTAATTGGATATTCAGACTCAGACTACACCGATTGCAAACTAGACTGCAAAAGTACAAGTGGTGGATGCCAGTTCTTGGGTCTTTATCTAGTTAGCTGGTGTAGTAGAAAGCAACACTGTGTTGCACTATCTACAACTGAAGCTGAATATATTGTCTTAGGTGAATGTGTTGCTCAGCTACTTTGGATGATGCACACATTAACTGATTATAATCTAGAATATAAAAATACAATGGTACTAATTGATAATATAAGTACAATTAACCTAACTAAAAAAACCAGTACATCATTTAAAGACTAAACATATAGAAGTAAAACATCACTTTGTACGTGATCATGTCACTAAGGAAGAAATTGTACTTGACTATGTTGAGTCAAAATCTAACTTAGCTGACATATTTACTAAAGCTTTACCAGAGTCTGAGTTTAGCACGTTGAGAAGACGATTAGGATTATGTTTGGTAGAATAGTAAAATATTATTTTCAAAATTCACATGCTTTTAATCTATTATAAATAGGCTTTCAAAATGATTTCAAAACCTTAGTTACTTTTGTTTTGAAAAACTTATTTTTTTAAAAAAAAAGAAATGGATGTTTTAGCCTTAGACTAGACTTAAATCCCTAGAAAGCATGATCCTATAGATCTAGGTGGACATCTCACAAAGCACATTAGGTAACTTGCTTGTGTTTGTGAAACATATAACGGTGTTAGATGTATAAGATTTTAGTCTAAGTACAAAGATGATTAAGTCAGTGCATCGAACCCTACTTAGACTTTAAACAAATACTGATCAAGTTAAGTGTCCCTATGTCCAAATGATTATTGGGATGATACACTTAAACTTGACTAACTGGGTCAAGCTACTACTTTCTAGTAGTTAGTTAAAACTCAAGTTGGACACGTGCCCCAAGGAGAATTTTTTTTTCTTTCTAAGTACATTTTTTATTAAAAGCTTGGACTCAAACCCTTAAGGAATATTTTTTTGATTATGTCAAAGGGGGAGAGATACAAGAGAGTTATTCAAGTTAAAAGTTATTTTTTTTCAAGATGAAAAATATTTTTTCAAGTTAAAAGTTATTTTTTCAAGTTAAAAAATATTTTTCTAATGTTTAAAGAAATTGAAATTAAAATATTCTCAAAATATCAAGTTCAAGGGGGAGTGAATTTAAAAATACATTAATTCAGAGGGAAACCTGACTAAGGGAGAGTTGAACACTTCATGAACATTTCATGCATCTTTATTTTGTGTAAAACTCATTGTTTTAAAGTTACTTAAATTATTTTAACTTAACTTGAAACCTTAAGTTGCCATAATCAAAAAGGGGGAGATTGTTGGTGCAAAGAGCACCAGATGATCGAACCTTAATTTAATTTGATAATGATACTAGGTTCAAGTTAAGTGTGTTTGTTGAGATAAATATGTTGATTTAAGTGTGCAGGGAGCACAGGTTTGAGAAAAGTCCTAGTGGAAGCTAGGCACTGGAAAGACCTGATCTGGAGGATCAGGCTGAAGACTTAGTAGAGTCAAAGCACCAGGTGAAGTCTGGGCTGGTTAGAAGGATCGAGTCACAGCAAGAAGTCTGGGCTAGTCAGGAGGACTGAGTCGCATGTAGCAAAAGTCTGGCCTGATCTGGAGGATCGAGTCGCAGCAGAAGACTGGGTTGGTCAGGAGGACCGAGTCGCAACACAAACCCTTGGGGCTGAGGACAGAGTCGAGCAAAAGTCCAACGAGTTAGGAGGACTCAATTGGCAAAAGGTAAATTCTCCTGAGAGGAGTGGGTCAGGATCCGTTCCCAAGGGGAACAGTAGGCGTCGATCTAACCCAGCTAGGTCTCGCTGGAGACCTAAAGTTAAGACCCAGAGAAAGTTCTAGGAACTATCTCTAAATATTTAAATTTGCATGTTATTTTGGCTAACACATAATGCAGGGTTGGAAAACTGAACAAACGTGACTCCGAGCTGATCAATCTAGAAAAAGGTACTGGAGTCGACTTGAGTCATAACTCGAGTCGACTTAAGCCTAGTTAGTGTAGGATCGAAAAAATGCTAGAGGGGGGGTGAATAGCGTGTTTGCACGCTTTTCGATTTTTCGTAGAGACTCGAGTGCGGAAACGGAAGCAGTTAAAAAATAAGTACGGAAGCAGAACCAGAAAGAAAGTAAAGACGAGTTGACACGGCTTATTTTTACTTGGTTCACAGCGCAACGCTGCTACTCTAAGGCCCACGGTCCTTGACCGTTTACGTTGGGCAATCTACTAATTCACTTGCCCCTTTCCGGCAGCAAGTGTGTCGA
>JAOBBC010000080.1:5530027-5541436 GCA_025388495.1 Curcuma longa
TTGTGCAATTATTGAGGAATGGTAGAGGATCCAAGTCAATCAATCAATATCACGAGGAATCCGAAATCCTAGGATCGCCTTCCTATATTCTGTCACAGTCGAATTCTATCTTCAAACTAAGGTTTAGGAGCTCTAGAACACTTTTTCTCCTCCACACCAAACTATTTCCTATGAACTCTCCACTCTTATTGTGCTAGGTTAGTAACTAATTCCACGATCTCTGTGGATTCGATTTTTTTATTACTTGACGACATTCCGTATACTTACGGAATACGCATCACTAAGTTAAATGACTTTTATCATTAATTGTTCTCTTATAAAACCCTAGGCTATCTAACTATTGCATCTTCAATGTGTTAAATCAATAACTTCTTTTAGATTTCTCGTTGAAGTTGACTAAAATCTTAGATTTCTCGTTGAAGTTGACTAAAATCTATCATATTTATCATCAATTGACTGAACTCAATCAGTTAACTACCTAGATGACTTGCCACTAAAAAATACTTTGGAAGTGAGCCACTAAGCTTGAATCAACTCTTTAGTTGATTAAGCTCATTAGTCGATTAAAACTCCAACTATGATTATCTTATTCATTGGAGTCTTCACCTAAATTAAAATCTACTATCTCTCCTGTGAATACAAGTCTCTCAACTCTCATAACTCACATAAGAACTATCACTATTAGAAATATAATCTATTCTGACACTTTCTTTATGACATTTAATTTAAAATGTCGTTATAAATATTTTTTAACGACACTCTTCAAAAGAAAATTCTTTTTAAAAATAAAATATCATATTAGACTATTTATCATGACAAACTTTATAAATATCATCATATATAACACCCTAATAATAATCTAATTGTTGCCGATCTTTTTTTTTTTAATTCCTACTGTGTCGATTCTTTCTCCCTAACCTGCGCTCACCGCCACCGCCGCCGCAACTCTTACTCACGCTCACACCCTACACCGTTGCTGCCAGTCGTGATCGACACCCTCCTATCTTGAGCAATTAGAGAATAGCCTCCGTGGGTCTCCATCGAGCGTCTCCACCGCGATTCCTTAGGATTAAGGTTATCTGTACTTTAATTTGCTATGCAGTTGGTCAAGGTATTTTGTTGTTCAATACTTTTTAAGTTAGTTAGAGTTTAAGAAAAGTGCTTTGGTTAGTATCTCAAGTATGTCAATCAACCTAATTTAGGGTAAAAACAGCTGAGTGATAGCTTTAATTCTTATTATTTTGAATTTTTTTATCATTTTATTAGTGTAAGCCAATCAATTCAACCCTTCTCGTTAACCCCAGGCAAGTGCTACTGAATTGTTTAATTTTGATTGCTTTATTGTATTGACTTTTGGAGTCACTTCTCTACAATTAGCTGGTAAATCATTGCTTGAATCTTTCTTTAAGTTTCTTTTGAATATTTTATACAACTCTATTTAAATGTCATATTTCACATCTCATGAAATCTCTTTGCAGAACCATTCATACTTGTTCATTCTTAATCAAATATTAGCTTAATATATCACTTCATACGGGGACAAAAAACAATCAAACTTTATGTTGTTATAATGTATTAGAGGTGTGTTTATGGAATACATTAATTTATAAGAATGAAGAATTTTAACACTGTTATTAATACATTTTATTGTAGATATTTGATAAACTTTTTCAGTCATTTGGTGAGGATGTTCTACAAGATCTCTTTGATTCAGTAGAGGGGCTTTCAACATGCCCTCCAGATAATTTGACATTTGAACGATTAGGTTCATTTTTAATGAAGTGATTGTTGTTATTGCTTTTAAAATATCCTTTGTTACTGGTGTTTTTCTCTTTTTTCTTATTGCAATTCACGTGGGTAGTAAAGTTCTTCCTTGACAATTCAAACGTGTCCATTCTTTTGTATTGTTAGCTCAGGCTCACTCTAGCAACTTGCATTATTGCCAACAATAATGCTCTTCTGGCTTTACTGGTATCAAATAATTTTGTTGAGATTAGGAGTGATGTATTCAAAAAGATTAGTAAAGACAATCTTCACCATTTGGTATACTATGGTGAGTTTATTTCTATTTTACACTTCGTATGTTAGCTGGGGAGACGTGGGACTCTATTTAGATATCTTCTTTAGCAAATAAGTTGGATAAGATGGAATCTGTCACCCTAACAGCCTCATACGGTTGGCATGATAAGTTAGGGTTTGTATGGACTTATTGATTCATTTTTGGATTCTTGCATAGAAATAAATTGCTTAATGAATCGATTTGATTATATTTGTGATATGTTGCAGAATTGGATGCTTGATTATAATTTTTGTGATTTAATAGATAATTTTGCATTAATTGAATTTGATCGATTGAACCAAGATCGAGCTCAATCGTGATCGAATCGAGCCAAGATTGCCCCAATTGATCGAGTCCACATTGAAGACAAGACCCAACTCAAGCCCGATCTAGATCAACCATACTCCACAAACCCTAATTCTCCTTAAACCCCAAAACCAAGCTTTCCAAATTAGATCAAGAATCAATGGCTCAGATTGACTGATCAACGGCTGGGATAAAAGAGAAATCCGAAAGGGATGAACAGTGGTTGCGCCTACTGTTCATCGCGTTCCTCAGCGTATTCCTCTGCTCAGGAGAGTAGCTCCAGGCCAAGCCCCATCCCTCCATTTCACTTCCTTCGTGTTACTTGGTTCCTGAGGAGTCTGAAGTTGGTCCATTAGGTGACATTCTGCAGCTGGAAGGCGTGCGCCGGCGAGGATTTCTCCAACGTCGACACCCCTCTTTTTGGTTGTTTCGATGAGCTACTGCACCATCAGACGCCGCGGTTCGTGGAGGGGTTCTCTGAGGATCGCGGAGCTCATCCATATCTTCAGCAACGCCATCAGCGCAAGAAGAAGGGAGGAAATCCAGCATTGTTAGCTTAAACTAATATAGCACAGTGCTCTGTTTTCCTGAGAGAGGGTTTCTTCGAGGTTTTCAGGGTTCGGGTTGCCAGCAACAAGACCAGCGACCACCTTGCAGCTTCCAGAGGGATTGTCGACAACAACATTGTTGAATTCGACAGTTTGCTTGACACCAAACTGAGGAAACATGGGAAGAAGGATTCTGGGATGTTTCTGCAATTCGTTTCTGTCCACTGTTTCTGCATTTTCAACATCTGTTAAACCCTTTTGTTTCAGACTTTTTAAATCAAATTTGCTTAGTTATAAATATTAGTTGAGTTGTTTGTTTTGATAGGTTTTATTGATTCCTTAGTTGAGTTATCTGATTCAATTAGAGCTTAGCATCATTCATGTTTGATACTTTCCATTTCTGAAAGTCACTGTTCCGTGCTATTTGAATTCCATGTATCAGTTTGCTGGGTTCAATTGGTTTGAGTAGGGATTTTATTGCTAGCTAAGTGGAAGTGGATAGTTAAATTGTATAATTGCATTGCACGTTAGGTTTGGTCTTTTGCATTTCATGTTTTAGTGGTTTACTTCATTGAATTGATGTTGTGTTGAGCTTCACAAGAGATTGTTGCAGTTGTTAGCTTAATTTCTGATTTCCTATCATCTGAGAAGTTGACTTTTGTATTTCATAATTGGAGATGGCAAGTTCCAATCCTAGCTAGTTTAGGTTTTATATCTTGACTTTGAATTGATTGCATTTCTAGATTAGGAGATAATTTAGTTTCCATTGCATTTTATTAATTCATTGCATTTTCATTTACATTTCAATAGAAAACATACATTTACAAAGAAAATCCAAAAAGAACGACATGCAAACTTAATTTACATAGTTTTTTATTAGTTCTAAAAAAAATACGACTCGAGACCCCTATACTTCGTTTGTTTTGTATTCCTTGTGGGTTTTCGAAAATTAAATCAATTTGGAGCCCTAATAGTAACATATCAACTCTAGGGTTATCAAATTTTAGCACCGTTGTCGGGAAGCTAGTAGAAATTATTTGATTTGAGCTTTTGCATAGTTTTACATTTCTTTGTTTATATTTTTCTTGATTTGATTGCATATCTAATCTTTTTATTCATCTTTGGTTGGGTTTATAACCAAGAGCGCAGGTGGTGATTTAGCTGAATTTGATCCAGAATTAAAAAGAACTTTGAGAGCCCTGAGATCTTTGAAAATTCAAGAGAGAGCATCAAACGTAGCTGAGAGCAGTTCTTCACATTTAAGTAGTCCTATGGCAGAGAACAGCAAGACTATGAAGGAGTTTGCAGCTCGTGATGATGGTTATCAGTACTCCTGCATTACTTATCTAGAGTTAGCTGGGGATTTCGAGCTCAGATCGGGTCTTATTCATCTTTTACCTAAGTTTCAGGGATTATCTGGAGAAGATCCAAATAGACACCTGCACGAGTTTCATATAGTGTGCTCCATCATGAAGCCACAGGGAATTTCTGAAGAAGATATCAAGTTGAGAGCTTTTCCATTTTCATTGACTAGAGTTGCAAAGGATTAGCTCTATTATTTGCCTACTGGACATGCATGTCACTAGTTGGATCGAAATAAAGAAGGCATTTTTGGAGAAATTTTTTTCGGCATCCAGGACAGCAATCATAAGGAAAAACATCTGTGGTATTCAGCAAGTGGTGGGGGAGTCCCTTTATGATTGTTGGGAGAGGTTCAAGAAGTTATGCTCTTGCTGTCCTCAACACCAAATCAGTGAGTAACTTCTTGTTCAGTATTTTTATGAGGGTTTGCTTCCCATAGATAGGAACATGATAGATGCTACAGCTGGAGGAGCTTTCGTGAATAAAACCCCTGAGCAAGCCAGAGAATTGATTTCTAATATGGCAGAGAATTCACAACAATTTGGGAGTAGAACACTTTCTACTAGAGGGGTTAATGAAGTTCAAATAGTTTCAAATGAACAAAAGGATATAAAGAACTCACTATTGGAATTAACATCGTTGGTGAAGCAAATGATTTTGAATAATATGAGCAAGGAGCAGAATTTTCGTATAACTTCATCCACAAACCAAACCGTGAGAGTATGTGGTATTTGTTCAAGTCAAGAGCATAATTCGGATTTGTGTTCTAATCTCCAATAAGATGAATCATTAGCCGCCTTGACTAGAGCTCAGTTTCAACCAAAGAACGATCCATTTTCATCCACATACAACCCGAGTGGAAGAATCATCCTAATTTGAAGTGTGGGAACTCTTTCTATCAACAACAATCTTCCCAACCATCTCAACCTCAAAATCAGTCCCAATTTCAGAATTTTCAACAAGCATTTCAGCTCCAACAACCCCAATTTCTGAGTGGACAGTTTCAACAGGGTTTCCAACAGCCCTTACAACAATTTCAGCCCATGAACAACACATTTCAGCCTTCTTATCAGCAACCTTACATGAATTTCCAGCCAAGTTTTCATCATTCATAGCTTCAATTTCAGAGTTTTCAGCATCCACGATTTCAGCTTTCAAACCAAAATTTTCAATAATTTTTTAATAATTTTCAACAGTCTTACATGAACTTCCAAGCGAATTTTCAGCATCAAAATCAACCCAATCAACCCCCAAATCAGTTCCAACAGCAAGTGATTGCAAGTGGACAAAATTCAAGTGGTTTCAGCAGCCCAATTAATTTCAAAATCAACAAAAGTCCAATGCACATCAAATGAATTATGAGAGTTTTAGTGGGATTAGTCAGTAATAACAAAGGCTTGAAGAGATGATGCAACAAATCCTACAATAACAACTCTTGCAACAACAACAAAGTCAACAAAAGAATGATTCCACGGTTCAAAATATTGAAAAATAAATTGGACAACTTACAAGTGGCATAAATCAAATGCAAGCTCAATGATCAAGTCAATTACCTTCTCAAACAATTCCAAATCCTAGAGGAAGTGTTTGTGCAATAACTTTGAGGAGTGAAAAGTCTATTTCAAATCCAAACATTCAAAAATCAGAAATTGATGAGAAAATTCCAGTAACTCCAATTTCAGCACCAAACAACCTTGAAATTGATTTTTCAGCATCTAATGGTGGTCAAAATTCAAAGCCAAGCTCTTCCTCAATTGATCCGACAAATTTAGTGGAAGAACAAGTGGAAACCAAAATTTTTAAGGATACCACAACAGCTATACCAACTAAAAAATCAGTCCCTATTTCAATACCACAAAATTCAGCTCAAGGGATGAAACCAAGAGTGTCTTTACCTTTTCCATAGCGTAAAATTTAAGGAAAAAGAAATGTAGAGGAGGAGAAAACCAAAGAATATCAAGAGTTTACCAACTTATTTAGCAAGGTGGAAGTTCATGTGTCATTATTGATCATGATTAAGCAAATTTCAAAATATGCAAAATTTTCTTAAAGATTTATGTGTGCACAAAAAGAAACTCAAAGGAAATGAATTGATCAACATGGGGAAAAATGTTTTAACCATTATTCATCCAGTCCCTAAGAAACATCCAATCCCTTAGAAATGTGAAAACCCAAGGGTATTTACTATATCATGTGAGATTGGAAGAAATACATTTCATGATGTTATGTTAGATTTGGAAGCTTCCATTAATGTGATGTCTAAATCAATTTTTCAGATGCTTAAGATATGTCCTATGCAGTCTACAGGAGTAGTTATTCAGTTAGCAAACAGGAGCCAAATTCACCCAGCTGGAATGATTGAAGATGTACTGGTAAAGGTGAAAGAATTGATTTTTCCTGCAGATTTTTATATCTAGGACATGGAAGGTGATTATTTAGCATATATATCTCCACTTATTCTTGGGAGATCATTTTTGAAGACTGCGAGGGTGAAATTTGATGTATATGCAAGCACACTTACCATGGAGATAGGAGACACAGTGGAAAAGTTTAATATATTTGATGCTAAGAAGCATCTGAGAGAGGATCATTCTATAAAGAGCATTGGTATTTTAGATGAGATGTTTTTGGATGAGGTAGAGGATGAATTGACTATTGAGACAGTTGTTTTGGAGCCTAGTCCTGATTTATCGACAGTAGGAAATGGATACGTGAGTGTAGGAGATTGTATTGAGCCCCAAGGACTACCACTATTGGAGATTCCCGACGGGGCCACTCTGACGCTCAAGTCAGCCAAGAGAACAAGAATAAAGAAGAGGAAATAATGTCTGTGTTTAGAGAATTCGAGATCTTTTTTCATACCTGCGGGGGTTTATATACTAGTAAGGGAAGCGCGATCTTCGGAGATTAACGCGTGCGATGAGCTATTAATGCGGCATTAAGGGCATGATCTTCTGATGATTTCCAACCATCCAATGGCTCAGTGGGGTTGATTATCTTTATTCAACAGTTGTGCATACAAGCGTGCGAGTTCTTCGGGGATCAGATTTGGAAAACACAGTAACCATTCTTACCTCCTTGGTGACATTCTTGTGCTTAGCTGTCCTCTGATCTACAGGATGGCTGAAAGAGAGTTTGAATGGGCAAGCCATTGGTGTTGCTGGCTGAGCTGACCTGAGTGTATGGCCGAGCTGATCTAGATATCGTCTGGTCAAGATGACCTAAGAGTACGACTGAGCTGACCTGAGAGCCTAGCCGAGCTAACCTGAGAGCCTATAGCCGAGCTAACCTGAGAGTCTGGCTGAGCTGACCTGGATGTCGTCTGGCCGAGCTAACCTGAGAGTACGACCGAGCTGACTTGAGAGCCTAGCCGAGCTGACCTGAGAATATGACCGAGCTGATCTGAGAGTATGGCCGAGCTATTGGGTCGAAGTGTTGAGCCTGAGTTGTCTGAACCATAGAGGTAGATAGCCAATATATATATAATTTGGACGACTGAGCTGCGATAACATGTGGTCAAGTGTTATGGGTCAGTTGAAGCGTAGTTTGCCCATTGACAGTCAAGATGTCAGATCGGATGCTAGCTTGGGATGATTATTGACCCCTTTTTTGCCACGCCAGACCAGCGAAGACCCTCCGTATCAACAACTAAGCAACTTGGTTGGTTACTAAACCTTCATTCGTCCTAGCGCATGTTGTTAGAACCCGCAACAATAAAGAAAATTATTAACTTCATTTTCTCAATTTATCAACCACTATAATTTAATATTATGAAACTTTGATAGTGCCCACTATAGATGCGAATTCATCTTCAAATGTGTCATCATCAATGTTATGATGATTATCTATAGTTGATATGGCAATCGACACATTTATAAAATTTAATAAAATTAATTGATTTGCAAATAAAATTATAATACAAATGTAAAATTAATTGACACATACCCTTGCTGTAAAATTGGGCAGTTGTGCTTGTCAGGTGACACACCTCGATGCTCTCATCCATAACATAGCCAGGACTTTGAGGTTGACTTTTCCTTTATTGATTTCAATCTCTTCCCACATCCTTTTGTTCTTACTAAAGAAGGATCAATAATAGCATGAGTCTCATCCATGAATTTCTTCCTTTGACTTCTATTGTCAAATGTTTCACTAATGTTCATATCTTGAATTTTGTTGTAGGTACAATGGAATTGTTCATCCAAGAAGTTTGTCCCTTCATTAGTCAAAGATGCATCATTAATTATTACTGAAGTTTTATCAAATAACCTTAAGTGCTTTGACATCAAAAACCTTTTTGGATCATCAATGAAATTTTGCTCTCCCAAAGCATATATTGCTCTAACCTTTTCATCTCGTATCTATCATTTGAGTATATACATATTAGGAATATGAAATACTTGGTTGATATGAAAAAAATCTAACATATGCTTGCATGGAATGCCATCAAACTCAAATTTTCTATAGTTACAAGATATATAGTCCCTCTGTTTGTCATGCGTGAGGACCCTTGGTTTGGAGAAAGAACAACTTTGAAAATTCATCACATGCTAACTAACCAACTCAACTTCTATAAATGCTTGTTGCACATAATAACTATGACACTCACTCATTTCACTTTGAAACTCCACCCATTTATTTTTCGTGTATAGCTTAACTATTTGAGTTTTCATTGGTTAGTTTGTCTTAATCCTAGGATGCTCATTCATATCAATATAGTCAGCAACTAACTCATTGTGTCTTTGGTGTCTCAGCGCCCTATTGAAACGGATGATAAAATCCATCAATAAGTTCTTATTTGAGACATACCTCTTGAAAAATGCATGTGGGCCTTCAAATATTTGATTATTTGATATTCCATCACAAAATACATGGCTAAAAATGCCGGTACTTGTGTCGCAATTTATACTTCAATGACAACTTCTCATTTTTTTCTGTAAGTTAGCACACTTGATAACCTCTTCCTATGAATTCTCAAATTCATCAAGTGTCGCGGTAGGACATCCAGGTTGTCACCCAGGCATCTGCGGTTCGATCCCTAGCTACGGCATATTTGTAAGAATTTTTCTTCAAATAGGGAGCGCAATCAAAGGATACTGGGCGTCTGTGCTGGCCGCTGCGTACACTTCCCGATTTACCCTGGTGGCTAATGGAAAACTTCCGTGGGGCTAGGCCGGTCACCCCCAAAGATAGTCAATAAGGCTAACTGGGATTTATCATTTTCAAATTCATCAAGTGTTGTAGAATTTCCAATAACATTCTTTATGCTTAGATAGTACTCTCGAAAAGTCAAAGGGTCTAATTTATTCAATATATGCCACAAATAATATTGATGCACAATTTGAGGAAAAACTTGGGTAATGACTTTCATCATAGTAGGATCCTGATCAGTAATGATTATGTTTGGTGCACCTTTAGGTATGACTTCTAAGAACTTAATAAGGAGTCCAACAAAAGACTAAGTTTTCTCATCACTTATAAAGTCGCAATCAAAAATAATTATCTGATGATGATGATAACTCCTACAAATGATGTAAAAATCAATCCATATTTGTTGGTATTATATGTCATATTAAATACAACTACATCACCAAATACACTATATGCCCTCTTTGATATATGATTCGTCCAAAAACACCAACTAAATCTATTATCTGAATCTGTCCCATAATCAAAGAAAAAAAACTGAATTCTTCTTTTTCTCAAATGCAAATAACTCGATTAGTGTTTTAACATCGATATCTTTTTGTTCATCCTTTAGCTCTCTCTCAAAGTTTATAATATCTCTTTCTATGCAACCTACTCACTCAGACTCTCCATACTCTATCTCCAATAATCGTATTTGTTGGCAAGTTAACATATTGACCTCTAAAAACTATTGAGTCAATACTTTCTTTACTATCAAAATATTACGATGTGAGCGTAGCAAATGCACCTTTGAAGGAGTCGGGAGTGGATGATTATGACTTTTCATGAAGTTAGCGACAACCTAATTATGTCCAATTTGTTTCTTGACAAGTGAAATCTTTGACTTACAACTAGTTCTAATTTCACCATGTGCTCTTTCCTGGTTCGTTGATCACCTTTTGGCTATTTATTCTGTTGATCATCTATATGTCATTCTTTAAAGTATACAAAAGTTTTTCAAATAACTTCATCTATTATCTTATTTTTCTCGTTATTGTTTATCCTTGCACTAAATCCGGCTTCATGTGCATATTGGTTACATAATGAAATGCCTCCTCTAGTGATGGAAACTCATTCTAATTTTTAAATTTCAATCATTTGCAACTTGGGGAATGTATAGTTTATTATCACCGTCATTTTTTTTTCATTGATGAGGAATGTCAAATTGCAATTAAGTGAAGTTCTGCATATCACCGTATAACCACAAATAAATTCTAAATCAAATATATAAATAAAGTGAGTAAAGGTTATGCTGCTTAAGCTTATGGCTTAATTTACAAGTGATTCTTATAAAAAAAATTGACTTTAACAAGTGATTCTAAACCTAAGAAACACTTCTCCATGTATTCTAAACACAAGATTTTTCAAGAATAACAATGAATCTTAAAATTCTTTAGGAATTTAGGTGGTACTAGACTGCGACGAGGGCAAGAGGGTGCTTGGCGGCGAGGACGAGAGGGTGTCTAGCGGTGAGGGCAAGGGATGACGATTGTGTCTGGGTGTCTGACAAAGTTTAGCGACAAGGGCGAGAGGGCATCTGACAGGCAGGTCAAGGGGTGGCAATCATGTCTGAGACATCTGGTAGAGTCTGGATGCAAGGGCGAGAGACGTCAAGTGGCGAGGGCGAGAGGCAAGAGGGCGATCAGGGCAGGGGTGTCTAACGACGGTGACAAAAAGTGATAGGGTGAAGGAATTTTATTGTGAGAGAAAAATCTAATTGTGTATAGGGAAGGTTTGGACAACGAAGATAAAAGAAACAAAAAAAACAATTACATGATAGGCCCACGATGATAATCACGAACTAATCACGGACGAAAGAGTCACACATGTAATCAACATTATATATATATATATATATATATATATATATCTGTCCAGGCCTTATGTATTTCTTTCCCTAAATCTCGTGGTAGTTTACTAAAAAGTCTTTCTCCTAAGTCTGAATTA
>JAOBBC010000080.1:5728418-5740843 GCA_025388495.1 Curcuma longa
CATTTAATATTCTGATAAATAAATATACATGTGTGAATGTTTCAAAATTCTTCCACAACACTCTACTACCACCTATGCCTTTCACAGTGAGCTTGGGTGCAAACGATGTACTATGCACTCTCCTTTTTATATGTGCCATTTTGTAAACCAAAAGTTCTTTTCTCCATTCATGTAGAGCACAAAGATACAGGTGTCACTGAGAATCTCCCTTCTTTGCATTCATGAATAAAAATAATTTTCTCCCCAGACTTGAATTAAACTTAGTTTAAATAGTTCAGGATTCAGCTGCACTTGGGCAAGAGAAAACGAACTCAATCTCCACTGCCCAATCTGAACTACTATCTAATGACGTGATCTGCATTTGCACACACTTGAATAAAAATGGAATCCACTACTGATGTATCACACAGACCAACAAGCACCACCTTCCATGCGGTAATCCAATAGAAGAAATGCAAGCATAATGAAAATTTATCAATCATCAAATATTCAGTATGACGGAATGACTAAAGAATGTAAAGACAACTACAAGCTCCTGAGAAAGTGTGCACCTTCTTAAATATTTCATGCTTTATCTCGTAGTTAGCACCTTCCAATAGCAGCTTACTAGAAAAATTCCTAGACAACTATGCCAAAATCGAAAAAAGAGACTCACAAATTGGGAGAGAATTGGAAACTATCATAAAGAATGAAAGCATACCAACTGAAATATCCTTGCCATAGTTAACATTCCACATCCCTAACAGAATATGAGAGATCCAACCATGTCGGAACATAACAACATCAATCATGTAATAAAAAAGAAAGTTTTTGACAAAAATTAAGCTTCACAAAGACATTCTGAAGCTCTTTTGCTCCACCTTTTAATGCTCCAAGAGCAAGAACCTTCCATTTACTTAATCCAACTTCAAGACTTCCATGATTACTTGGAGTTTTCTGTCAAGTGATGGAATGAAACAGGATTGATCTCTTTACTGAAATTGACAAGAATACCAGCAGAAGATCCATGTTACAACTAGCTTTTGCATATAACCAATAACAGTAAGAAAGGCAGTGTAAAATAGACACTTTCATATCACAATTCACAAGGAATTTAATTCCAGATAGGATATGATAGACTTAAAACTTATTGTAACATATCCCGACAAGTCAAGTCTCTTAACATTTAATATAAGAATAGGAGAGAATTAAAATATGTTGAATGGTAAAGTTTAAGTTGACAACACAAATCTCAGTTAGTCACAAAAGTAACAAGCATTTAAAATGGGAATAGGCAAGATAACGGTGAAAACTTTTGGGCAAACAGCTTTATAAAAGAGTTCAATTGGTCTTACTTTAATCCACCATAGGCATAATTGGCATGAGGGTCAATTTGCTTGAATCAATAACCACAGAATCACCTGACACAGCTTTTATGCCTCAAGAACTCCAATCTAGAGTCAAAGCTTGGAGACATTTATCTGTAACAGCTTAAGAAGCCCATGGCACTTTTGAGCCAAATAAGGCTCTTAGCATACTAATCTAGATATATGACGTAAATGGTTTCATAGGAGCAGTTAATTTTACACAAATAAGCATACAAATTTAAGTTGATATGAGAACTCCAAAAAGAAATTATAAGTACCTTGAGTATTCAGTTAGTAAATGGAGAAAAATTTCTACTTCAATGTCTTCTGTTGACAATTTAGTTGAGCAATGAACTCCAAGTTTTCTTTTCACATTAAGCAAGATATTCCTGTAGGAAGGTGTCCAACCTCTTGCAGGATAGCAACACAAACAATAATGAATGAACAAATTTTACGTTGCAGACAGTAACAAATCCAGGCTTCTACTAATTAGAATAGATCAGATTCATCAAGGAAAATATACCCATACCATAAACTGTTTCAACATGCAAAATAACAGGAGTATGACATAGATTCTTACACATTTCTAACCTTAAAGTTGAGCGTGCATCTGCTGCAAGGTACAAGAACCGTGACTCTAGGTGCTCTATAAAATCTTCACATTCTTCGATACATTCATCATCCATAGTAAAACTAAATCCTTGTTTAATTGTTATAGATATTAATAGGGGACTAAAGAATCCGCAACAAATAAATCATGTTTCTCAGTCAAAGTATAATACTTAATCAGAGATAGATTTAAAAAAAAATGTAACTAGAACATCTGAAACAGCCTCTTGCCAAAGGCAACAGTAAGGTTGCTGCCATGTGACCTAGAGGTCACGGGTTCAAATCCTGGAAACAGCCTCTTGCCAAAGGCAAGGTAAGACTGCGTACAATGGATCCTTCCCCCGGACCCCGCATGGCGGGAGCTTCGTGCACTGGGGCTGCCCTTTTTTTAACTAGAACATCTGAAGCAAAGATCAGTACACATTGTAACCCTTCAAAGAATGCTAAGACGGACGTGTGGGATTACTAGAAGAATAAAATTTAGATAAAAAATAAATATCGAGTATTTGGTAACAATTAAATGTGACTCCAATACATCAATACTTGATACACTGGCAACATAAGATAAAAAAGAAAGAGAGAGAATCAATATTACTTCTTTATTTCTTTGATTCCAAAGCTTTGATGGAGCACCAAACCAAGGGATTTTTCAGCCAATTGCCCTCAAATAGCTGCTGGTTAAACAAACCTCTGTTGGCCTTTAGGCTTCATTCTTGATTTCGTGGATTAGTAGGCAGCTTGTGAATGGTACTCATTGATAAGACAATACGTTTTCCAAGGTTGAGCCTGAAGAGGTTACTTATTTGAGCATCTTCCTTATCATATTCTCTGTCTTCAACTATTTGAGGATCAAATGCAATACTCATTTTCCTAGTAAGGGTGAAGAGAGCAAGTCTGATCAATTGCCAGCTCACTTAAGTCCTGTTTTCTCTCCCTCATGGAATTTGACCATCTCTTATTTGGTTTATCCACCTAGGATAGTCATAGTGCTATTGATTTCAGTAAAAATACATATATCATTTGAGGAAAATGCATATTGATATGAGGTATACCAGACCAGATAAGTGATTAGAGAACAAAAGTTGATGGGGGCAGTGTTGATGTGTTGATGAAACCGCTCAAAGAGATTTGGGTTCTCATCAGAATGGCAAGGAGATGCTGATGGTATGACAACCCCTGTATTCCTTAGCCAAACAGGGAGATTTGTAATGGCCAATCCCCCATGTCTTGGCACGTGAGGAAGGTTGACGATCAATCATGTGAAGTCCACATATAGTCATTTGCACTTTTTGCGAGCGAACAAAATTGCACATTGGGGTTCTATTGGAGGTAGAAGACACAGAAAAGACTAGGGTTTTTTGAAGAGGATTTTTGACTGAAAAATTTTACAAGGTGAACAATAATTTAAAGGATTTTTCAGGGGGGTTGACATTTTTCTCTCCAAAGAACGTACCAGAGTTCTCGGCAATTCAGTGGTCTGTGGAGATCACTGGGAGCATGAATAGTCGCCAGAGATTAGGAAGAGTGGTCCTAACATTTAGTTCCATTTCCAAAATTGAAGACAATAGTGGGGCATTAGATTGTTGTATTCTTGTTTGATTCCAATCTTATAACCTAGCTCTTATTTTACAAATTATGAAGAAGATTTATTTGTGTGTTCTCACATTTTTTACTAGTGGATTTTTTTCTTTCTGTGATTTTCTGTCCTCTTCAAGGGATTTTTCCAAACAATTTTTTTTAGCATTTATGCTTTTATTTCTATTTTAGTGCTGTGATATTTTTGACACTAACTGCACAGAGCATCACTAGTTCCATCAAGACAGGTAGAGACATTCTGCGATCCGGCAAAATCTGTATCAAGGGTCTCACAGGCTAGTTAGTGATTCTCTAAGCATAAAATTATATATAAGAATACCAAACTTTAGAGTGAATTAAATATATATATACAATCTAGGGTTTATGGAATTTAACTATAAATAGTATAAATAAACGTCCTGTTTCTCAAATCTTCATAAGTTTGTGCTAACATTATACTACTAATTACTACTTTGGCAAAAGAAACAAGAGAGTAGGAACTGGGAAGGATGTACTTAGGACAACTCAAAGAAAACTATCTCACTTTCAGACAGCAAATCAAGAAAATAAATCACTGACTTGAGAAGCATTGCTATAGTTTAATTTAGATGTTTGCATTAAAGTTAACAAACTGAAACGGTACATTAGATCAAATAGATCCTAATTCTTTCCTGTCAAGCTAAACACTAAACACATGGTTAGGACTTCAGACAAATTTGTAAATTTTCACAGGTAAAATTTAGCGTCATAGGAAGTTAGATGACAAATTTCAAGCATTATGAATAACTCCAATTTACATTTAAAAGCTAGCAGGAGAAAGAAGTAGAAAAGAAGGAGCCAAGGTGGATCTCAACAAGACTCCTTCGACGTTCAAGCCTTAGAAATAGAAAAGACAGTAACAAATATACGAGATAGAATAGATTATACTTCTTGATGTTGACATCATTATCTTATATAAGGGGAGCAGAGCGATGAAAAATTATACTGTTTCTTTCCAAAGAGCGTACCTCTTTCATCTTCACGAAAAGGATGCCCCTTGCAATTGGTGTCATTGTAACTGTCGTATTGAATTGGTCGTTGTACAAAGAGTGAAATTCTTTCAGACTCGGGGCGCTTGACCACGGTTAATTATGCATAAGAATATATATTGTTCTTTTAAATATATTTCTCTTCAAAAAAATTATTTTAGTGTAAGACTCATATAAATAAGAAATGACCTATGGGTTGCTTAAATACAATGTGAAAAGTAATAAAAAAACAATTTTCATATCAGGTTGAACTCATAGAATTTATTATTTATCTGACAAAATTTTAATATTTAGGATAGTCAATCAAATTTATAAAGTTATTTTATTTTATTTTCTCCCTACTATATGTAAAATTATTTAGCTTCAAATGCGATAATGGTCTTAGGAATTATTATTTCTGAGAAATAGTTTACAAGTAACGTCACCAAATAAATTGAGCAATTTAATTTAATAAATGTAATTGTGTAAGACAATTTTAATTATAATAAAATGCTCAAAATAATTGGCCACAGAACACAAAAAAAAAAAAGTGCCAAAGAAAATTTCCTCTATTAAAACATGTTTTAATAATCAAAGTATTCCTACATATATATATATAAAACAAAGGCAAAAGTAAAAATTCAAAAGGAGGCCCCTTTTTTATCGAATCATCAAAGAGGCGTCCTATATTGATTTTTTATCAAAAGAGCATCTCACCCTCTGTAAAATGACACAACTATCTTCCAGTATTATTCTCATTATTATTCTGTCTCCCACCTAAATTGGGTGCGTTGTAGCAGCTACATAGTTGATGAAGCTATGATTTCGTAATTGCTATAACTGAGCTACCATACAGTTGTAGCAACTACGATTTCATAACTGGTACAACACAAAAAAAAAAAATTTCAAAGCATTGCAATGAGACAACACTTTGAAAGTGAGTGATGCTAATGGATGCACAACACTTTGAACAGAGGCGGATCGATCCGACTAACTGATGTTCCCTATCAGCCGACTGATGTCGATTGGGGATCAATCGATTCAACTGTAGGAATTAATCGACAAAGAGCGAGGAGATGCCATGGCTGAGAGTGTGCATTCGCCACAAAAGGTTGGATCTCGAACGCAAAGGAATTAGGCTAACGATTTGCCACCGCATAATTCATTAACATGGAAGGAAGGAAAAAAATATACAAAAATTTAGGAAATATTTATATAAAAAGATCCATTTTTTTGAGTTCCAGAAGAAACAATCGATTGATGTTTCCCTATCAGTCGACTGATGTCGATCGGGAAGCGAACAGAAGCGGATCGATTCAACTGTTCAAATCCATCGACTGATGTTCCCTATCAATCGACTGATGTCGATCAAGAAGCAAACATAAGTGGATCAATTTGACTAATGAAAACAATCGACTGATGTTCCCTATCAGTTAACCTATGTCGATTGGGAAGCGAATCATTCTATTTTTCGAGTTCCAGAAGAGGATCGGAGGCGCTAACACTTTGAACTTCCTCCAACAAAGAACTCGATGGAGACCTGCATCGAGGGAGACACCGAAAGATAGATGGTGCAAACGACAAAGAAGCAATTAGGTGTTGCAGCATCATCGTCGGTGTAGAGTTATTAAAGGTGAGGATCTTTGAAAAGAGAGAAACTTCCATACATAATTAATAGAAACTTCCTTTTCGGGTATCTACAAATTTTTATATCAAGTTAATGCACTCACTTACAATTTCCTTATTTTTTCATAAGAAATGTTTGTGTGCGTATGAAATTTTATTAAGCTGATGGGATAATTAGATGAATATAAGACAAAAACAAGATTTGGATGGGCAATTAATTATGAGCCAAATAGACTTCGATCTTATTTAGATAGTTGGTATATCAACCAAAGAATCCAATGAGAGGAATAGTTATCGAAGACCATATCAATCGACTGATGTTAATCAGGAACCGAACAGACTCAAATATTCGATTGGACTGATGGAACAATCAACTGATATTTTTTATTAGTCGACTAATATCGATCGGGGACCGAACAGAAGCGGATCGATTTGACTGATCAAATCGACTAACTGATGGAAATAGTCGATTGATGTTCGAATCCATCAACTGATGTTCCCTATCAATCGACAGATGTCGATCAGAGACTGAACAAACTTGACTATTCAAATCAATCAACTGATGTTCCCTCTCAGTCGACTGATGTCAATCGATCGACTGAGAGGATAAAATGATATATTTTATCACATTGTAGCAGTTATAAATTAACTATTACATATTGTAACAAGAGTCAAGTAGCATATGTTTGAGGATGTTTCATGGCTATGAATGACCTCCCAGATGCCGAGAGCAGTCCTATAAAGTTGCTCTCTGATTTCGTAACATCCTTCTTGTAGCATAAACTTTGCAATGAGACAATATCTCGAAAAAGAATTGAGTTTGAGTCGGCCAATGTTTGAAAGAATCTGAAAGCACATATTTCTCTTTTGAACATCTGAAATTGCAGTCACAAAAGAATCTTCTATGACTTCCAATGATTCAGTAAATGCGTGAAGAAACTCTAGTTAAGCATTGCAATGAGACAACACTTTGAAAGTGAGTGATGTTAAGGGCAAGACAAAAGATCTGATGAAACGCAAGAGACGACGTGGTTGAAGATCGGCAATACCCCGATCCACACCAAATCTAAATAGCAAAAAGCAAGCTGCTCATATATGGTTAGCATGTTAAAGTAGATTGTCTTCATCTTCAATATCTTTTATAATCACAACAACACTCACGTCATTGCTGCCTTTACAAGCGTAGACGATCTTGTGGAAACAAATATAACCCTTATTCATGGTGCTCCTCGTTGTCAAAAGTCCGAATAGATCAATTACAACTTCATCTTCCAACATGCTAACATTTGATTCTCAGACCGCTGCGCAAGAAATAACCCAAAGACATTTATTCTAAAAATTCATGTGTCTATGCTTCACAGGCAATGTCGATGTAACAATTCGGAACATAGAGATCGAAATCACGGAAGGTGCAAACCAGTTGCTCATCTCAACCATCCTTGTGGTTAATTTACTTGACTTATTTGCATCATCCAATATGTTGAAGCACAAATCAAGAAGCTGAATTAGACCAGCGTTATGTTGCAATATCAAAATTTTCTTCCTATTCCATACTCATTGTCGATATAGCATCTGAGTTATCGAAACCAAAAGCTCATGTGGATCCATTAACAGCTCCGACAGTAGTGCTCTAGCAATATATAGACCTAATGAAATTCGACCGAGATTCGCTTTAATGATTCTGAAAGCATTGGCATCTTTTGCAATAAGATCAATATTTTTTTCCTCCATTAGCATCATTGCCTTTGGAGAAGAAGGGCTTGAGGTTTGAATACTTGAGGAAGACAAAAAAAAGATGAGAATGTGAGCGTCGCTGCGGAAGTGAGGAAAGAATTTGATTATGTTTCTTCCATCCCACCAATCCTTCTCTCTCCAAGTTATCGATCACTAAAACAAAAGGGATGCCCCTGATGAGTTCCGTTCGCACCTTTGCAATTGCATCTTCCTCCATCTCCTCAAAGCTTCTTAGCTCATTCCTCTGTGAACAAGCCTTCATTCCCATGGCGACATCAACACTCAACAATGACAATAAATTCAAGTAGTTTTGTCGAAGATATTTCGACTCATCACTAACCAATAACACCATCTTGTAACTCTGAGAGACGGGTATGCAAATTCAAGCAAGTGCTCTGTTTTGCCAATGCCTGTCGAACCATGAACACAAGCAACGCTTTCGTTGAACGATGACAATTGACTTCTATATCTCCCAGGCCAATTATCATGCATCTCTAGCTCCTAATCGGATTCTTTACACAACATATTCTTACCTTTACTGTCTTTCACTATTTTATTGCTACTTCTGGATGTCAAATTTGTGTGTTTTCTGTAAGTTTTTAATGTTTGGATCTCAATGCATTACTCTAAATTTGGCTCTCTATATCTCCGAACAAGATCATTTTGAGTTTAGCGAGCTCAATTTTCCGTCCAACAAAATTAGAATTTCATGGAATAGAAAGATCTTTCCCGGCCATCTCCCTCCACCTTTGTACCTTCTCTACAATGCTCCTCTTACCTAATGCTGCTTCGAGCAAGGAGACAATATCAAAGAATTTGCCCTTGAAATTGCCGGAATCCACTTCTAGCTTCATTGGAGACCTTGAGATTCCATTCATCACATCTCTCCACTCTTCCTCAACACCACCGTAAGGAGTCCACCACCGACCTCCGTATTTCTCCCAAACTTCGCCTCTCCTTTCAATTATGTCTCTTGCAAAACAGTCTTGCTGAGCGAATTCGAAGAATATAAGAACCAACCTTATGCACTCCAGGAACCGCCTCATCTACTTCACACTGTAGGAGTTCAGAGCGACTTCTCCGTGACAACGATAAGGTTGACGACGATGACCTCCATGGCAGCCCAAGCGATGTCGTGCACGAGGGCATCGTAGCACCCGCTTCTGTCAGAGGCGAAGTAGCAAACGCCATGCGTCTCTAAGCTAATTCAAGAAGTGGCGGAGGAGAGGTCGACGACTGATGAAACCATACACGTTGCAACTCTTTGCTCTCGGGGACAAGGAGCAAGTGCTCGACTCGAGCCACCCTCGGCGAGTATCAAGGGCAGCAGTGGCGGCGACAATAAGGCCCGAGCCACCATGGAGGCCGTCATCGTACACCTCATCGTTGTCACGGAGAAGTCGCTCTTAAACCCCTACAATGTGGAGGAGATATGCTAGTTCATAGTGTGCAAAAAGTCGGTACATATATTCTTCGAACTCGCTTAACAAGATTGGTTTACAAGAGATGTAATCGATAGGAGAGATGAAGTTTGAAAGAAACACGAAAGTCGGTTGCGGACTCCTTATGGTGACATCGAGGAATAGAGGGCTTTAGTGAATGAAATCTAAAGGTCTCTAATGAAGCTAGAAGTGAATTTCAGCAACTTTAGGGATAAAATCTTTGATACTATCATCTTGCTCAGAGCAACATTGGGCAGGAGGAGCATTGTTCAGAAGGAACAAAGGTGGAGAGAGATGATCGAGAAAGATCTCCCTTTTCCACAAAATTCTAATTTTGTTGGCCAAATTGAACTCCCTAAACTCAAAATGGTCTTGTTCGGAGACATAGAGTCAAATCTAGAAAAATGCATTGAGATCTAAACACCAAAAATTTACAGAAAACACACAAATTTGACATGCATAAGCAGCAATATAACAATGAAAGACAATAAAGGTTAGGATCTGTTGTGGAAAGAATCCGATGACGAGCGAGAGATTCAGTAAATGCGTTGCTTGTGTTTATGGCCACATTGGAAAAACAAAGCTCTTGCTTGAGTTTGCATACAAGGTCTCTCAAAGCTACAAGACGGTGTTGTGGGTTGGCGGTGAGTCAAAATATCTTCTGAAAAACTATCTGAATTTGTTGTCATTGTTGGGTGTTGATGTCACTATAGGAATGGAGACTTGTTCACAGAGAAATAGGCCAAAAAGCTTTAAGGAGATGGAGGAAGATGTGATCGCGAAGGTGCGAAAGGAGCTTATGAGAGGCATCCATTTCATTTTAGTGATCGATAACTTAGAGAGCGAGAAGGATTGGTGAGATGGAAGAAACATAATTAAATTCTTGCCTTGCTTTGGTAGCGACACTCATATTCTCATCTCTTCTTATCTTCCTCAAGTATTCAACCTCAAGCCCTTGAAGTTTTCTTACTTATCTTCTGTAAAGGCAATGATGCTAATGAAGGAAAAGAATATTGATCTCACTGCAGAAGATGTCAATGTTTTTAGGATCATTGAAGAGAATCTCAATCGAATTCCGCTTGGCCTATCAATTGTTAGAGCACTCCTATCGACGCTGTCAATGGATCCACATGAGCTTTTGGCTTCGATAACTCAGATGTCATACCGAGAACGAGTATGGAACAGAAAGGAAGATGTGGTATTGAAACATAATTTTGGTCTAGTTTAGCTTCTTAATTTATACTTCAACATATTGAATGATGTAAATAAGCCAAATAAATTAGCCACAAAGATGGTTGAGACGAGAAACTGATTTCGACCTTCCATGATTTCGATATTTATGTTACGAATTGCTACATCGACATTGCCTGTGAAGTATAGACACATAAATTTCTGGAATAGATGTCTTCAAGCTATTCCTTGTGCGGTGGAGAATCAAATGTTAGCATGTTGAAAGATAAACTGCAACTAATCTATTATGACTTTCGATAGCTAGGAACACCACGAATATGGGTTATATTTGTTTCCACAAGATCGTCTATGCTCGCAAATGAAGCAATGATACAAGTTGTTATAATCATAAAAGTCATTGAGGATGAAGACAATCTACTTCAACATGCTAACCATATATGGGCAACTTGCTTCTTGCTGTTCAGATTTGGTGTGGATCGTGATGTTGTCAATCTTCCACCTCGTCGTCTCTTGCGTTCTTCAGATGTTTTTTTTTTTGCCCCTAGCATCACTCACTTTTAAGGTATTGTCTCATTGCAATGCTTCCCTAGAGCATCTGCACACATCGACTAAAGTATTGGAAGCTATAGAAGATTCTTTTATAACAGCAGTTTTCGATGTTCAAAAGAGAAATATGTGCTTTCAGATCCTTAGCTTTCCAACATCGACCAATCTAGACCCAATTCTTTATCACGATATTATTTCATTGCAAAGTTAATGCTATAAGGAAAATATTACAAAATCGTAAAGCAACTTTATAGGATTGCTCTCAACATAAGAAAGGTCATTCATGGCCATGAAACACCCTCAAACATATGCTACCAGACTCTTGTTACAATATATAATAGTTAATTTATAACTGCTACAATGTGATAAGATACATCATTTTATCCTCTCAATCGATCGATCGACATCAGTCGACTGAGAGGGAACATCATCGACTAATTCGAACAATCAAATTGATCCGCTTCTGCTCGCTTCCCAATCGACATCAATCAACTAATAGGGAACATCAATCGACGGATTCGAACATCAATTGACTATTTCCATCAATCAATTAATTCAATCCGCTTCTATTCGGTCCCCGATCGATATCAATCGACTGATAAAGAATATCAGTAGATTGTTCCATCAATACAATCAAACAATCGAGTATGTTCGATTTTCAATCGACATCAATCGATTGATATGTTCTCCGACAATTATTCCTCCCATTGGATTCTTTGACCAGTATACCAAATATCTAAATAAATTTGGAGTCTATTTTGATGGAACAATCTACTGATGCCAAAGCATAGGTTAGCGCGCAAGGTTGTGGGCAACGGTTATATAAAAGTCGTACATCATGCCAAAGCATCAATTCGTCATGTGGCTACTTGCAAATGGCAAGATGCGCACTAAGGATAGATTGGTGTACGTAGAATGCAAGACAAGTCTGCTATGCCAACAGGAGAACGAGACGACATACCACCTTTTCTTCTCATGTTCGGTCATTGTACCTCAATGAGTGAAGGTTCAGAGATGGCTTCACATGGGGCATCAATTCCAAACAACAACAGATATGCTAGATTGATTCAAAGGCGGTTCTGTGGATAAAGCATCCTCAACAAGGCACGACATCTGAGCATTACATGCATGATCTACTTGATTTGGCAAACTCACAATCGATGCCAATATGAGAGACGGGTCCCAAGCATAGAAAGGATGTTCACGAAAGTTCAAACGCATGTTTTTAGATTTTTGAGTGCTCCTCATGTAAGATCATGACAGCTTCTTAACACAATTTACCTTTATCAAAAACAAAAATGATAGCTCCATCCATAATTTTTAGATACAAGACTTCTAAAATATTTAGT
>JAOBBC010000080.1:5758023-5768279 GCA_025388495.1 Curcuma longa
GACTTGATATATAAGGCCTTCCATCTTTCTTAGCTTAGCAATATGGGACTAAAACTTTATACTAAATGATTGAATTCTAATCAACAAAACTTCCGTGGGACTGGACCGGCCACCTCCAGAGATTGAGTCTATGAAACTAACTAGGATTTATAATCAATGGAGCACAAGTTGTCATGATAGGTAGCTTTAAACTCTAGTTAGTCTAGTAGAGTACTGTAACCTTAGACAGACATTATAATTTGCTTGCAATAGCCTTAAGTAATTCATGGTTGTCCTCTAAACTAATAATTGTAAGATCTGCTTCATGTTTTCCTTTTCTCATTACATGAAATCAAAACCATCTTTGTAATTAATGCTTGTGATTTAGAGATGTGGGATTTCACTTGGCAACACCTTTACATTTTAACGATCCTAAAAAAAGAAAAGAGAACATATAAAAGAATCTGAAATTTTAAAGCCTCGGTGAGAGTTACCTAAACACCATCGTCACCCAGTATTTATTAAAGTCTTGGTGTGAGTTACCTCAACACCATCGTTCATTCTTGTTCTAGGAAATTTTCTCTCTTGCCATCCGGAAAGAAGTAGTATTATCCATAAATCAATATATTTATTTCATATTTGATGATTCAATTTATTTATTTATTTTATAAAAAATTTTAATATTTAATAAAATTTTTATAAATAATAATAATTAAAATTTTAGAGTGGGTTATAGTTAGGACGGGCCTAATATGGCTCCGTCTATGCAGCAGTGACGTCCGATTTTGCTCAATAGAGGTCGACCATGCATGCTTAATAACTAGAGCTAAAACAGTCAAAAATGGAGGAATACTTGAAAGATAGAAGATAATCGTTGGGAGGGAACTCCCTATTGTGCCTGATGTACAAGCTGCAATGAGAGAAAATAGAGGGGTGAAACGTGGTGTCTTTCATGAGGATGAGGACAATGCCATTCTTCGGCAAAGAAGGGGGCCGGGTTCAAAGACGATGGAATGAGCTACAACACTGCAGGCGGTGGGCACCGTGAGATCCACGACTTGGACACTGAGAGAAGAAAAATAGTTACACTGTCAATCAAGTTTAGTATAATAAATACACCCTTAACATTTTTTATGACTTACATGTTAATCTTTACAACGTTCAAACTAGGTAGCAGCTAGGAAGTAATGTATCTGCCCTCGGGATATAGTTGAGTTGATTACAAGGAAGTAGATATACTACTACAATGGACAAGGGTCGAATTTCAACAAAGTAAAAAATATATATATACCCTCCTCCATAGCAATGATCACAAGCCAACCTGCAATCTCGCAAACTCTCATCTGCTCGCGGTGAACTCTCCTCCCGATGATCTCTCCTCTCGGTTTTGTAGGGTAAGCATTTTTTATAAGGTTTATTACATCTGGATGCTGGTGTCGGTCTGATCGAGCTCGCCGATGACAATCTCGGTGGGGGCACGGCCACGGTCACGACAATGGCCACGGGCTTAGCTCGGTCGAGCTCGCCGACCACTAGCACGACACGACTGAGCTTGCAAGCAATGGGCTTGACCTGACCAAGCTTGCTAGCCTCGAGCCTAGTCCAGTTAAGTTTATCGCCCCGACTTAAGTTGTACTTTCATAGTTGAACTTTAAAGACCGTGATAAATCATTGAACTTGCATTTGATGCTTTTGCTTTTACATTTAGGCTAATTGAAGAAGCAAAAGTAAGATTTCAGAAGTTCCGACACCCAGATTCATACATTGGTAATTATCATTGCAAAGTTAATTACAATTTCAATAGATTTTATTAGTTTTAGATTTGCAAACTAGATTGGGCTTTCTTAAGCCAACTCATGGATTAAATTAGTTAAAATAGGGATGTATGTCTTAGTGTTGATGTGTAACATTACTAGAGAACAATTAGGTGTTGATGAATTATTGATGGTAACTAACCTCAAACATAATCATGTTTACCCATGAACAAGACATTAGTTAATCTTGTTAGAGAATATGGTTATTTTGCAATTAATAAATTGTGTTGCTCCCACAATCACTGATAGGAGTGGTATATATAAATACTAGATTCTAAATACTAATTTTATGACAAGGTTATAATGGTTTAATTAGGAACATTTTATTGAAATTTATTTTTTTTCCAAAATATGACATACACAACAATAATAATCCCTCTTTTTGCAATCTACTTAGGCAATCATCTTTTAAAATCATAATTCCAACTAATGCAATCCACTACAATTTACATTATCAAATGTAATTCCAACTAATGCAGTCCACTATAGTTAACTTTATCAAATGTAATTAATATTTAAGCCTTAAAATTTAATACAAATAG
Source organism: Curcuma longa (assembly GCA_025388495.1). Classification (NCBI taxonomy): domain Eukaryota; kingdom Viridiplantae; phylum Streptophyta; class Magnoliopsida; order Zingiberales; family Zingiberaceae; genus Curcuma; species Curcuma longa. The sequence continues at coordinate 5,760,359 of JAOBBC010000080.1, forward strand.
GATAACATTAACCTCGTCAAAAAATACATCATGTGGAAGAAAATGATTTAATTAAACTTTATATAGCTTGGTCGCTCTATAACTTACTCGATCACGACCTCCTACTTTTTGCTTTGGTTGACCACAATATTAATGTTCAAACTCAAATTGAATATTTAATTTAAGTTTAAATGTTATTGATAGTATTATGTCTAAGTTCTTAAGAATTATTTTAAACTATTTGCATATTTAGTTTTATATATTATTTCTATTTAATAGAAATTTATTATTGCAAAATGTTACCATGTATATGAATAAAACTTGAGTGTACAATAGATTAGAAAATAGATTTATTCGAGCTGAATATTATATTAGAGTTGAAGAGTTTGTGAACTTTACTAAGAATCATCTAGAATGCATGAATGGTGCAGAGTTATATTGTTCATGTGATTGTTGCAAATGCAGAAATAAAGTTTTCCGTAATGAGAATATCATGAAAGTACATATATGTAGAAATGATTTTATTCTAAATTGCTACAATTGGTACTGTCATGGGAAGCCTTATCTGTTTGATCCAATTGAAACTTCAACTACTTCTTCATCTGGCACAATTGATTTAGGGGAATCAACATCTAATGGAAATATAATGTAATCAATAGTTTATAACGTGATAAATGTTGTTGATCATTCTAATGTAGATGAAATGTCAATACCTAAAGTTCAGCAACTATATGACACGTTAAAGACTAGTGAAAGAGAAGTATGAGAATATATTTTATCTGATCATTCCCAACTATCAGCTATTGCAAGATTATTAAATATTAAGGTAGATCATCATTTCTCAAAACGATGTTACGATGACATTTGTCAATTAATGTCAGAGTTGTTCCCTGCTGATCACCAAATGACTGATAGTTTCTACAATATAAAAAAAAATAGTGAGGGATTTATGTTTGCTCGTAGAGAAGATTGATTGTTGTATAAATAATTACATGATATATTGGAATGAAGATAGTGAATTCATTGAATGCAAAATATATACTCACCCTCGTTATAAGCATCATAGTCGCATACCAAGGAAGAAAAAAAAAATATTGTATGGAAGGTTATGTATTATTTCTCATTAATTGCCAGAGTTCAATGCTTGTATGCATCTGCCACGATAACTTGCCACATGAGATACCATCATGAGCATGTGCACGAAGGAGGTATAATGTGACATCCTTGTGACTCTCTTACATAGAAACATCTTGATACAACATTTCTCACCTTTGCGATGGAACCACGTAATGTGAGATTAGGACTTTCTACAAATAGATTTCAACTATTTAGTTAGTCGGGACAGTAATATTCATCTTAACCAGTTATATTAATACCTTATAATTTACCACCAAGGATGTACATGAACGATAAATTTATATTTTTGACCGTGTTTATTTCAGGTACGATGAATCCTAATAAGAAGATAGATATTTTTTTGCAACCTCTGAATGCCGAGTTGAATAAATTATGGAATGTAGGATCAGAGACTTATGATGTTGCAAGTAAAATTAAATTTATCTTACATACTGCCTTATTATGGACAATTAGTGATTTTTAAAGGGTAATCACCGATTTGATGATTTTTAAGGGGTCGGAACCGTCACCGATCTGACACCCTACCGGGTCAATTACGATTTCGACCCATGACTTAGTGCTGGACCAATTATGATTTCGTGAACTGAGTCAACAGGTACTTGACTCGTTCACCCGGTTATTGATTTGGACTAAGTTTGGATCCGATCCGGCCAGAGGTTTTGATCCGTGAACTAGAATAATAGGTATCCCATCCGTTGACTCGGTTATGGATCCGGGCTGCCTAACTGCAGCTTTAAAATAACTCGAATATTTTAACCTTTTATTATCAAATATCATTAATAATAACATCACATCTTCTCTTGAAGATATGACAGACTTGCAGAAGACAAACAAAGCAGCTACAATTCTATGCGAAATTCCGCTCTGGACGCAAAAGTCTAACAAGATGATTGTAGCTTCGTACCTACCGCACTGGCAATTGGGTGTTAAAAGAAAGACCTTGAACTTCAAGTGGCATCCGGAGTAAAGACTTCAAAACTGTATGCTTTCCTCTCCACTATCCTTTGTCATTTTGTTGTGAACTTCTTCTCCAGGTGTTCATCTTGAGATTTCTCCCCTCTCTGATTTTCAGGGAAGAAAGAAGCATCAACAACAATCGTAATGGGGTTCTTGTTGACGGCCTTGGGATGGCTCGCACAAAACTTCATAGGGGCCTTGGTCGGGAAGGCCGCTGACCACGCTGTCCAACAGTTCGGTGAGCAGCGTGGAGTTGAAGATGACCTCAAGAAGCTGCAGGATTCTCTCGCCAACTCCAGGTTAATCATCAGCAGCATCGAGAGCTTGCGGATCAAAGATGAGGGCCTACAACAGAAATTGAAGGAGTTGTTGATCCGGCTCAAGGATGCTGCTTATGATGCAGACGACTTGTTGGATGAATTTCTCTACAGAGTTCTGAAGCAGCAAATCGAGCCACAAGGAGATGAGGCAGGTAACCAAGCTTCCTCCTCTTCCACTCCCCCTCCGAGCAAAAAGATAAAAACTTCAGTTTCTAGTTTCGCCAGCGGCCTTTTTGGAAAGAGAGATGATGATGATGACATGTTGAGAATGAGGGAAATAAAAGGCAGGTTAGATAACCTCTCAGCTGCACTTAAGGTCTACAGTTTACCAGGTTCAGATGATACAGGAAAGATGCAAATGGCGTCCCCGATGAGCCGAAGCACCAGTTCTTTTTCGACTGAATCTCAAGTGTTTGGCAGAGACAAAGAACTAAAAGAACTCAAAGATTTGTTGTTGAAGCCAGAAGATATCTCAGAACTTAACAAAAGAGGGGTCTCTGTCTTGACAATTGTTGGTATCGGAGGGGTTGGGAAGACTACTCTTGCTCAGCAAGTCTTCAATGACAAGAGCGTGGAACAATACTTTGAGCACAGAATTTGGGTCTGCGTTTCAGAAAATTTCTGCGCTGAGAGATTGACAAAAGAGATCATAGAGTATGCGACCAAGGAGAAGTGCGATCTCACGAGTTTTGCTGCTCTTCAATTGGTTCTCAGGGAAAAGATCACCTCAAGAAGATTTCTTCTTGTCCTAGATGACGTCTGGAACGAGGATAGGCACAAATGGGAGAGCCTCTGTGCACCATTGTGGTCTGGAATACCTGGCAGCAAGATATTGGTAACAACTCGCTCTATCAAGATCGCTGACATGGTTGGCGATGTGGATGCCATTCATCTGAAAGGTTTGGACGAGGAGAATTTTTGGGCTTTTTTCAAAAAATGTGCATTTGGTTCTTCAGATAGTGGAGTTCACCATCCCCATTTGGAAACCATAGCAAAGAAGATGACTTGTAAGTTAAATGGATTGCCGCTGGCAGCGAAGACTCTAGGAGGTTTGTTGAGCATGAAGTTGGATGAGCAATATTGGAAAAACATTTTGGATAGTGAAATATGGCAACTACCACAAGAAGAAAATGTGGTTATGCCAGTACTACAGTTGAGCTATCAGTATCTCCCTCCGCATCTTAAGCCATGCTTTGCCTTTTGCTCCCTGTTTCCTAAAGATTATAACTTTTATGAATACAGATTGATCAGGCATTGGATGGCAGAAGGATTCATAGTGCCTACAGGAAGTATCAGAATGGAGGAACTAGGAAGCAACTACTTTTATGAGTTAGTTACCAGATCATTCTTTCAAAAGTCACCCGATGGTTCTTATATAATGCATGACCTTATACATGATCTGGCACAATTAATATCTGTATGTGACTCTTACAGGGTTGAACATGGCAAGCCCCATGACATTCCTATCACGATTCGCCATCTTTCAGTGCACAAAGAGGAAGATATGCAAACAAGAAGCTTAACAGAATTTGCTCATTACAATAAACTGCGAACGCTAATGTTTATATTACATGATCGTCAAAGTTTTCTTTTTGATTGTGGTTTGTTGAAAAGATTAAAAAGCATTCGGGTACTTGTGCTCGTGGATTGTGCTATCACAGAGTTGCCAAAGAACATTGGTGAGTTGATACATCTCCATTACTTGGACATTTCCAACAACTACTGCATTCAGAAGTTGCCCGAATCGCTCTGTGACCTATACAATTTACAGACATTGATATTTACTAATTGTTATGACTTACAAAATCTTCCACAAGGCATGAGGAAATTGATCAACTTGAGGCAACTTCACGGACGAGCCAAGGTGCTTTCCGAGATAATAGAGGTTGGGAAGCTAACTTCTCTTCAAAGTTTGTCAGCTTTCAAAGTGCTAAAAGATCATGGTCACAAACTTTCAGAATTAAACAGTTTGAACCAGCTCCGGGGAAGCCTGCATATAACTAATCTTGAGAATGTAGAGAACAAGGAAGAAGCAAATACTGCTAGCCTGAAGAGCAAAGAATACCTTGATTCATTGTGGCTAGAATGGACATCTACCCAAGATTCTAGTCTGGACATTAATTTGCATGTCTTAGAGGAGGTACTTGAAGGTCTCCAGCCACATCACAACCTTAGATATTTGAGAATCATGGGATACAATGGTGCCAAACCTCCCAGATGGCTAAATGAAGAAGCATATTCCAGATTGGAATCCGTGTTATTTACAAACTGTAGATGGAATGATCTTTCAGTTCTTGGGCAGCTATCACAAATAAAGTACCTTTTCCTGCAAGGAATTCCAGTCCAAACCACAAATCTTCATAGATTATTTGATCCTACAACATGCAAGTTCTTCTCCAGGCTAGAAGATTTGACAATGATAGATATGAACTTGTTGGAGGATCTCCCACATCAGCTTGGACAGTTTCCATGTCTCGAGAATCTTCACATTGAGAGTTTGCCAGCAGTGAAAATGATAAGCAATGGGTTAATTGTTTCTATGGAACAAGGTAGATGCTTTCCTAGATTGAGAAAGCTTGTGTTCCATAATATGCCTTCATGGGAAGAGTTCTCTTGCTCCAATGATACAAACCTATTTCCCTGCTTGCATGAACTTTTGATTATAAATAGCAAAATGCTGAGGGGTTTACCTCCCCTTCCTCCTGCACTTAAATACTTACATTTAAGAGACGTTGGGTTGATTGATTGTTCAGGTTTCTGGAAAGTAACTGATGGATATGGAAGTGTAATTAATAATGAATCTCTTTCATCCTTGTTCATAAAGGAATGTCCAAATCTGAGAAGTGTAGGACAAGGGTTGCTAGCGCAGCATCTACGAGATATTGATATAAGTAAATGCAATGAACTGTTATGGATGCCACTCGAGAGGCTGCAAGAACTCACCTCTTTGACGTCATTGTCAATATCAGAGTGCCCCAAGCTCATGAGCATGACTCAGGATGCTGAGATCAATCTCCACCTTCCACCATCAATCCAAATCCTCAGATTGGATGATTGTGGAAAGCTTCACAAATCACTGCCTGGCTGCCTTCACAACCTAACCTCATTGATTGAGTTAACGATAGGCAACTGTCCCAATTTAATATCTCTTCCAGTAGAATCAGCTATTCATCTAGCGAATCTCACGATCAAGAACTGCATAGAGTTGAGATCAATAGAGGGGCTACGAGTACAATCCCTTAATAGCTTCAAGATTAAAAGATGTCCCAAGGTTTTGCTTTCAGAAGGAGAGGCACAAGCAGAGAGTTCATCACTACAAAATTTAGAGATCGATGATACAACATTTATCAACCAATGTCCCATAAGAAATTCACTAGCATCCATCAAATTTCTTACAATCTCATGGTCTTCACAAACAGTGATGTTTGAGGGGATGGATCAGCAGGAGTCATTGCAAAGTCTGACATCTCTATATGCATTAACCTTCTCTGATTGCATGAATCTACAATCCCTACCGACAAAATTGTACACCCTTACATCCCTTCGTATTCTGACGATAATACGATGTCCACAAATCCAGTCGCAGCCAGAGAAGGGACTACCTCCTTTCCTCACAGGTTTACATTTTTCAGGTTGCCATTTGGCATTGATGGAGCAGTTGAAAAAACACTTGACGGCAATGAAAAAGTCTGGTCGATACCGTGAGGGGTAAATCAGAAGTGTATTGTTTTCATTTTCTTAGTAGGATAATTATAATTGGTATTCACTAGTATCCACTTTTGCTCAATACTTTTCTTTAAGAAATTAGATTGCATCAATAAAATTTGTTCACTCTCTATTTTGCATCAGTACAGTTGGTATTTTGCAAGAGAGACATGATAGTAAGTCAGTGATCCATATTTGAAGGTACGTAGAAGTAGATTGACCTGGTGTTCGACAAATACAAACACATGCATACATATACGTATGTTTCTGTTAATGAAATCAGTCAAATTTTCATGGAAGCAAGTATCTTTTAACATGTTGGACAAATTTTAGTGTGTTAATTAGCGTGCGAAAAAATGATTAATTAGTAAATTTAGTTGTTTATGTATTAATTAACGGTCAATTGCCTCCATAGTTTACCATGTGGACTCCACTCAACCAAACATGCAATCTTACCAAAGGTGCTATAAATGAATACTGTGTTTAAATTATGTGTGTCTTTGATAATATATTTTTCTAGTTAATATACCATGGATTTGCCCCCTTTCTTACCTTTTCAAAAATAAAATAAAATAAATAAAAACTTTTGATATTATTGACTGATCAAGCAATTGTTATAATTCAAAGGTAAAATTAATTGTCCCTACTATTTGACTAATTCAGTCATCTTCAATAATTTTTTTTTCTTTTGGTAGATAGTGGTACCTAGTTACTTTTCGGTGCATATATTTCTTTGAGATTGTAAATATTGAGTGAAGCATAATCAGACCAACACCTTGGAACGTAGCAGCTGATGTCTTATACTGCATGCATGTATTTTTAATAGACAATTCAAATCTAGTCCTTTCTTTCGTAGAACATCTACTAGTAACACTTTAAAGCAATTTTCTCTTTCCTCGTCTAAGAACAGTTGATTGTTGCTTGATAAATCTATTTTGAAAGATATTATGGTAGTTACTGTAGGATCTAATTCAATGTTAAAGAGAGGTGAATAACAATTTATAAATTTTACGAGTGATAAATTTAATTTTAAATCAATAACAACAAATATACAACAGAATGAAATTGATATGCCACGTGACTCCCTCTGCGCGACGCTGAGGTGGACGCGGACGCGCGATGCCGACGATGCCGATGTGGCGCAGCATTTCTCTTCGCGCGCGTGGCAGTGGAGCAGAAGAACCCAAACCCTCCCAAAACCCTAAATCCTATTCGTTCCTCTTGCGCCGCCGTTCGGCCCGTCCCCCTCTCGCCCGTCGCTCCTCTCGCCATCGCGTGACTCCCTCTGCGCGTCCAGCGCTCTGCTCGCCATCGCGTCTGGTGCTCTGCTCGCCATCGCGAGTCTCGCCCGTCGCTCTGCTCGCCGTCATCACTGCTGCGCGACTCCCTCCCTCTACATGACTCCCTCTGCGCGTCCGGCGCTCTGCCCGCCATCGGCCCATCGCGTCCGGCGCTTTTGTTTTTGGTCATGCAAGCTCACCAAATTTAAATAATATTCCTGAGGCTTTCTTTTGTTGGATGATGTATTTTTGTTGTACACTATCGATTATCTAACCGATAGATCATTCGACCACTTTACTAGAGTTACATCGGGCACTATAATCATATTGTCTCTTCTTGGCTAACTTAACGCCATTATTTTCTAATCCATTTCCTTAAAATTACAACCTTATACTGAAGTTTTCCACAGTGATGGTGAACTGGTTTCATCCGCACTATGATGGATCGGAGTTTCTGTTCTTATACGAAAATTGAATGAGACACTTTTTAGCTCGAACACTGTTTCTTGCCTGCTCTATCATTTCTTTTCATCATACATGAAT
>JAOBBC010000080.1:5768379-5780678 GCA_025388495.1 Curcuma longa
CTTTCACTTTTACTCTTCTCCATCGGCAGGAAGGTAGAGTTCTTAGCAACCTATGAACTCAGTCTCTTTAAGTCTTCGTTGCTCTTCTACTAGATAAATATCAATACGGGTAGTAAACGATCTCCTACCTTTATGTTTTTGTAAATTATCCTAATAACCACTGACTGAGCTTATCTCAAACATCAAGTTATAAAGTAATACTGAACATGTTCCTGAATACACTTTTACAATCATCAAAGTTGGATCATAGATATTTACTTCACATTTTGATAGTTACTTATCATATATTAATATTGTCTCTTGCTTACGTCGGCTCTATGAAAGTAAGATTATAAGAAACCATAAATGAATGTCATGCTTTTATTTCAAATTGCATGAACATCATCAAAATAAATATTGGATATAATTAACAATGAGAATTTGTGCTTATGTTCACAAAGTTTTTTGATCTTATAAAAAATAAATCCCCCATTTTCATGAACGATTCAAACCTCCACACACTTTAGCATGAGATTTTGAGTCTCACATGTCTACTATTTTACTATCCAGAGATCTTAAAAGTGGATAGAATTCTATGAATTGAATATGATATCCATTTAATATGATTTACAAAACATATGACAAAGATGAGCAAAACATCAATTTGGTTAGATTTGAATTATATATCTAAAATAAACCTTATATATATATTTCAAAAAATGTACAATAAACATAAAAAAAGAGCTAGCGGACACTGCCGTTGAAGCTTTATGGCAACAATGAGTTGAAAATTGGCTATAAAGATCAGTTTTCCCATCACTTGATTGAAGCTAGAGGCTCAAAAGGTGTCTCGAACAAGAGAAACCTTCAGGCCAATTAGATTATAAATCTGGTGCCTGCAGGAACGTTTTACACGACTAAGACAAGTCCATCCAAATGAGCTGGAGCTCTACCTGGGAAGACCAATAGGTGAAGACTTGTCTAACAACAGATGGTGAGCTTCGTCTGAGGTTACCAAGATACAGTAGCCAATGTTTGTAACTTAAGATGTAGACATTTTTGATGGTCAAGACTGTTGGATATTATATTGGACTTGGACCAATACGATTTTGTGAAAAATCAGGATGTCATCAATCGATGAAAATCAAAATTGACTTCAAAATCGAAATCTACGTTTCACGTAGATAGATCTTGACTATTAATTTACTCAAAACTGATTAAGGATAAATGAGAAATTAATTGTTCAAAGTTAGCTCATTAATTGTTAATTAATGCTATAGAAAGAAATGTACGAGGAATAGCCCCACATCAGTAAATTCCATGAGATTCCATTCCTTATATATGTTGTTGTGTTAATGGAGTTAATACAAAAGCCTATGTGCTCTCTTCTCATGGGTGAGCAGGTGCTCGTACCTGCGAGCCCGTGGTCCGCCATGCGCGCATGTGCGCAATGGACGCTTTGTTGGTGTACTTCGTCACGAGGAACATCGATGAGCTTAAATTTATGCTCCAGGTAATGTGGCTGTGCCTACATGGCACTTGGGTGACGTGTCAGGTTCATATGTAATGTGACAGTGCCTATGTGGCATTCGGGTGGGCAGGGAGAGATAACTGGACTACTGACTGGGCAAATGGATGACAACCGTTGGATTAAACAGGTGTGATGGATCACATGTAATGCGATTTGGAGTATTGGATTGCGAAGATTCGCAATGGATGCTTTGTTGGTGCACTTCGTCGCAAGGAACATTGATGAGCTTAAATTTATGCTCCAGATAATGTGGCTGTGCCTACGTGATACTCGGGTGACGTGTTAGATTCACATGTAACGTGACAGTGCCTATGTGGCATTCGGGGGGGATAGGTAGAGATAATTGGACTGTTGACTGGGCAAATGGATGGCAACCGTTGGATTAAACAGGTGTGATGGATCACATGTGATGCGATCTGGAGAATTGGATTGTGAAGATTGACAATCTGATCGTTGGTGATGAGATTTGATCTAAAGCGTCAGATCGAATGAATTATTGGATCTAGATCTGATGACTGATAACAAAGGAGGATCTGAAGGGTTACAACCCTCCAGATCTGACGGATGAGATTAAAGGGCTATCTGAAGGGTTACAACCCTCCAGATCGAACGACCCAGATAAATCCTATCCAAAAGTCAATCACTGAAAAAGTTCGTTGGTCTCGAAATTTGAAGTACTACTATTTTGAGGTTGTATCTTGGGAAATGAATTGCTACTATCTGTAAGCACTTGTAGCGGAGCAATATCATTTTACGGAGATAGTGTTAAACACTAGCCTTAACGATATGATATCAGTTTGCATCCTCCCCGACATCTACAGACAAATAATCATAAAACGATATTGTATAAACTGATATGACTGTGATCAACGACGTTCCGGCTGCCATTTCACACAGAGAGAAGCCAGAAAAGTTCAATAGAACTGACTTCAAACGATGACAGCAGAAGATGCTATCTATCTGACGATGCTAAACCTCGGGCGATTTTTGCATGAAGACCCGCCAGCCACTACGAAAAGGGATTCCAATAGCAAGGCTGCATGCGATGCGTGGTCGCATGGAGATTTCCTGTGCTGCAACTACATTTTCAACGCATTGGATAACATGTTTTATAATGTGTATAGTCAGATGGAGACGATAAAATCTCTATGGGAATCGCTTGAAAAAAAATACAAAATCGAAAGCGCCGAATTAAAGAAATTCATCGTCGATCGATTTTTGGATTTCAAAATGGTAGATTCCAAAAGCGTGACATCTCAAGTCCAAGACATGAAACTGATACTGCATGATTTGGATGCCGATGGCATGAAGCTGAACGAGTCATTCAAAGTAGCTGCGGTAATCGAGAAACTCTCTCTGTCGTAGAAGGATTTCAAAAATTACCTCAAGCACTGGCAAAAGGAGATGGGGCTTGAAGACCTGATCCTAAGGCTATAGATAGAGGAGGATAATCAAAAGTTATCCGACTCTAGAGGAACGAAGTGGGCTGTCGATAAGATGTCCACTTGGTTGAGCCGAACGCCAAGAAGCTGAAGTAATCCAAAAAGAAGGCTCAAGACAAGAAATTCAAGGGCTCGTGCTACAACTGCAGAAAGCCAAGACACATGTCCAAAGATTGTAAACGCCCGAAGAAACCAACCAAGGGTCAGAAGAATGCTGTGAACCAGGTCGCAACTTCTGATGACATGGAACTGGATCTCACTGCGGTCGTGTTTGAAGCCAACACCATGGAGGACAACTCGAAGCAGTGGTGGATCGATATTGGAGCAACATGTCATATTTGTTCTGATAAGGCGATGTTCTCCAAGTATACTCCGATAAGTGGAAGAATGCTCTATATGGACAATTCCACAACATCACTGATTGTCGGATTTGGGAAAGTTGTTATGAAAATGACGTCTGGGAAGGAGCTAATGCTCATTGATGTGCTCCATGTTCCCGACATCAGGAAGAACCTAGTTTCTGGATCGACACTTATCAATGTCAGCTTTAGACTGGTATTCCAGTCAAACAACTTTGTACTTACGAAGAATGGTGCCTTCGTAAGAATGGGGTACTTAGAATAGAGTGTTTAAAATGGTTGTAATGACTGTACTCCGCAAATTTGATGGTAATAAAATAAAAGCTTCCAGCTACGTTGTTGAGTGTTTTAATTTATGACATGATCGACTCGGACATGTGCATAATAATACTTTAAAATGTCTCGTCAAATTAAATTTATTACCAAATGTCAATGTTGATGAAACACACAAATGTGAAGTGTGTGTGGAAGCAAAAATGATGAGACTATCTTTTCATTCGGTGGAAAGGTCAACGACTCCTCTAGAGTTAATACATAGTGATCTATGTGACTTAAAATTAATACAAACTAGAGGAGGTAAAAAGAATTTTATTATTTTTATTGATGACTGCACGAGGTTTTGTTATGTCTTCCTTTTAAGAAGTAAAGATAAAGCCTTAGAGCTTTCAGAACCTATAAATAGAAGTTGAGAATCAATTTGATAAACGAATTAAAATAATTTATAGCGATAGAGGTGGAGAATATGGTGCACCGTTTGATGAATTTTATTCAGAATCTAACATTATCCATCAGATAATGACGTCTTACTCACCTCAATCGAATGGTATTGCCGAATGTAAAAATTGGATGCTAAAGGAAATGATGAATGCCTTGTCGATAAATTCAGGCTTACCCCAGAACTTGTGGGGGGAAGATATATTATCGGCAAATCTCATTCTCAATAAAATCCCTCACAAGAAAAATGATAAAATGTCATACGAACTACTATGGAAAGGTCGTAAGTCATCGTACAAATACTTGAAAGTGTGGGGGTGCTTGGCAAAGGTTGAAGTACCCAAGCCAAAACAAGATCAGACCTAAAACCTTCGATACGATATTTGTCAGATATGCCCATAACAGTAGTGCATATCGATTCATAGACATTCCTGATATTCATGTGGAAACAACCATAGAATCTCAGAATGCAATATTCTTTGAAAATGCATTCCCAAATAAGAAGGAAAACGTTCAAAGTGATAGCAACGAAAGTTCTAACAAAAATGACATTTTTGAACTTAGTTGTTGTAAAAGGACTATTGACGATTCAAGCGAAGAACCACATCGTAGCAAATGAGCTAGAGTTAAGAAATCGTTCGGGCCGAATTTCATGACTTTTATGTCAAAAATGGATCCAAGAACATTAAGCGAAGCTCTCTCTAGTCCCGACGCCTCATTGTGGAAAGAAATTGTCAATAGTGAAATCAGGTCCATCATGAATTACCATACTTGGGAATTAGTGGACCTTCTTTCTGGTACTAGACCATTGGATTGTAAGTGGATACTAAAATGCAAGTATAAAGCTGATGGATTGATTGAAAAATATAAGGCCAAACTTGTAGCCAAAAGGTTCAAGCAAAAGGAAGGCCTTGACTACCTCGATACATACTCACTAGTGATAAGGATTATGTCCATACGAATGTTGATAGCCATCGTAGCATTGTATAACCTTGAAATACATCAAATGGATACTAAGACTGCGTTCTTAAATGGTGTCTTGGAAGAAGAAATATATATAGAGCAACCCGAGGGGTTCGTAGCTCTAAGAAAATAGGAAAAGGTGTGTCGACTTGTTAAGTCATTGTACGGACTTAAACAAGCGCCCAAACAATGGCATAAAAAATTTGATAAAATAATACTGCAAAACGAATTCAAAATAAATGAATGTGGCAAATACATTTATGTTAAAAACCTGAAGGTCATGTAATCGTCTGTCTATATGTAGACGATATGCTTATAATGGGCAGTAATCATGAATTCAAAGAAAATATTGACCAAAAATTTTGATATGAATGATATGGGTCGAGCAGATGTTATATTGGAAATTAAAATTCTCAAGATATCTGATGGGATAGTTCTGACACAATCCTACTATGTAGAGTCGATATTGAAAAAGTTTAATGTGTATGATCTCTCTACAGTGAAAATACCTATGGATCTAAGTCAATACTTAGCGAAAAATCATGGTGAGCCATATCGCAATTAGAATATTCTTGGATAATAGGCAGCTTGATGTATCTCACAAACTGTACACGTTCGGATATTGCCTATACGGTCAACAAGCTGAGTCATTTTACGAGTAATCCAAATGACACCCAGTGGAAAGCATTGATGCAAGTTCTTAAATATTTGAAATATACTATGAACTACAAATTACACTATGGAAGATATCCCGCTGTCTTAGAGGGATATTGTGATGTTAATTGGATATCAGATATAAAAGATTCTAAATCCACTAGTGGATATGTATTCACGATTGGTGGAGGAGCAGTATTTTCAAAATCTACTACGCAGACGTGCATTGCTTGGTCAACTATGGAATCCAAATTTATAGTACTAGACAAAGCAGTTGAAGAAGATGAATAATTGCGAAATTTCTTAGAATATATTCCGAGTTGAACGAAACCTGTGCCCGCCGTACTTATACACTGTGATAGTCAATCGATGATTGGAATGACACAGAGTAGTATGTATAATGGTAAGTCATGACATATACGTCGTAGACACAATACCATTAGATAGTTGATCTCGAATGGAGTAATTACAATCGACTATGTCAAGTCTAAAGATAATTTGGCAGATCCTCTTACGAAGGGATTAAGTCGAGATCAATTATACTGCTCATCGAGAGGAATGAGATTAAAAATCTACAATTAAAAATGACTGTAGCTGTAACCCAACCTTGTTAACTGGAGATCCCAAGATCTTAGTTCAATGGGACAATGAAGTTACATAAGTTGTGTTATAGCACACGAGATATATTATTTCTATCCCAATCTTAGGATGGACATGTACTGTCCTACCACATGTAGTGAGGTTAAGCTTATACTTTTAACGACTTCTATACCTTCTATAAGGTGGAGTATGGTAGGATACTCTTGATAGAAGTGTCACCTATGTGAGTGTGAAGACAGATAACTTTAATGAAACACTCATGAATCCAAGATGGTTTCCATGGCCAAAATAGAACCAACCATGAGAACCATAAGTATGTGAGATAAGTCTCTGTGTAGGTGTTATTATCTTAGTATACACAAATAACTGAGCAGTTCAAGACATCATGTTCACTACACAACCTAGTATGCTCGATAGTATTCCATTACGGAAGGTTCAAAGCCACAAGCTACCTCTCCCAATGTATTGACTTATCGATTGGATTCTTGTAAAGTGTCATCATGTATACATGCATTAATTTCCATTCATGTGGGTGATTGTTCGATATTGGGCCTTAAAGGACCAATATGATTTTACGAAAAATTAGGATGCCATCAATCGATGAAAGTCAAAATTGACTTTAAAATCAAAATCTACGTTTCACGTAGATAGATCTAAACTATTAATTTGCTCAAAATCGATTAAGAGTAAATGAGAAATTAATTATTCAAAGTTAGTCCAGAATAACATTAATTGTTAATTAATGTTATAGAAGGAAGTGTATGGGGAATAGTCTCACATCAGTAAATTTCATGAGCTTCCCTTCCTTATATATGTTGCTATGTTAATGAAATTAACACAAAAACCCATGTGCTCTCTTCTCATGGGCGAGCAGGTGCTCGCACATGCGAGCCTGTGACCCGCCACCCACCACCAGCCACCCGTGCAATGGGCGCTTCGTTGGCACACTTCGTCGCGAGGAGCATTGAGGAGCTTAAATTTATGCTCCAGATGACGTGGCAGTGCCTACGTAGTACTCAGGTGACGTGTCAAGTTCACATGTGACGTGGCAGTGCCTATGTGACATTCGGGTGGACAGGGAGAGATGACCGGACTGCTGACTGATCAGTGAACGGATGGCAACCGTTGGATCAAAGAGGTGATGAAACTTGATCTGAATTATCAGATCAAATGGATCATTGAATCCAGATCTGACGGCTGATAACAAAAGGGTATCTGAAGGGTTACAACCCTCCAGATCTGACAGATGAGATTAAAGGGCGATTTGAAGGATTACAACCCTCTAGATAGAACGACCAAATAAATCCTGCCCAAAAGTCACAGCCACTCACCAAAGGGTATTCTACCTCTTTACTTTTTATAAATAGAAAGTGCTACTATTTTGAGACGTTTGTATAAATAGATCTCTCCAGATGCGATCCATCAAATCATCGAATCAACTCATCCAGTGAATCATTTGATAAGCATATATCTCATCTTGTGCATTTAGAGTCTAAAAAGCCTACGAAAAAGTTTGTTGGTCTTAAAATTTGAAGTGCTACTATTTTGAGACAGAGATAGTGTTGAACACTAGTTTCGATGATCTGATATCAATTTGCATCCTCCCTGACATCCATAGACAAACAAAGACGTGCTTGCATTGCCATGCACAAAGGGATGAGATCGTATAATTAAACTGTTGGACAATATTGGCTATGACACAATTTATAAAGTGGTTGAATTCCTCTTTCTTTGATGATCTTTCTTTTAAATAAAAATTTTTGTACAATTTATTTTAGACAAAAAAAATATGTATAGTAATTATACTAATTATTACTAGTCTACTTAAGGTAAAAATATATATACAGCTAATATTACATATTGCTACTAATCTACAACTAATAAATTATGGTAAATTAGATCTTGAAATCTCTACCATAATTTCTACCATAATCTTATCAATAAATTATGGTAAATTAGATTTTGAAATTTCAACTATAATTTCTGCCATAATCTTATTAATTGACAGCCCACAACCTCTACTATTGATATTCCCGCTCAAATTGATGCTCGATGATCAGAAAGCATCAATTTGATAATCAGAAAATGATGTCATTGTCATGAGAGAGGCATAGTAAATAGATTAGCAATTTGTTGATCAGCGGTGATGTGAGGCAGAGAAATGACATGGGCATCATATGCTTCACGAATAGAGTGACAATCTACTTCTATGTGTTTAGTACGCTCGTGAAACACTGAGTTAGCTGTAATTTGGATAGCACTAGTATTGTCTACGTGAAGCAGAGTAGGTTTTATTTGAGGAAACCCAAGCTCACCCAATAGTCCTCGAAGCCAAACAATCTCAGAACATACAGAGGACATAGTACGATATTTAGACTCAATAGAGGATTTCGACACACGATCTTGCTTCTTATTTTTCCAAGAGATAAGAGAGTTGCCCATGAACATGCACAAGACAATAATGAACGTTTAGTATCAGGACAACCAGCCTAGTTAGCATCACTATATGCAACCAAATGAATAGGAGAATCCACAAGAAAGAAAAGACCTCTAGTTGAAGTATTTTGTAGATAGCAAACAATGCGACAAGCAACAACCAAGTGAAGGTGCCGAGGGGCCTGCATAAATTGACTAACTTGTTGGACAACAAAAGAAATGTCAGACTGAGTAATAGTTAAATAATTCAAGCTCCCCACTAAAAAATGATAAATCCCAGTCAGTCTCATGGACTCAATCCCTGGGGGTGGCCGACCCGGTCCCACGGAAGTTTCCCACTGACCACCAGGGTAAATCGAGAAGCGCATACGGCGGTCAATCTAGATGCCCAGCATCCTTTGATTGCGTTCTCCATTTGGAGAAAAATTCCTGCAAATACGCCGTAGCTGGGGATCGAACTACGGGTCCCTAGGTCACAACCCGGATGTCCTACCGTTGCACCATTGCCCCGGGGACTCAAGCTCCCCACTAAACGTCTATATAAGGAGGGATCAAAGAGAAAATCACCCTCATCATGACGATATTTAACATTCACTTCTAAGGGAGTATCAACAAATCGACCATCATGAAGACCAGCCAATGTTTATCTTTTGAATGTATTGATGTTGATTTAAGAAAATATCGGCCATTGTAGAGTTCACTTCAAGGCCTAAAAAATAGCATAATGGACCGAGGTCCTTCATATGAAAAGAGCTTTGAAGGCGTTGTTGAAGCTGAGAAATCAATTCAAAGTCAGTCCCTGTAATAATTATGCTATCAACATATACTAGGGGCAAAATAATTCCTTTAGCAGTCTTGCAAAGCAACAATGAAGAATCACATTGACTTTGTACAAAAGAAAAGTGAATACGCGTGGATCGAAACTTATTGAACCAAGCACGCGGAGCCTGTTTTAAATCATAGAGTTACTTTTTTAATTTACAAACATCAGAAGAGGGTGTAGAAAATAATCTTGGCGGTGGAGTCATATAAATTTCTTCCTTAAGATCCCCATGTAAAAAGAAATTTTAACATCCATCTGTCATAATGATCAGCCCTTAGAAGCAGCAATAGTAAGAACAAGTCATACTATTATCTTTTTTGCTACTGATGCAAAAGTCTCCTTATAATAAATTTCATACTCTTGTCGATTTTTGAGTGCCACCAACCTTGCTTTGTATGGTCAAGTGAGCCATCAAATCTCAACTTAATAAAATATACTCATTTACAACCAATGAGTTTGATACCAGTGGGACGACAAGGAACAATATCCCGTATGATTTTCTATAAGAGCTTAAAGTTCCTCTTGCATAGCTTTCTCTCAACATACATATTTAGTGGTCTGAGAATAAAAGGTTGGAATTGTAATATCAGCTAAAATTGTAGAAAAATCATACCAATTAGGAGGACGACTGATGCAATTAGATCTTCGAGGAGCCACTAAAGTGGGCACTAGATTAGGGTCGGGAAGGATTTGCGATGATGGGGGCTGTCATCGCTGATAGACAAAATCAGATTTAAAACACTCAATGGTGGGAAATATATAATCAAAGCTAGGAAGAAGAACATCATTTGAAGGGAGATCTTACTGCTGAAAATAGTACTCATGTTCAAAGAAAATCACATTTCTAGAAACACGTAGTCAATTAGTGTTAGCATCATAATACAAAAATCCTTTGTGAGTAGTACTATATTCCATAAATGCACACCTTACTAATTGAGCTGTAAGTTTGTGGCGTTTATATGAAGGTAAGTGAACAAAGCAAACACATCCAAAATTATGTAACATACGATAATCAGTTTGCATACCAAAAAGACGGAAGTAAAGAGAATCAAAATTTAATTGTTGAGAAGTTAGTCGATTAATTAGAAAAACTACAATCGACAGAGCTTCCACCCAAAATCTAGACAGAACTGATGCCTCTAAGAGTAAAGTGTGAACCATATCCAACAAGTGATGGTTCTTCCGTTTAGCCACCCTATTCTGTTGAGAGGTATAAGAGCATGATCGTTGAGATATAATGTCTTTCTATTGTAAGAAAGCTTAGAAATCATGCGAGATATACTCACCACCATTATTAGACCGTAAAACCTTAACGGAGGTGGAAAAGTGAGTCTCAATATAAGCCACAAAACTTCTGAAAATAGTTAACACTTCAACTTTGGTATATAGAAAATATATCCATATGAAAAGACTATAGTTATCAATGAATGTCACGAAATATTTGAACTGCGCATGTGAAATGATAGGAGTAACACCTCAAACATCACTATGCATAATCTCAAAACATGAATTAGCACGAGTACCATAAGTAGGAAAAGATAACACTTTACTCTTTCCTAGTTTACAAGCAGAGCAATCAAGAGATAAACTATTAGAAAAATACTGATTTTTATTGCCAAAAAAATCATGATTCATTAAATGAGACAATATCATATTATTTGGATGGCCCAAACATTTATGCCAAACATCTACCTTATATCTAATAATAATAGAAGCCAAAGATAGAGTTTTAGGAATAGTAAATTGCAAGGGAAATAATCTACCTACTTTAGGCCCCCTCATGATCACCTTCCCTGACCTCTAATCCTGTACAAGACAACCATGACGAGAGAAATTTACATCACAGTTATTATCCACCAACTGTCCAACAAAAATTAAACTAGTAGACAATCTAGGAGAGAGAAACATATGGCAAAAGGAAGGTCCAATATCACCAATGGCTGTAATTGGAAGATTACTACCATTGGCAATCTGAATATTTTGTTTACCAGTATACCTCTGAAGATTATGCAACCAATTGATAAGATTATGGCAGAAATTATGATTGAGATTTCAAGATCTAATTTACCATAATTTATTGATAAGATTATGACAAAAATTATGGATGAGATGTCAAGATCTAATTTATCATAATTTATTAGCTGTAGATTAGCAGTAATGTGTAATATTAGCTATATATATATTCTTACCTTGACCGTGAAGTCCAAGAGTAGAAAATGTTGTGATGATCATCTATTGGACCATTTCTGGAGTAACAAAAGAATGATTTGTGCCACCAATTGTGGATGAAGAACTGATAGTGGTAGGGTCTGAGATAGCAGCCTAAAAAGTTTGACCTCATTAATTTTCTGAACGTGTAGGACATTGCTTGATAATGTGTCCATTCTGTTTACAATAATTACAGAATTTCTTATCACAATTCCGGGCAATATGCCTGAACTCTTTGCAACTATAGCACTGCATTTGTCCCTTTCCTCAGTTCTTCCCTTGAGCAGCATAAGCAACATTAACAACTTCAGATATCTCCTTGGATGAACCTAGAATAGCTTGTGTAGCCATTCTTTGTTCTTCACGTAATAATTCTCCAAGACATATCCAAGGAAGGGACAAGATTTTTATTCAATAATCCAGCTCGTGCAACTTTAAATTTTGACCTTAGTTTCTGTAACGCCCGCCCTTCTGGCTCTCTAAGAGCGGGGTTACTTACTTACTTACTTTACTTACATTGCTACCCTATTTAGCAATAATTAAAAATTTCTCTAACTTGTGCGGAAACTTTTCTAACATACTCAATTATT
>JAOBBC010000080.1:5822744-5835292 GCA_025388495.1 Curcuma longa
TCGAAGTTTTCTGAAAAATCAAAAAGCGTGCAAACACGCTATTCACCCCCCCTCTAGCGTGTTTTCGATCCTACAATCTACTTCCATGGATCACTTTTCTCAAGGATCTAATCAGGAAGAAAGGCTTAATTCTGAACAAGTTACTTCATTCGACAATGGTGCCGTCAAAGTTGAGGATGGTAAATTTGAGTCAACTAAGCTAGAAACCCCTGATATTGCAAGGATTGGAGCTAGTGATGATCAGCTTGGTGCCTCAGATATGATTTGACTAAAAATCAACCTGAAACTGCTGATTCTGTATCAATCGAAGGTGTCGTTGATCCGGTCTTGTTTTGATGTTGGATCCAGGTGATTAAGTGAGGATTGAGCTAAATTGGAATAAGGTTAGCTTAAATTAAATTAACCGAGTTGTGTTAATTTGATTTAAGTTAGTGCATGATTTAGTATAAATTGTTATTAATGATCCTGTTATATACAAGGTTATATTCGACATGCATCTTACCAGGTGGGTACTCTTGTGCGTAGTCAACACAAATATTTTCGTAGTGCATGATTTATTATCCAATGTTAATTATCTTGTTGTTATCCTTATTGTATTTGTTGCTTAATACTTACTATTGACCTTGTTATGATCTAATTGTCTCTTATCAGTCTCATGTTGTTAATCTGCGATGACTTATTATGGTTGATGTTGAAAGATGTAGTAGTTATCTGTTTAACTGAGTATGCATCATAACATGTTGTTGAATCTTACTAGACCATTGTTGATAGTGGTACAGTGAGAGCATTATAGCACTGTGTGGGTGCGATCAGGACTAGCTAGATAGCTCTCCTGGGATACTGCCCCTCTCCCTCGCGTGTAGTCGGTCTGTTGTTAGAGTGGGTAATTCCTGTCTTGCGCCCCAGTTAATTGTATGGGTGTCTGGGGATGTTGAGTGCAGACAGTGAATAGGTAGCTAGATAGCTCTCTTGAAATATTTTTTCGCTCCCCACTCACCTATAGTGGTCTATTGTTGGAGTGTGTGCAGTTGTCCTGTCGTGCACCCCAGTTCATTGTGTGGGTGTTTGGGGGTGGCGAGCCGACAGTGATCATGCATATTGCCGTATTTGCATGTGTGCATGTAGTTGTTGGTAGATGTTACTGTATTTATGGTTGTTGCACTTGTTTGTTGCACTTGTTTGATATATGGTTGTTGCATGGTGTGACATTACATGCATTGTTTGTGACATTACATGCATTGTTTACATTTGCATAATTCCTGTTTCTTGTAAGTTGTTCGTTGTATATTGACCTTTTTCATTATATATCATTTATTGAGACTGTATACCTTGATATCCATGCTGATATATATGTTGTGCACTTTTAGTCTAGTACCTACTGAGTATTTTATACTCACCATCTAAACCCTGAAGTTTTTCTGTCTCCTCAAGTAGCAGATAAGGATATTATGAAGCTTGGAGTTCTGTCAGACTGTCTTATCTCACAGTAGGAGTTTGTTGGTCTTTGTGTAGTTTCAGTTTGTAATTGGATGTGTGGTTTGGATTATTTTCGACGGGTTGTTTATAGAGTTTTATGCGTATTTGAGCGGTTTTTGTGATTTTAGTCTTTTGCGTATTTATGTTTTGGCTTCGTGGTAGAGTTGTTGTTTGTTTTTGTTGAGACCACTATCGATGTGCTTGAGAGTTTTGTTGTTATGTAGTTGATGTATGTGTGGATATGTCGTTGTGGTCATGTGGGCCTTTATCTTGTAGTTTCAGTAGTTATAGACATATATTGTATTGTAGAGTGGTCGTGTGGGCTGCAGGTTAATATGTACTCAGAAAAAGTTGAATTGTTACAGTGATGATGCTGCTGAAATTTTTCTGACAGACGTCTCTCGGGATCTGACAGATTAAATTATTATTTATTTTAAGATTTATTAACTCAATAAAATTTAAATTTTTTAATTTATCATTATAATAAATTAAAAAATTGATGTAATTTTTTATTTATTTGAATTATATCAAAATTAAGTTTATTAGAATTAATTATATTTAAATTTTTAATTATTAAATTGATTAAATTTAAATTAGTTAAATTAATATTTAATTCAAATTTATTAATTGATTTATTCAAGTTAGGTGATCATTATTAATATGATTTAGATTTAAATTTTTAAAAATTTTTAATTTATTTTTATTAATTAAATTATCAAAATTAATGAATTTTTTAAATATGTTAATTTTTAATTTTTAAATTATTTAAATTAGTCAAATTAATTAAATTTATCAAATTAGGTAATTTTGGATTAATCAAATTATTTAAGTTTGAATTATCTAAATTTGAATTGATCAAATTAATTAAATTTAAATATGTTAAATTGATTAAATTTTTATTTTCTAATTTATTAGATGTTGAATTAGCCACATTAATTAATTTTGAATGTTTTAAATTATTAGATTTTGACTTAGTCAACTTAGGTGATTTTGATTTTTTTTTTAAATCATTTCAATTAGTCAAATTTAGTAATTTTAAATTTTCTAAATTAGTTAAATTAATATTTTTATTAATTAAATTAATATTATCTAAATTATTAACAAAAATAAATCTAGCATGTAAAATTCTAAGGGTATTTTTGTAAATTAATGGACTTACTAGAATCGCAACTCCTAATTTTGTTCTGTCTTTTTCACTGAGCTCCAATTTTATAGTTTCTGTGATTCTAGTACTTAAAACACGTGATGTGCTCTTTGTTCCTCTGGGCTTCTAGCATCGGTTACTCTTTTACCACCGATGGTATCGTTTGAATTTTACGAGTAAGGTACTGATTTTTTTGGTGCTCTCTCTCTATGCACTTAAAATAAATTATATAAAATTTAAAATGAACTTTAAAAAGATTACATCGCTCCCTCTCCATCTTTGTCATCTTGCTCCCGTGGTGATTAGTCCCATCAAGAGCATGCCTACTCTGATACCAATTATAGGACCGGTGTGTGTGCTAGAGGGGGTGAATAGCACTCGTCGCTTTTATTCGTTCTATCAAATACACTAGTAGCAGATATTAGACACAACATAGGGGGCTCGTGGATTGTACTTGGTTCATAACCTCCTAGGGTTAGTACGTCCAAGGTTTATGTATGAGAAGGTGACCGTCCACTAATAGTCTCATTTCTGAAACTTTTCTGGAGGCAGAGAAACCGATCTTATAGTCCAATAATAATAAAAGTAAACATAGAAAGTAAGACTTAAAATAAAGAAAACACCCGTGTAGCCAATCTGGAAGTCATTGAGCGTAATGCACCATTTTTAGAGCTTCCCTGATTGCACGAGCTAGCCTTCATTCGTGTTCAACATCACCGCAGGATGAAGAAGTAGTAGCGTCGTTAGGGTGCCTTGGTGCTAGACGTAGAGGTCATATAAAGATGCTTCCAAGCGCTTGGATCCCTTTTTAGGCGCCCTGAACTGATCCGGTCTGGTTCCATCGATTTTTATCTAGGACAATTCCACCTTATATGGGTGCCTAGACCAACCCCAGGTGCCCGAACATTGTGGGCGCTTGAAGCATAATCCGAGCGCCAAGATCAAGTCAACTCAAGTATGAGTTGACTCCGAGCTTGATTCGACTGCTTCTGTTTACTCCTTTTATCCTTCCTCAGTCTTGCTTCCAACTCTTGGTTCTTGCAAGCTCAACATACAACAAACAAGCAATCTAAGCCTACTTGTAGTCTGTTTAACCTACTAGGTTTACCTTAGCCTTACCCTATAGGTCTAATCTATTCGGCTTACCTGTGCCTAGTTTCGATTATGACTAGTCACTAGATAGACTTTCCACCAGTCAAATATGCGGTCACCCTTGACCTGCTTAGACTTTCCCTTACCTAACCTCCAATTAGGTTTAGTCACTTCGTAGACTTCCCACCTGTCAAACATTCGGTCACCCTTAACCTGCTTGAACTTTTCCTTACCTAACCTCCAATTAAGACTTCCTTGCGTAGCCTCACTCACCAGGACTTCCTACCTAGCTTCACTCACCAGGACTTTCTCTACCCAGCCTCCAACTAGGACTTCTCCTGCCTAGCCTCCAACTAAGACTTTTTGTTAGTCCAACTAACTAGGACTTCTTTCTAGTCATCTGGTTAACTTTGACCTGACTAGACTTCACTCACATTCAAATATCAGATTCTGTTTGGATCAACCCTTGGTCAAATTAATCAGACCTAGGTATATTGTCAAACATCGAAACTCTAGAGGCAGATTGGTGCTCTGCACCAATAGTTCCATCCTACTTGATTCATCATTAATAATATCATATTGTCGTGATACAATTACAATTCAAATTAATATCGAACGCCCCTAACTAATGCAACATTGGGTAACTTTGATCGTTTCTCAAGGAATACAGTCGGTGAGTCATAAATCTTAGGATCAATTTTTTTTGGTTTTAGAGTTTAGTTTAGCTACTCAATCTAAGGATAACAAATGGAAAGAAGTGAAATCGATGAAATATAAACTAAACTATAAGCATGAAGGAAATAATGGCAACAAGAAGTAATGTAACTAATGAATTGGAAACTTGCTAAGCTACATTGCAAAGGAATTTATGAAAATATAAAGCAAGGCATTCTACTAGCCTACTAGATAGTAAACATCATCAATATTGGACAAACTAACAAATGCAAGAAGTAAACGAATTCAACTTCAAGAGTGTGAGGGAAATCAATCGAACATGTTTCAATCAAATGAACTAATTGGAAGCTACATACTAGTGATAATTGAGTCTCCTTTTATCAGAATTTAGGCTTACAGATCAAGCTAGGGTATCCCCAAACTTGTGGGAATTTCTTCAAAGAGTAAGAAGGCTCGATAGAGGGATGATCAGCTGTGCCTCCAGCTAAGGTGAAATTGATGGGAATTTGCTTGAGAGGAGGCTGGATTTGGATCTTTTGAAGGAGTTGGGAATCCTCTTTCTTCTTCATAGGATCCATTGGTGATGAAATCTAGCTCAATGATGATGGTGGTGCCAAGGCATTGCCGGGGAAGAAGGCTGCGAGCAAACATCTGTTGATAGCTTGAGGATGAAATCCAAAGAGGAAGGGAATCCCCTTTACTCTTCGATGGTAGCTTGCGATGACAAACTGAGGAAGATGGCATCGGGATGTAGATGAAGGAGATGGTTGGAGTTTTAGAATGGCATGCAGATGAAGTCAGGAATCCCTTTGGCTTCTTCGGTGGTGGATGAAGATGGATAGATGAGGAAGGGAAATCCTCTTTACCATGATAGATGAATGAGGATGGACCTCTGGTGGTCGGTGGTGGAAGATGAAATCCTTTGTTTCCTTCCTGCCCTTCCTTCTTTGTTTTGCCTATCTCCCACTGCAATATTGCAGCTTCCCATTTGAATCGGATCAAATCTCCATCCACGATCTAGAATGCTTCAAATCTAGATGTAGGGTAGAGATCAATCCACTAGATCTAAATTAATGGCCTAGATCTTGATCAATGGTGATGATCGCCTCTCCTTTGAATTGGATGGCTCAAATCTTGATGGACAACATAGATCGCTCTCGATCTAGATCAATGGTCCAAATTGCTCTAGATTAGACCTCCTCATTTAACCCTATCTTTAAGTTCAAATTGGATCAATCCTACTTGAGTACATGATCCCTTGATCTCTTATAAAGTCATGTTCAAATCTTTAGATATAATTCCACAAATATAAGATAAATCACATCAAAGTCCAAAAATGAATTCAAACTCTTAAAATATGATATAAATGTGAATTTGAATACACGAGCAGATCAAAACACAAGTATAAGAGTCAAAATCTTGTATCAAAATGTCGATTATCAATCATCCAATTTATATCATCTATAAGCCCAAGAGTATTCAAAACAATATCATCCATATATTGTGTATTGACAATTTTAGATTTAGCAAGAATATCATAATGAGTTTAATGATTAGCCTCTTTAAAAATAATGTCATAAGTAATAGCGTCGTTACCCTTGTCTGAGACTTTTTCCTTGCCTTTGTCCAAGGCTTTGCCCTTCCCTTTGTCATCAGCGCTTGATTCTTTACTGTGTTTTTGTCACTTCCACATCCTTGATCTCTACAAAAATTAGACAAGAAAAATAAAAAAAAAAGAAGGGGGTTAGGATTTTGGGCGGTGGAAGAAGAGAGGTGGAAGCTCTTCGAGTTGGGAGAAGAAGAGTGCTTGAGAGGAGAGGGGAAAAGCTCTTGAGAGATGAAGAGAAGGGAAGTAACCTTCTCTTGAGAGAGATCTCTCTTGGGGAGAAGAGACCTAGAGAGGAGAGAAAACTAGGGTTTCTTGAGTAAAATCCTTGTTAGTGGAGTGGAAGAGGAAGAAGAAGAAGAAATCAAAACTTTTGAGAGGGCTTGGAAGCTTGATTTCAGTTTAGGAGAGGAGAAAAAGAAGTTTGGAGAAGAAGGGGATGGTATGGAATAAGAGAAGCAACCTATATCCTTGGAATCAAGATTTATAGAGATAGATCAAAAAAGTTATTTGATCTTTCACAATTTACAAACATCAATAAAGTGCTAAAACGGTTTAGCATAAAAGAATCCAAGAAAGGTTTCATTCCCATGAGACATGAGATTCACCTTTCGAAGTCTATGTGCCCACACACAAAAGACGAAAGGATTCACATGAGCCAGATCTCAAATGCATCAGCTATAGAATCAATCATATATGCTATGTTATGTATTAGGTCTGATGTATCTTACACTTTGATTATCACAAGTAGATACCAGTCAGATCTGGGCATAAATCATTGGGTGATTGTCAAGGTAATTCTTAAGTACTTAAGAAGAATTAAGTATTTGTTCTTGGTATATGGAGGGGATGATATGATTATACATGAGTATATTGATGTCAGTTTCTATGGTAATTCGATCTTAATACTATCATTACATTATTGTCGTGCATTATTATATTCTTGTGTGCTTATTTTTTGAATCCTTTTAAAGATTTCTCTATCTCTATAATCTTTTTAGAAATGAGATAATCATAATAAGAATCAATTTGTTTTTATTGTAAGCATCCTTTAAAGCTTGTAAAATTCATATGACTATTCACCCCCTTTAGTGTTGAGTTCGATCCTGCACATCTGACTTCGCTCCTCAATTTGACTTTGAGAGGGGGCATGTGATACAACCTGGGTAAACCCAATTGGGTCATCATCCTTATCAAGTTCTTGTATACTCAGTCAATGCCCTCCACAATAAAGGGTTCCCATCAAACCCCAACCTCCTCTACCCACATGATCATAACGGTTCCAGGATGACGAGGAATCTTGGTAAGTGGGCTCTCTCTAACCTCAACCTTCAACAGTCCCTAACTTAAAACCAACCCCAGTTAGGTTGCCCACTTGGAAAGTGACATTGAGCTAATGACCAAACAACACTTGTAGTACGGACCAACGGTTGTCACCCCTAGAGCAATGACCCACTCGTATGGTTGGTTGGTGGCCAATGCTTCTTGCAGTCGTCCATGTAACCCGTCCATGGTTTGCGTGGCGGTCTACCTAGGCATTCCACATTCGTGGCTATATAAAGCTCTATGAAGGTAAGTGAAGGTATGATTTTCTTCTTTCACGTAAAGAGAACTCTTTTCTTCTTTGAGCTCTTTCGCTCTCTCGCGCATGCACATGAGACTCTTCCTTCAACTCGTCACTGACTTGACCATTGGAGGGGTCATATCGACAATGTCAGGCCCGACTGATGCGCTTCAATTCGTAGAACCCCAAGAACAAGCACATTGGATGACCCACACCAATGCAACTCCAGAGGAAGAGGGAGAGGAGCCTGAGTAGATGAAAAGAACTAAATCAATACCAATTTAAAGCAGTTGCGATCTATATTATTTTAAAATAATTTTAATCAAAATTATTTTAAGATGGAGCAATTTTATGAAAGTTGATCCAATTTAAAGTTATATTATTTTATGAGTGAGAGTAATTTTGATTAAAATTATATTATTTTTTATTACAGATACGTAAAAGAGTTAAGTTATCTTAAAATTTCTTCTAAATCTTCAAAAAAAGAAAAAAAACTCAAGATGACTTAGTTGTACAGACACAGACATGACCAATAGTGCTGATAAATGAATCAATTTATGATGAAACTGATAGATCAAAATTTTATTATATAATGGACGGAATGGATAAAATTTTTGGCTCGTAAACATAAAAGTTCAACACATAATATTTTTGCAAAGATTGAGTTTGAGATTATTAGAAGAATTCTTTACGGAAAAAAATAAGTTATTTTTTTAATCTTTTCAAAAAAAATTTCTTTTTATTTATCTGGATCATATAGAGAACGTATTTGGTATTTAAATATTATCCATATCAATGGCCTAGTAAACATTTAATGGTTGAAAAATTTTCAATTCAATCTAACTCATTATAAGTTAAATAGATTCAAATATATATATATATATATATATATATATATAATATTAAAAATTTTAATTTAAAATTATGAATTAGATGGACTAAATTTATTATATTTTAATTTTAATTTTAAATTAAAAAATTTATTCGGGATGACATGCATCGCAAATGGAGATAGATCTAACCAAAACCTAAATCGACGAAATGATCAGTCAAACTGAGGTAGGGATGACAATTAGACCCGGACCCGATGGGGAATCCATTCTCTGATCCCATTTTGATCGGGGAATCCCCGAATCCGAGAAAGCGGGGATGGGAATGGGGAATCCCCGAATCTCGGAAAGCGGGGATGGGTCGGGGATAGTATTCCAAAAATTCTTCGTCTCCATCCCCGAACTCGACTTTGATAATTTCATTCATTGAGATTCATTAATTTGATTATATCCTTATATTATATCAAATGAAAAAATAAGTCATATTGATAATTACTTATTTGAATACTCTAATTTCATTATTTCTAAAATAAATAATATTTTTTTTAATTAATAAAAAATAATAAATTTTAAAAAATACTTTTTAAATATGTCATGACGGAGATGTGGATGGGTATGGATATGAGGATACCCATGAAAATACCCATGGAGAAAACCATCTCCGAAATCTGTGGGAATCTCCGAAACCCGCTAGATACCCGAAATCCGACGGGGACAGAGATGATATTTAAATTATGATACCCGACGGAAATGGAGACGAGGATAGTATATGGATTTGAGTTTCGGGGACAGAGATGGAGAAAGTTTTCCCGTCAATCTCCGAACCCGTTGTCATCCCTAAACTGAGGACCGCTACAGCTCATGATATTCGTTCTGGTCACCACGGGAAGAAACCTGGACCCTTTCAGAAGTCTCCGGATTTTGCACACGTATCCCCTTCATCTTCCCATGACGGCGCACGTGTCGTTCCACGCGTCGCCCCGCCGCCTTCCTCGAATCCTCTATTTGTCCTCGCATTGTCTCCTCCCGGCCTTCCCTATCTCAAGCCGTAGCTTTCCCTCCTTTTTCACTTCACAACCCGCCAACGTCGAGAAGGAGATATTCCTTAATGGCTCCGAAGCGCGCCAAGGTCGTGAGGACCACCAAGAAGGTGGTCGAGGAGACCGTTGAAGTCCTCGGTGTGGCGGTCGACAGTCATAACAGCGTCGACCTCCCGGCCGCGTCGGACTCCAAGATGGTTGAGGTTGTGGTCGAGGCCAAGGAGGATGAAGTCCCCATTTCCGTCGTCGTCGTCGCCAAGGAAAAGAAAACAGAGCCTGAAACAGAGCAGAATCAGAGAGCTAAAGAAGCCTCCCCGGAAACAGAACAGACACAGCAGAAGAGAGACGGGGACGCAGAACTGGTGAGTGAGCAGCGAGCGAAGGAAAAGAAAATGAAGCCTGGAACAGAGAAGAAGAAGAGACATAATGAAGCTTCCCCGGAGACAGAGGAGCCGCTTTCGCAGCAGAAGGGAGAGGAGGACGATGGAACTAAAGTAAAGGAAGCGGCCGAGTCCATCACCGACATGGAAACGCAAGAAGAGGAAGAAGGGGGGGAAGAAAGAGAAAAAAAGGGCGAGGAGGACGAGCGGGTGGAGAAGGAGGCCGAGCCTCCGACGCCCAGGAAGGTGGAGCAGCGAAAGGAAGTACCCGTCAAGGAGAGCAAGAAGGGAGGGAAGCGGAGGAAGAGGAGGAGGAGGAGGTTGGGCGGTGGTGGGATGGACAGCGCGGGCGGCGGGTACAAGAGGTACGTGTTCCGGGTGCTGAAGCAGGTGCACCCAGGGCTGGGGATATCTGCGAGGGCGATGGCGGTGGTGGACGGCATGATTAGGGACATGTTCGAGCGGCTGGCAGACGAGGCGGCACGGCTATCGACCTACGCCGGGAAGGCGACGCTGTCATCGAGGGAGGTCCAAGCGGCGGTGCAGCTGGTGTTGCCGGGGGAGTTGGGTAGGTATGCCATCGCCGAGGGAAGCAAGGCCGTGGCTAACTACATGGCGGCCGCGTCGGGCGACGGCGACTAGTGGGAGCGGCGAGAGGAGATGTGGGAGAGTTGGCCGGACATTGTCGGTGGAGTTAGTTGTATATAGACAGCAAGGTGACGGCCGGGATTTTGGAAAGCTCCGTAGTGTAGATTAGATTTTGTCACATGACATGTGCTAGTTGGTGTAGTTCTAAATAAGTGTGTTAGAATCTAACTTTAGATTTGTGTCAGATGTTTGCTAATTTTAATTAATCCTGGATGTTTCATAATATTTTGATAATTTCGTTCGACGTCTAACGTCTACCAAATCTGACTCCTCGGCATGAAGCCTAGGTGAGTGACTTTTATTAACAAATTCCCTGAATCCCTGCCTTGGTTGGTTGTGCAAAAATCCAAAACGGGCAAGATTAAAAAGGCGTTCTTTTCCGCTTTTTGTAAGAATTTTATCTCAAATTCTTTTGTTGAATTTTTTTTCTTTTATAAATCTCTGCATTTTTACGGGTCTATTAAAAAAAAAAATCAGCCATTCAACTATATGATACGTGAACTAATATAAAAGTGATGGAAATGTCTTATTCTAAGTGGTAAGCATAGAGATATATGTCGTCTGATCTTTTAAGTTCGAGTCCTCTTAGTAATATATGTTGTTAACTAAGGTATTGTTTCAGTAGTAAGCTCTTATCAATATAGTGGTATCGTGCCTTCAAAAAAATTTTTATGAGATTTTTTAATATGGGACCAATTCGGTGATGAAACTGATTACTATAAAAAATTTATCTAATATAATTTTAGCGAAGCTGAAATAATACCTTTCTTCATCATGGTCAATTGTAGTTTCTCGATTTACTTCTTTACAGATGATTGTGGGATCGTTAGAATGACGAATTTCATTTTTTTAGTAAATTAATATAAAAGTGAATTTATTATAAAATTTTTAATTAAAATAATAAATAATACAAAATTTTAAATTATTATATTAATATTAAATTATATTTTTAAAATGATATATTAAAAGATGTATTTATATACTGAATTTTGTTAAAATTGACGAGCACGCTTATTTTCCATTTAAATTAGAACTAGAAAACCAAATTTATATTAGAATAGATGGAATCACTGTAGTTTTATAATGATATGATATTATTTATTTTAGTTTAATCCTCGTAGTCTTATTTTTAATTCAATATAGTTTTAACGAAGTCGAAATAATACCTTCTTCTATCATGGTCAATTGTAGTTTCTCAATTGACCTCTTCACATATGGTCATGGGACCGTTAGGATGACAGATTTCAAATTTTTTTAAGTGAATTAATATAAATGTGAATTTATTATAAAGATTTTAATTAAAAGAATAAATAATACAAAATTTTATATTATTATATTAATATTAAATTATATTTTTAAAATAATAAATTAAAAGATGTATTTATATACTAAATTTTGTGAAAATTGACTAGCGCGCTTATTTTCCATTTAAATTAGAACTAGAAAACCAAATTTATATTAGAATAGATGGAATCACTGTAGTTTTATAATGGTGTGATATTATTCATTTTTAGTTTAATCCTCGTAGTCTTATTTTTAGATTCAACCTAAAAGGTCTCATAACAAGTGAGATATTTTTTTTAATAATCCATAATCTGTTTTCAGGTATTTTTAATTGTATCCTAATAAGTATCCTACCACCATACACCAATTGAGATCAACTTGACGTCCGATCTCTCGACCCACTAGGTCTCTGTCTAAATGTTCGGTTCTCTTGATCCGTTAAGATTGCCTAGTATCCGGTTCAACGGACCTACTAGGACTTATCTATCTCGAGAGCTTCTCATGGGTTTCACTGAGAGCCTCCTACCATTGTCCCCATAGTTCGAGTCGGTCCCATATGACTCTACATAGACCATGACTTTGATACCTTATTAAAATCGATGAAATTAACATATCTCCATAATGGTATGAGATTGTCCATTTTAAAATTAAGTTCTTATGATTTTATTTTTGAGCTCAACCCAAAAGGCATCATATTAATGGAGGTATCTTTTATCATATAAATCTATGATTTTTTAAAATATTTTTTCAATGTGAAATTTTGAATGTATCCCAACAATTTAAACTCTTATTAATTCTTTCCTTGTAGT
>JAOBBC010000080.1:6057439-6068692 GCA_025388495.1 Curcuma longa
ACCACTTTCTGACACAGCAGCTACATAGCTGCACGCCAGTTGCATGGACGCGATTTGACTGCTCATTACGGACTATTCCAATAAACTTTCTTTAATTTATAGCAGAGAGATCATTAAGGTACCTGGAGGTAGAGCCATGTTCATGGCAGCGTCGGGTATGGACGACGAAGGGCACAGAGCGGCGAGCTGCGCGCCGATGTGGTTGAGGAATGATGAGACTTCTTCAAAGGGCTTGGAGAGGTTCTCCTTGTAGCACAGCAGCACTAAGCAATATGATTCCTGTAGGTATGAATGATTTGAGTATGGTGTGTACCTTTATGCAGAAGAGAGAGAGAGAGAGAGAGAGAAAGAGAGAGAGAGAGAGACGTCATGGCTTATCAATTGAAGTGATGGAAAGCTACGAGGGCTATGGGAAATAGCTAGGAGCTAGAAGCAAACTGTTGGCTCGTACCATGAACTCGTCGAGCTCCGGATCGGCTCCGATTTCGCCGGTACAGGCCGCGCTGGAGCGCCTCTCGCTCTCGATGTCCTCCAGCAGCGTCGCGACTTCCGGCGGCGCGCCGACCTGAATCAGCTCGAAGCTAAGCGACAAGAAACTGAGACTTTGCGTGACGGTGCAGGGTCGCAGTCGAACCTTTCGGCAGTCGAGGTAGGCGGACAGAAGCGCAGGGTAGCGAGGGTGACTCGCGATTTGGGCCTTGAGCATGTCCGTCAGATCGGAGCCGGCGGCGCTGCTGCCCGTCACTTCCGACGCCTCGCTGGTCAGCGACCCCATCGGCGTCCCCTCCCCGCCGCCGTGCCCAGCGCTCTGCAAGATCCCCGGGTGTATGCAGAACAGATCTTCCATCGCTCCCGGACGATAAGACTCCACCCCTTTTTTAAGCTCAAAGAAATCAACCGATCGACTGTAAACAGCAGAAGGAATATATATTACACTTGCAATTAGCGACGTCAACGGCGACGGCGACGTACGGCCGTCAAGCCAAAAAACAAAGCGTGAAGCAAGAAGCGTCGCAGCCGATCTGAAGAAGAAGAAGAAGAGCAGCTGCAGCTTCCATTTCCGCCTGCAGCGGATCAGGATTCAGGAACAAAACAAAGACAGCGGCAGCGGCAGGAGCAGTAGCCAGTAGCAGAAGAAAAAGCGAGCCATCTGATCGCATCCTAACCATAAATTACACTTAAACGAGCTGCGCAACTAATTCTTTATTCCAGTCTTACTAAAAGATAGACACCAAAAGGGTCTTATTTTAAGTTTTTACTCGGAGAAAGAGAGGGAGCTGGGCAGAAGCCGCTGGCTGTTCGCCCTGCACGCTGCTGCAGCAGTGAAGTGGTGGACGAAGAGGAACAGAGCGATAGATTGAGAGAGAGAGAGGGCGCACGTGGTGGCACGGTCCTTTATGACGGAATAGTGGAAGGAACAGTAGATAAAAGGGCGAAGCCGAGGAGACGACGTCCCATCATTATGAGCAGGCGTCCGACATCCGGCCACCAGTCAGATCTCCACAAGACTGGTCCAGATCAGACGGCCGGCCGGCTCTCCTCCTCCTCCTCCTCTCCGAAACGAACGTCGAGGAAGTCAAGAGGAAGAAGACGACGGAAGGAGGCCAGTGCGCGCGATTCCTTCATTTCTTCCACGAGCTTCCTTCCCAGTTCCCTCCTTCCTCGTGATAGTTGTGTATCGTGGCGTTCGGGGAAGAGAGGGAGCTGATGAAGGCGGAGGAGGAGAGGAGGAGAGGAGGAGAGAGGAGAAGGAGGGTGACTGGAGGGGAGGACGTACAGTTTCGCTTGTTCCCGCGGCAGTACTTTGGTCGCGGCGTTCGAGGGCAATGTTTGAGAACAGGGAAATACTAATGCTGGCAACATTTACACCTCCAACCAAAATTAACTATCTTGCGCAATTTCTATAAGTGATGATGACTCAAATATTGGAGGAGGAGGGATATCTTACACCGACCTCCCCTTTTTTTCTTTTAATTTCAAAATAAATCTTTCGTATTAAAATTAAATAAATAATAAATATTCATTTTGAGAAATATAAATTTGGTAAAAAATATTTTTAAAAAGCTTCAAATAAACACTTCTGTTTTTTTTAAAAAGTTATGTTAGAATAATGTTTTATTCATAATTTAATACTTATAATGTTCTTTTACACCACCTTCCCATATTCATTTTGGCATGGGTAAAAACTAAAAGAGACCTTTAAATCATCTAAACGACTTCTATTTTTTTAAAAACAAAAAAGTTAAAAGAACACTCCCAATAAATATTTTATCTTTGAGAATATTTTTATTTACGATATTATTGTAATAATTATGATTAATTATTATTATTATTATTATTATTATTATATGTAATATTTAATATAATAGCTATTTAGTAGTTTATATAAATTGTAGCAGTAGGATAGTTAATATAATTATTTTTAAATAATTTTGATTAAGTTTATAAAATATAATAATATTTACAATTTTAGATTTAAAATTTAAAATATTAATTAAATAATTAATTTTTCACATTGTATAAACTACTAAATAGCTTTTATATATTTATGATTAAATTTTAAATCTTAAAATTTTAAACACTGAAATAATTAATTTTTCATGTTATAATAACTGTTAAATAGTTTCTATATGTTGTGATTAAATTTTAAATCTTAAATTTTTAAATTTTAAATCATAAAATTTACATACTATTATATTAAAATAATTTTTATTAAATTAGTCAAAAATATTTAAATTAATTAAAATTATTTTAAAACAGTTGTAACAACTACTTAATAGTTTTTATATGTTATATCAATAATATAACAACTTTTATATATTATAACAACTAATCGTAGCTGCTATAATAATTCTAAAGTAAGAAACAATGTTATAACAGCTACTCAATAATTTTTATACGTTGTAGTAATTATCTGTAACTGCTACAATAATATCGGAGACTGGGTATTTTGAGAATAAAATATTTGATGAGGCATTCTTTTGATTTTTTTTAAAGAAATATGTCCTTTTGATTATTTGTATAATTTAAGGTGTCCTTTTGATTTTTATCTTATATAAAGTTGATAAAAAAATAAGAACTTCAAATAAACACTTCTTTTTTTTAATTTAATACTTACAATATTTTTTTACACCACCTTCTAATAATTTTAATTAAGGTAGTTTTAAATCAAAGTTACTTTAAAATACTTTAATTTTAATTTAAAAAATCCTCTAATGTAGAGAAAAAAAGTTTTAAATATTAAAATATGAATGAGATGTTATTTTAATATTTTTTAAAAGAATTTTTTTGACAATATAAATAATCAGAAGCGTCCTTTAATTTTTTATCTAAAAAAGTTATAATTTTATCATGAAAATTAATTTATGTCACTTTTATAAATAAAAATTGAAAGTGCCATGTAATAAAAAATGATTTTGGAGATCTTAGCACCGACCTCCCGCATCTACACCCTTTTTTTTTTCAAAATAAATCTTTCATATTAAATTAAATAAATATTCAGTTTGAGATATATATAAATTTGGTAAAAAATATTTTTAAAAACTTCAATAAACATTTCTTTTTAAAAAATTTATTAGAACAATATTTTATTTATTATTTAATACTTACAATATTTTTTTTACATCAGCTTCTAATAATTTTAATTTAAATTATATCATTTTAAACAATAATTTTAGCATAGCTTTGTTCAACAAGATTGCTCGCCCTTTTTGAATAATATATATCAAGGTAGAGAAGTTTTGATCGAAGCTATCATTAAAAGTTGTTTTAAAGTGTTACAATTTAATTAAAAAATATTCTAATGTAAAGAAAAAAAGTATTTTAAGTATTAAAATATGAATGAGATAGAAAGAGCATTTTTTTACTATATAAATAATTAAAAGCGTCCTTTAAGATTTTATCTAAAAATCTTATAATTTTATTATGAAAATTAATTTGTGTTACTAAATAATGATTTGTAGTTTTTTTTACTTTTCATTAAAAAAATCATAGAGTTGCTTTATTTTGATAATTTTTTTAAAAAGTTAGAGGTATCTTTTGATTATTTATTTATTTATTTTAAATTTTATTATGAAAATTAATTTATGTCACCTTTATAAATAAAAATTGAAAGTAACAAAAAAGTAACTTGAAAACACCTTTTTATTGCCATTATTTATAGTACAAGTTAATTTTAAAAATAATTGTTTATGTCTTGTTTTTGAGATTATTACAAGTGAAAAAAAGTATATTGGTGCTGTATAAATCTTTTTACATGTATGTCTAGAAAGATTAATTAAAATCTAATTATAATTATTGTAGTTATTTATTTGATTAAGAAGTTTTTTAAAATGTTATTATCCATATAAATTATTTTTTAATTATTTTACTAAAAATTATTTTTATAATTTTTTAAAATAATTTAAATTTAACTGAAATTAATTCATATTTAAATTTAAATCATTTAAAAT
The DNA here is from genome assembly GCA_025388495.1 of Curcuma longa. NCBI lineage: Eukaryota > Viridiplantae > Streptophyta > Magnoliopsida > Zingiberales > Zingiberaceae > Curcuma > Curcuma longa. Next base: position 6,061,891 of record JAOBBC010000080.1, read on the forward strand.
TATTTAATAATTACTCTTTAAATTTATTTTTTATAAATTAACCATTAATTTCACAATTAGTTAGACTCTATTTAAGTAAATTTATTTATTTAATTAATTAAATTTCTTGCAAATAAATATAACAATCTCTAAATTATTTTAACTATAATAACTAATACTTAATTGTTCATCCTTCATTCATTCATCTAGGCTCTCAAGATATATCCATAGTGTACCTAAATAATCAAATTCTTCAATCTCATAAAAAAATGAAATGAAATACAAACACTTTTTCAGTATAAGATGGAATCTGCCACCCCAACGGCCCCACACAATCGACTTCATGATCATCTATGAGGAGGTAAATCGAAAAACTACAGCTGACCACTACGGAGGTGAGCATTGCCTCGACTTCGTCGAGACTCGACCATTGTCTACTTTAGTAAGTCTGTTCCGTAGTAACCAACTCAATCATGCTCCAAGGATAATGAAATGCAAACACAAAACAATAATATAACATGCTTTAGTTGTCCCCGAAACTCTAACTTCATAGTCTATGATCATTAAGTGGTTCATTTCTTAAAGATTTTATTATCTTTCTCTTTCTCAGCAATACCTCTTACAAATCCTCTTCTTGTAATAGATAAAAATTTGAAGTACAAAGGACAAAAAAAAAAAGCTTGAATGAGACTTCTGAAGAATTTTATGGTTGTTATTCATGTAATTCAATGTTGTTAACCTTGGCTAAGATCCATGATTGTGTTTATATAGCTTCATCAAAATCCAATGTTAGTTTGATTCTTGCGTCGCCATCAATCAACTGTTATTGTTTACTATTGACTAGTGAATAATATTCATTGTGAATCTAGTCAATATAGCTTGATTTTATCTATTTAACAACTTTCTTATTGTTTGTTATAGTATCTAGAGGCCCCCGAGGCATGGGGGTCGAATCTCGGCGAAGTTGAGATAATATCCTCCCCCGTCATGTCCAACTGCAGCTTCTCAATTTATTTTATCACAGATGGTCATGGAGTCGATCATGTGAGGCAATTGGGGTGGCAGATTCCACCTTGCTAAAGTTATAGTATCTAAAGGCCCCCGAGGTATGATTGAGTTGGTTATTACAGGGAAGACTTGCTGTAGTGGGCAAGAATCGAATTTCGATGAAGCCGAGGTAATACCCTCTCTGTAGTAGTCAACTACAGCTTCTCGATTTACCTCCTCACAGATAGTCGTGGGATCGGTTGATGCAGGAGGATCCGAAGATTTTTATTACTATTTTTTATAATTGTTATTTTTAATAATTTTTAGAGTTTTTGACATTTAGAGTAGTTTTAAAATTTTTTATTTGTTATATTTAAGGATTTTAAGTCCGTTTAAAATTTTTAGGATTTCGAATCTATTAAGATTTTTTCTTTTCTATTAGGACGTTTTCCTTGCTTTACAAGTTAGAGTTTTTTGTCTATATAAACATCTTGTTAGTTGATGTTTAGGGAGAATTTTGATTTAATAATATTTTTGACAGTGTCATTTATTTTTTATCTCCTAGAATTCTTTCAAATTAATAGGTTTTAGATAATTATTTTTCGCATTTGCAATTGAACTAATGGATTCAATATTACCCGTAGGATAATCGTTATTTCGCTTGGAGTCTACTCATATCAGAGCTCTTAGATCACATGGATGGTCGTCGTAGTCGTGACAGACATGTTCTGACTGAGGAAGCCTCGCACCATGATCGTAGCACCTGAGACGAGATATTTCAAGATCTACAAAGACAAGTCACAAAATTATTCCAGCGTCTAGCAACGTAAGATCGTAAAACTCATAAGTTTCTTTATTCCTCTTTTGAAAATTTATTAACTTCTAAATGAAGAGAGATGTCGAAACACAAATTTAGTTTCAAGAAATTCGAGATGAACTGCTCCACCACCTATAACTGTAAGAGAATGTCGATTCTGCAGCGCCTCTATGTTTCTCCTTCCTCCTACTATGGTGGAGACAACCATGAAGATGTGGATCTCAACAACATCGGATATGACCAGCCCTACTCTTTCGATCGTCCAATCACAAGAGGTGACAGAGATGACGACAAGATCGAAATATTTAATGATCTAGTTTATGACAATGCTGACGAAGAGGAGATAGATCTAGACGAAGTGTTGATCAAAGATTAGAAATCCACTTTGTCTGATGGTAATCAGCAACCTGATTCATCTATCGATGAAGCCCCAGTCTCCATCGTCTCACCTTGTATTAATTCAACATCTCAATTTATTTAACATGATGAAGACGAGACCAAGTCAACTGACAAACCAATATATAACGAGATACTTTATGATAATGATTATAACAATGATGAAATGAATGAAGTTATCGATGAAGTTGGTGTGGATCTTCAAATTGAGGAAGAAGGAAAACAAACTGAAGACACTGATATGGATGAGCGTCAAGATTTTGATATGGATGATATAGATGAAAAGTTCAAGTTTGATCTTATGGTTCCTCCTCCTGAAAAGCTATCTTCGAAGAGGGATGATTTTAATATCTTTGACCCCTATCACAATCTACATGGTCCAGACATTGAAATGATGCCAAAGGTGAACAAGGAGAAGGCAGAGGAAAAGTGTGCGAAGATTGCAGTGATGAAAGATGAGCATCACATCTTAAAGTATGACGAGAAAGATACTGACTTGAGGAAGCAAGCAGTCATCAAGTAAACCTTCGATCATCAACTTGAAAAGGATAAGAAACAACTATAAGCTTCACATGTAGAAAATGAGAAATCCAAGCTTGAAAGTGGAAAGGATGTTGAGTCCATTGTTGATAATTTTTTTACAAGATATAGATTTTAGCATAGATCTTTGTAGGACAGTTGATTGGGTCGAAACTATCCCCATATCTTTGGAAAATAATACCAATTTCGTAGATTTATCTAGTATTTTTTTATCATAGACAATTTGAAGTTTCTCTTGCAACAGATTTAAGTTTACATGAACGTCGTTTCAGCACATGTGAAGTTTATTCAGAATGGTCATTTTTTATGACAGCACCAAGGTTATCATTATGGGAGAGTTTCTTTGTGATCCAGTAGAGCCTCCTTGAGCAATCATGATTGGGGATATCGCGGATCCTATTGAAATTAAAAAGAACAAGTTGGTGTCATCACAGTTATATGCAATTTGTAAAAAAAAGAAGTGCTTGGGGGATGTGAAGATGGACAAGAGCAACATCCACGATGTCATGCTCGTTAGCGAATCAATGAGGATTTCTAAAGTCCAGCAACTACCAGAATATTTTGTCTAAGTGATGTCAGATGATCTTCTTCCTGGGCGACTACCTAACACTATTCTAAATTTGAGGATGAATTTTTTCAACCTAAGCGATTGATACAAGAGGATCCGAAGAATTTTATTACTATTTTGATAATTTTTATTTTTAATAATTTTTAGAATTTTTGATATTTAGCGTAGTTTTAAAAAATTTTATTTTTTTATATTTAAGGATTTTAAGTATGTTTAGAATTTTTAAGATTTCGAGTCCGTTAATAATTTTTCTTTTTTATTAAAATTTTTTCACAATAATCAAGTTCCAATGGAGGAAACTCAGTATCGTGATCGTACTGTTCAAGATGTGACGATTGAGGATTTATGGAGGTAAGTCACAGAATTAACCCAATATTTGATGATGTGGGATTTTGAAGATCGAAGGAGCTAGCTATGACCATGATTCCATGTCCACCTTCGACAATCTTTACCACCGCCACGATAGAATCTCGAAGTGTCAAGGTCAAGAAGAACGATATGTGGACTTCGATTTTCGAGTTGATTTACTTGAGTTTTTAGGAATCTTACAAGCAGAAGAATTCATTAATTGACTCAATGAAATAGGAAAAAAAAATTTATTACAAGGAGGTGTCCGATCAGATGAAAGTAAAGTTGGTTGTCATCCGACTTAAGGGTCGAGCATCCGCATGGTGGGAATAGCTACGACGCTCAGGAGAGAAATAAGGCAAGGCCAAGATCATCAACTGGGAGAAGATGAAGAAGAAAATGAGAGTCACTTCCTTCCTTTTGGCTACACCCAAATCCTGTTTCAATGACTTCACATGTTAAGGTAGAGTGCGAGATCGATCGATGATTATACGAAAGAGTTCTACCAGTTGATTGCCCAAAATGACTTATCAGAGACAGAGGAAAAGATGGTGACATGATACTTGGAGGGATTGCACTAGCCCTTGTAGGACGTCCTCAGTCTTCATTCATTGTGGACCATTTCAGAGGCCTATCAGCATACACTGGCCATTGAAAAACAACACAATAGGAAGCCAATGGTTAGCGGTGACCAAAACAGTTGATCCCACCCGTAAGACTCACGTCCTTCATAACAACAATCACAACAGCAGCCACCACATATTAATTCTAAATCTATTAGATATTATCGTTATGGTGAACAGAGTCACAGGGTCAATGAATGCAGGATGTCTGCTCCTGCCCTTGCTAATTAGAAAGGCAAAAATATAATGATCGAAGAAGACGTGGAAGATGAGAAGGAGATAATCAATGAACCAGTATACGATGAGAATGAAAGTTGACAAGGTGCTTTATGGCGATGGTTATAAAACTTTAGTTGTTCGCAAGAATCTACTCACTCCAAAGAATAACTCGGGAAATGATTGGTTGAGAACCAATATATTCTACACTACTTACACAGTTACTGATAAAGTGTACAAGATGATTATTGATAGCAACAGTTGTGAGAACGTTGTGTTCGATGAGGCTGTCCAAAAATTACAATCAAAGACAGACCACCATCCGAAGCCATATAGGTTATTGTGGTTGAACAAAGACAATGAAGTAACAATAGATAGACGAAGTCTTGTATCATTTTCTATTGATAACAAATATTTCAATAATGCTTGGTATGATGTGGTAGCCATGGATACATGTCATGTATTATTGAGGTGACCTTGGTAGTATGATCGTAGTGTTGAATCAGTTAACTAATGGATAAGGTTCAATCAACTGATGGTCACCATATCAACAAATGACAGGATTCAAAGTACAGGCTATAAAGAGGTTCAAGGGGCTGCAAGACACAATATCAACCCCTATGCAAACTAGGTTTCTCCATCTCCAATGCTTAGTTGAAAAAGAGAAAGTGGAATTTGGGAGCTTCATCCAACGATGACTCAGGTTTGTTCGGTCTAAACCCTTTCATGACACATTCTTGCAGGGCACGTGCCAATTATGATGCATACCAATTCAGGTCATACATTTGTTAGGGTCACGACCAATCACCACCCCATCCTTGTCCAAGCCACACTTAGGGATTGGCTGTGCTTGTGGTCTTTTGAGGGACTAGACCCATCATGAGGGGCTCGAGGGAACTTGAGATGCTTAGAGGGGAGAATTGAGACGAAGCTTGAGAGGGTGCCTTGTGTAGAGATACGTACAAAGCTCGAGCATACCCTTGAGCGAAGTGCCTCGTGGACTTAAGGTGCGGAGTCACAATGCTCAGGTTGTCAAGCACTTGGGACGCTAAGTTTAGGTGATCGAGTCTATGAGCACTTGGGATGCTTGGGCTACCAATTGCTTGGGATGCTAGGTTGAGATGAGGTGAGTATGTCAATTCCAAGCTTCACCGCCCCCATCGTCCTCGAGCAGCTCGCGGGGTCAGGATGACCCGGATGAGTTACTTGATTGCAAAGATGAGTCACATGATTGCAAAGAAAACAAGACTTGATCTTGCTTATATCAGTACTTTTATGGATTTTCAGGATTGTTATAACTGTTGGTTGGACTTATATATAGACATGTGTACATGTCTATTGTAGATCTTTGATGAATTGTATGAGTTGGATGAATTATATATTATGCATGTTATGAATTGTGGATGTTGTTATGGATCTTTGTATGTTATGGATATTTGGATGTAATGAATGGATGTTATTGATTGATTTGTATTGGTGTATTTTGAATTGGATGTGATTGTTTGATGACAGGTCATATGTTTTTATGAATCGAACTGATTGGATCGATATTGTTCGTATTAATCACCAACTAAACAGAAAAGGGAATTTTTTTTGTTTTGCGACAAAGTTTGCAACGAAAAATGTTTTCATCGTAAATTTGCAACGAAAAATATTTCCGTCGCCAAATCGCCGAAAATCAAAATATGATCATCAAAATTGGCGACGAAACTACTCGCTCATCGCCAAATTGGCGACGAAAAAACTGTTCGTCACCAATTTGGTGACGAACTACTCGTTTGTCGCCAATTTGGCGACGAACATCGTGTTTCATCGCCAAATTGGTGACGAACCGTCCGTTCGTTGCCAATTGGCGACGAACCATGCGTTCGTCGCCAATGTGGCGATGAACCGTGCGTTCGTCGCCAATGTGGCGACGAACTTGGCGACGAAACTCTTTCGTCGCCAAATTTCACTTAACCTAACTCCCCCCTTTACGCTTTCTTTTCTCTCCCGATCGAAACAGCCGCAGTCGCCCCTCTTTCTCGTGATTTTCTCTCGCGAACCAGTCGCCTCTCTTGCTTTCTCTCGCGAACCACCCGTCGGCGCCTCTCAATCTCTTTCTCTCACAAACCACCAGCCGGCACCCCTCTTTCTCTCTCGTGAACCACTAGCCGGTGCCCCTCTTTCTCTCTCGCGAACCAGCCGCCGCCTCTCAATCTCCTTCCTCACCTCCTTGTCGTTGCCGGCCGGAGTGGTAAGCTGCTTTTCTTGTTTTTCCTTCGTGTTCTTGGTTGTTGTCGCCGGCAGAGTTCTGCAGGTTTCAACAAAATCGACCGTTCGTGGAGG
>JAOBBC010000082.1:737-15783 GCA_025388495.1 Curcuma longa
CTATTTACGACTAAGCCTAAAATCAATATAAAGGAGATATTTACCTAAAATCAATATAAAGGAGATATTTACCTAAATAAATATAAATTCTGATCTTTCCCAATATATATACAGGGTTGAATAGAGAAATTAAGACTATACTATATAAGTCTAGTTTAGTTTAGTTAGACTATCCGATGTGAATGGCGCAATGCCATGTTAGACTGCTGCGGAAGTGAGGATAGCCATGAACTCTACGGTTCCGCAAAAGAATGAACGTATTAGATCTATCCATCGATTGGTCCGAAGGGGTCCTCTATCTTTCAATGGCATTCATCATCCTTTCGTGCGTGCGAACTTGTTCTGCAAGGTAGAGAGAGAGTCGATGTCACAAGCTCTCACTGGCCCTCTAAAAAAATATAAATTCGGAAGAGAGTAGCCTCTCCGGCGAAGTGCACTTGGAGACCTCTGAGCCTTTATTACACCATGCGCATTATGTCGTCAACCGAGGTTAGGGTGGGACGGTGAAACCCGTATTCCCGGGGCTCTCGTCCTCAAGCTAGGGATTGAGATGCCATCTGATCTTTCCTTGGTAAAGTAAGAAGGCTAGGAAAAGCAAGGCCGAAGGCTACGCTATAGACTGTGAGAAGGATTTGCTGCGATAGAGATTGATAACCGGGTCTTGCATCGGTAAAGATAGCTGTTCACATCCCCGGTTCGAGCCAATCTCAAATATAGATTGAACGAGGTTCTCTCCGTTATTCCAGGGACTCAAAAAAAGGCATGAGAGAAGGGGGAAGCTCCTGATCTCCGTCCGTGTACGAAGACGATCTGAACCAGCCTAAAATAAATATAAATTCCGCAATTTACTTATATTTATTTTAGGCCAAGAACTCCTGTTGGTCCGGGGCCGGTAATGCTAGGGTTCAACTAAGACTTGCACTCTAGGTCGCGTTCTGCCGAAGTTAGAAATGAAAGGTTAAGTAATTGTGTGGGTTTGAGGGCTGAGGAAGCCCCTCTCACTATCTCAATTGAAGTCTTGAGTTCTTCTTTCCCCCCGCGTCCGCTCAATCAACATGGAAATTCCACAACTTTCTTGGAAGTACTGATCGGTGACTGGTTAAATGATAAGATGAAGTCAGTGTGAATTGTGTCATTTGCGTCTGTTCATCAGTCGAGGTCAAATCAAAGCCATTCTATGACCTCAGATAGCTTCATTCCTCAATCCCAATAAAGGATATAGATTTCCGATAACCACTTTATAATAAGAGAGTAGTAAGCAAGAGAGTAGTAAGCCGCTAGCAGTCCACTAACGCATTCCGCTCTTTCAATCGGGACCATAAGCATAGTGCGAGAGAAAGAATACCTTAATCAACGTCGGATCAGAGAATCGGCTAAGCGTCCAAGGCGAGCACGACTTCTGCTTTATATCATATGTTTGACGACTCATGCTTACTTTTTCCCGGAGTTCGGAAAGGGGAACTTCCCCGGTCTCCTTACCAGAAGGAGGGACGCCAAGCTCCATAGTATGATTGGAAAAAGCGGATGATCAAAAAGCACATTCTCCGTACGCGAGCCCATCACTTGATATAAGCGGGAACGAAGCAGGCTCATTCTCAGTAGTGGCAGTAGTACGTTCTCACTCAATCGTCTGCTTGCCGGGGAAAACGAAAGAATGAGATCTGGAAGCTGGCGAGAGAACGTTATCTGTAAGCATAGTTCCAACCTGCTTTAGGTCCTCTTTCGGGGGCTTTTCTTTCTTTTCTTTAGGGCAAAGAAGCGGGAAAGCATTTGAAGACCTGCGGTCTTGGCAGTAGTCTTATTCTTTGAAGCGCCTGAAAGTGAAAGAGAATCTTCAAAGAGAATATGAACAGTGCGAATGGACGCACACACTTATAGTTGATACTTGAATGTTGTCGAAAAGCAAAGCCCCTCTCACTATCTCAATTGAAGTCTTTTCTTTGTGAGTGTCTTTGAAGAGTCTTTTTCTGGTCTTCGCGCTCCGCCCCTTGCCTTATTTTGAGCTGAACGGGAGGGCAGGCATCGCTTTCACAGTGACGTGAACGGACGCTTCTTCAATCATCTGCGATCTTCTTACCTACCGCAATTTAACTATATTACGCTACTCGAATGCCTAACCTACTCGCTAACTCGAGTCCCACAACAAGCAAACAGAAAGCAAAAAGTTAAGAGAAAGTCCTATCTTAAGTTCATGGTTAGAAGATAGCTTTCTCGGGACTCTTTTCTCATTCTTTTCACTCAAACACGGACCTAAGAGCAACTACGACTACCCGAACCTAGAGGCAGAGACAGTCCGTATACAACCTCTCGCTTGAGCGAACGTCGACGTACTTACGGTTACATAAAAATGCCCGACTCCAAGTCACCGCATCGGAAGGGTAAAGGCACGAAGTGCCGATGTCGAAGTGCTGATGCGATTAAGAAGAGGAAGGGCACGGAAAGATCTCTGGAATCAAAGCAAGGCACTCGCGACTACTTGATCTTTCGATTCTCTTTTCGAAAAGAGAAAGACAGAGTGATTCTTCTCTTATCATATTCTCTTTTCCGTGCTTTCGTTGTGGTCTTTTCCACTCTTTTCACTGTGCCGAGCGAAAGCCCTAGACCATCAGACTCAATTCCAAGCATTCGCTTTCCCTTTCGAACTCCGTTCCTCTTCTCTTCTAGAGAAGCAGATGGCCTTTTACAAGAGATGCTTGCACTTCCCTGCAAACTTGAGCCCTATATCAATTCCATTGGCACGATAATCAAGGAGTCACTCTTCCAACGGGACTGGAAGGATGAAAGACTGCTGCTAACTAAACTACTCTATAAAGTTTAGTTAAGTATGAATATTGGATTCAGCCTCGGAAAGTTCCTCTTATTGCCGTATTTGCACCTCGTCTATAAACTACTGATCCCTGAGGTTCCTCGGGTTGTGAAAGAGCTGCTACTCTCGGGACAAGAAAGATGTTGAACGGGTAATTAACGAAAAGACGTACAGGTACGGTTAGAAGTCACTTAATAGCCTCCATTGCTTTCCCTCCCGAACTTGACGTCTTGCGTTCTAAAGTGGAATATGTTCATGGCATAAACTCACTCTTATAATTCAATTTACTAGATTTTAGGGCGTCAGGAATGGATCTTTAATAAAAGAAGAGAAGACGCGACGTTTCACTTATCCGCTTTCCGCTTTCGGGAAATGATAATATTCAAGTACTAGAACGATCGTCTCCTGCCACTAGAGCGATTGGCTGACTACTGAAACGACTCAATATCACGACTACCTCTAGCTTGTCGAATATAACTTATCAAAGACATGCTATATTAGTTGACCCACCGCATCACTCGAATCTCAAACTAAGTATAGTGATGAGTGCAGGAGAATTGTGAGTACAAAGTGCAACTAGTACTATAGCTATCTTATCTCAAACCCGCCTACTACTTGATCTTTCCCCTAGTGTACTCGATAGCATTCAATCCACCAAATATATATACAGGGCTCATTCGGGCCTTCCAGGTAATGATCAAGTGTTGTGATAGGTTCGAGAATGAAGCCGAGGAACTTATATTATAGTTTGGCGAAGGCTTCCTTTCCACCACTCCTTCAATACATTAAACAAGGGATCAAAAGTAGCCCTGGGCAATAAGCTTTCTACCTTTTCATGTTGGGAGGAGAGGAGGGGAAAAGAGATCCATTTCACAGCATATTTCATTCCTTCTCCCTTCGATGCTGTTGTAGTTCGGTTCCGTCTTTTCATCCCGTTCGGCTACAGCTCGCTTACGAGTCAAGGGCTAGCAAGGAGCACGTGTCGGAGAAGGATAGAGCAAGGGCTCAGGATCAAGATGGGGATCAGGATCTTAGGCAAGAATTAGACAGGACAGGGGCATCTTCAAGGCCCAAGGAGATTTATTATAGTATGGCGGGTTCGACCATAGGGAGATTGCAGACGTAAGGGAAGAGAACGTACATATCAGGTACACCATTTACGTAATACCTTAATTTGCCCCTAAAATAAATATAAATCTCGTTTTATAGTTAATATTAGGGCCAAGTAAGTACGTTTTTATAGTTAGGAAAGAGTCAATGGTACACCCCACTATATATTAAGTTCGTAATACCAGTAATTTGCTGTAGAGTGAATGGCGTCCATTCACGACGTTGCTGCCCCTAATATAGTAAAGTAAATTGAGGAACGAGGGACGAGAGAAGCGACGTGCTCGACCATAGGTCCGAGTGATAAAATCTTCGCCTGTATATAATATAACATCGTTTTAAAGTTAGGAAAGAGTAAATGGTACACCATTTACGACCTGTTGCTGTAGATCTTTCGTATCTACGTTTTGAATAGTATAAATTGCTACGCAATTTACGACTAGACTATATTAAGTTCGGGAACTACTACTTTTGCAGGCACGCAATTATACTGGTAATAATCCGCAGCAAATTAAGGTATTACGAACTTAATATATAGTAGGGGTGTACCTGATATGTACGTTCTCTTCGGGCCTAAAATAAATATAAATTCCTAGAATATTAGGGAATATTGAAAGGTAGATCAGTAGTAGTTTTGAATGCCATGTTAGCAACTATACTGGTAATAATCTGCTGCGAATGATAATGGTATTTACGCCTCGTTTTATAGTTAGGGAGAGAGAGATAGAGAGAGAGAGAGCCGTTCCATAAGGGAGTGAGAACGACGGGGCGTTCCACACCTTTCATTCCGGTTGCTTAGTTAATAGAAGATGTTCCGGTTGCTGTTTAAGCTTCTTCAGTTCTTTCGGAGGTGTTTGAGTACCGGGATTAAAAATGAGTCACTACTGACTCCCGTAAAGAGGGATTGAGGCTGCTACGGGTCTTCTTTAGAATAGGCTCGAGCGGCAGAAAAAGCAGCTACGGAGATGCCTGGACAGCTAACATTTGAAAGTCAAGATTCGAGGTACGAGCAGAGCGACGTGCTACGGGCACAGAAGAAACTCTTTCAGCAACCGGTTCGGGGCGCCATTCAGATCTATCTGCTTTAGGAAAGCAAAATTCACTAATAGAAAAATTCACTAATAGAAAAGAGCCCCTTGCTAGTCTCATCTGCCTTTCTCTTCCTTACCTTGCTTGCTTGGATTAGATTGAATGATCATGGTCCGCTTTCCTCTTCGTCATCCTAGCACCTAATTTCGCTACGCTCCTTAATTAACTCTTTGCACGCTACTGCCTCGACTGACTGCTACTCCCCCGAAGCGCATCGCCTACTCAGCCCGTACTCTCCGGTGCCCTGTCCGTAGCTCCCCATTCCTTCTCCCCCTCTACGAGCGAATGTAATGACGCAGAGACCACTAAGGAGACTTTCACGCGTCACGGCTTATAGCTCCAATACTGTACTGAAAGTGTACAGATTCATTCATACCAACAAGTAGGCGAATGACTGACTAAAGGGAAAGGGGGATCTGACCGATCTCACTCGTAAGCGCTCCTAGCCCTGCTCTTCCCTTGCCCGAATTAAAGTTCGAGAACAACGATCAAAGGCATCTAGCTAGTCCTCTCCTTTAGACTATATGGGTGCGGAGCAAAGGAAAGCCGACGAGAGTGACGAAGGAGCTAAGTAGAGGCGGGAGGCCGATGATAGCGTGGTAGAGCATGCCTATCTATTTCTGCCGATCCGATATTGAATGCCCAAGATCGGGAGCCCATCAGCCGGAGAGGAAATTGATTGACCCCAATAGAAAAATAAACTCTCCTCCACAATTTACTATATTAAGGGCCGCAATACCGTAATTTGCGGAGGTGCTCCACTCGAACTGTGCCTGATGACTACGCTTCCTAGTGATGCTGATGCTATTACGCTACCTACTTTGAATGCTACTTGAGTTCTGGTCTCGCACCTATACTACCGGGTACTACCGGGAATCGAACCCGTGTCGGAGTTCTTTCACGCAATGATAGAAAGAGGACTCCGTGCACTCGTCTGGTACTCTTCATTAGAGGAAGTCGGGCATCTATCTCTGCTCCATTCGATCTGAACTATGCAGCGAGTGGAATGGACAAATGAAGCGAGCTGTAGTGTAACGCGATAGCTGGTCCCGTGAATTATGCGAGCCAGCAGGAGGATGTTGCTCTGTACTGAGTCGAACTACTGAACTATTGCTACTTGGAGTGGATGACCGGGAGAATGGATCCCGGACTTGGAAGGTTTTATCGAAGTCTTGGTGCTTTCGAGAGCCTACGCCCATTCAGACTAAGACTAGTGGTTTTCGACTTCGCTTGATTGTCATAAAGTAGGGCCTCGACTACCATCCTCTTGAACACCGATTGAGGCTTGAACCCGGGCACCGAGAAATGGGCCCTCCGCGCCTACTCGCCCTAGGCTGGCTTGGCTTTTCTTCCTACAGGTATAAGACGGCTATAGGAAGGTATATATGGATGATGTGTATCCAGTTGGCGGATATCCCAGTGCTGCTCTATTTTCTCCTGTTTGTTGCTATTGCCTACTAAGTGGTACTGGGCAGAGTTTTTATTAGTTCTTTAGTTTAGCTGGCATTAAGGAGGCTACTCAGTGGTGGTGCTGGGGGCAGTTATTAAGTTTAGTTCTTTAGATGGCATGGCCTACTCAGTGGTGGTGCTGGGCAGTTATTAGTTTAGTTCTTCATTCAGTTTAGATGGCAGAGGTACTCAGTGGTGGTGCTTGCTGGAGCAGTTATTAGTTTAGTTCTTCATTCAGTTTAGATGGCAGAAGCTACTAAGTGCTGGTACTGGGGGCAGTTCTGAGTTTAGTTCTTTTAGATGGCATGGTGAAGCGGATCGGATAATGGGATATGGCTATAGGGATTAGGCGGCTAGAGGGATGCCTATGTTCGTTCCGATTCCAGACAATGAGGAAAGGGGCTAGGGCTAAAAAGCCACTACGTTGGTTGTCTAATCCACCATTCCAAGTATGGATCCACTTCTTCCCGGATCTTGGACCCCATGCAGGAAGAGGTTTGAGGTCCGGTCCGCTGAAAGGGAACAAATGTGAGAGATTGTAGCCCGCCTCTGCTCCCGCATTCAATAAAGGCATGAATAGATAGGCCGCTTCATAGCACTGAGTTTCACCTAATGGAGCTTTTTCATAAGAAAAGAATAGCGGCCCGCCCTATGAGTGTCTGCGATCTCTGACTTGTCCGGACATCTCGGGAATTTATTATAGTATGGCGGGTCCTTCCTATGCGGCTTCCAAAACCACTCTATTAGAAAGAAGAGCGTCACGGGCCAGGGCCGTAGTCACTGTCCTTTGCTCGTCACGGGAAAAAATAGCCATTCCTAGCTTGCTTCATTCGTCCATAGGCATTTCCTTACAAGGACGCATTTGGGACAGTCAGAAAAAGGCATGCCGAGGACAGACCGACGAAAGCAATGAATGGAGACTTCCGCCATCTCCAACGCTCTCTAACACTTATAAGAAAGACCTATAGTTCGTCCATATCACTCCTATCCGCCTCACTCTCCTTCGTCCCTCCAAATCCCTCCAAAGGATATCTTACCAGATAGATAATGACTGTGAGCCAGTTAGACCAGCGGGGAGAGTCTCCGGCTCACACACCCGAAAGAGAGTAAGGCCAGCGAGTCAACCGATCCGATGAGCGGAATTCCCCTAAAATAAATATAAATTCCGACAGCAGAAAAAAAGAGGCCGGGTCTATATAGGGGAGACGCCTCTCCAAGTAGCTCGAGTAGATCTTGAAATAGGTCCGGGTCCTCTTTTAAAAGACTGTCCGGTGAGGACATTGAGTAACTAGGCGCCCTAGACTCGAACCCGCAGGCTTCTCAAGCGTCCAATGTAGCTCACGAGAAGGCTTTTTCTTCATACTGATCCCCGAGGATCACTTTCGGAGCCAGTGAAGAACCCGTTGGAGGAAGCACTCTAGGTACGCCGACTCTCCTCTCCCTGCGTCGCTGTCGCTCGCTCCTTCGTTTACTCATCTTTTCATATCGGTTTCAATCGAGAACGCTTCACTATCGTTCGCCCCTTGGAATGGTGGATAATGCTCGATCACTACATGGTTGAGAATGACAGAGACTACTTGACTTTATACTCAGTCGGTGACAAGAAAGACTGAACTGAGGAACGAGGGCACCGACGTACGGTTACATGCGAAGCTGCAATCGTGACTTGGTCGGTTACATGAATACGATCGGAACAACTCTATACTGGGGCGGAACTGTCTTCCTGACGAGCCCTTCCTTCTCTCTCTATCTTCGCTCGGTGCCCGCCCCATCCCTGGGAGGGACCACTCACCCTTCCTTCCGTCCCACTTATCTTCTTCGGCTTAACTTGACGGGCTATAAGAACCACACCCATGCATTATTCTCCTGCGAATGTCCGCTCGCACGGTCGGATATCAGAAAAGAGGTGCCCTCCGTGACCTCCTCGCCGAACTCCTACTATTGTCTCCCTTGCTAGCGCTCCCCGGTTCCTTCTCTAATCGCTCCCCGGACTAGGTCTTCGCACTCGACTAACCCACTTCCCATCGCTATATCTCGGTAGCTAAGCCGGCGATGCCGCCGCTCCGCATCTTATCTCTCTTCCCTCGCCTTTGATCCACACTTTAATGAGGTGCCATAGAACAACTGCCAAGCCCTCCTTCTACCCCCCCCCAAAAAAAAACCCCTGTTTCATTCCTTACACACCCTTAATCCGTCTATTCCTCTGCGTCACTGTCGTTTGCTCCTCACTTGAGTTCGCTCCTCCACTCTTGATTCCTACTATGCCAAGAATCCCTCCTTGAATTGCAGTCCTCGCCATTCGTCCCTGAGCACACCGAGCCTGCCGCAAAGCAGGCCCTCTACCATTTGTGAATCCTTCACTTCAATCCGCCTAGGCTTGATCGCTATCCTTGACATTCCTATTGCTCACCACAGTTCATGACTTAAAGAATCCCCTAACCCCTTGTGCCAGTCTCCTCGGTACCTTCCTTATAGGACTAGGTAGGCAAGCGGTCCACACGGATCTAATAGCCATGGAGACCACTCCTGAATCATTCATAGGAGCTGGGCTCCTCGCACCCGATGCTTTAGCTGATTCATTCTTGACTAGTCTATCTATAGCTTGGAAAAGAGTCCCCTTATAAAGACCTTCCTGGTCTTCCACTCAGCCCTTCTCGCATCTACTCTCGCACGCTGCCGGCTGGGCTGGGCCCTGGAGCGAGAGGTTCCAACTCCGAAGACGAGTGCCACCTAGGCTCTTGAGTCTAGTTCGCATAATTCTTCTTATCAACCTTCCCACGTGTACGTACTACCCGCACTGAAAGAAGGTCGAAGGGGCACGGACTCTAGCTGGTAGAATGTACTTTTGCCTTTATCTCGGTTCTCTCTCATGTGTACCAACTGCCTCAACCTCTCCTGCTGAACCAGCATCATCTCCATCAACCTACCGTTTAATCTTCTTCAGATCCGGGCTTACCCGAAGTGGCAATGAAAAGAGTGAATCTCTGGAAGTCTTCAATCAAACTGAAAGCCGGTGGCGAGGATAGGGAAAGGCAGCGGAGAATACATAAAAGTATATTGGATCGGACCTTTCGTCAATAGTGAATAGCTCCATTCGCAGGGATCGCGAAGAACCTCTCACGCAGATACTTATCTCGTACAAGAAAGATGCTACTTAATAGAAGACGTATAGAGAATCATGCACGCGAACCTAAGCCAGAGAGTGAATGTTGTAACATTCACACGACCAAAAGAGAAAGAGTGAGCTTCCAGTTGCACGCCCCTTTGGTAGCATCCCCCCTCTTCCCTTGACAGTAACAGTCGGGCAAGGAATGAAATGAGCTGAGGACAGGAAAGTGGAATAGCAAGGGGCAGATAGAGGGAGCCCCCTTTCGCTTCCATCCGGTCGGAAAAGCAAGCATCAACAGTCGACTACTTGAATGCACAACTTCTTGGTCCGCCCCCCCCAAAAAAAACCTTCACCCACGACCGAACTTGGAAGAAAGATTCCCGTCGCGTCGGAGTCAAGCATAGAATCGCAGGCACGCTAAAGGGCTTCTTTGACTGAATTCCACGTACGAAAGTGGGAATTCCAACCGTTCAGAGGATTGATCGTCCGCTAATAGGTGAGTAGAGGTAGGGAAGACTTGACTCTTGCTATGGGAGCTAGACCGTCATGGGGAAGAGGCTTATCCTTAGAGTGTGGCGCGAGGCTCACTAGGTCAATCCGTACGCCCTGTCCTGCCCTTCATGCATGCCTTCTTGTCATCTGAATTATACTAAAAATTCTAACTTCGGAGCCTGGATGCCATCTAAGCATTCACCAAAAGTCCACCGGGCCTCATTTAGCTTCTCCTTCTTTCTGCGCTCAGTTCTGCTTGAATGGACCTGGGTCGGAAAGAGCTATGCGCTACATTCATTCATTTCATTAAACTATAATTGATAAAAATAGAAGAATATATTATATATGAGGGGCCTCGTTAGGCGATTCTCTACTAGTTCAGAGACTAAGTCAGCGCACGGAACCTGGCTTCACTAGCTTTCCAAGAGTGGGAAGTTGGGCATGAGCAGTCTTTGATCTACTCCCTCTTACTCTTTTGACTGACTTGGAACGATCTGATTCTGACTCTACCCCATAGGAATTATACGAGTAGAATGGAGAGGGCTCTCTCGCGGCTAGGCTCTGACGCCGAAGACCCCGTAGAGTTTCTTAAGTAATGTAATGCCATGTATTATAGTAAGTTAGGATAAATTATCTTTCTACTCTCCTGGCCTCCCGAACTCAAGGATAAGAGGGAAAGGCTGTCTTAACTATAAAGAAAGAAAGTCTTCCCGGGAAAAGGAAGCGCAGGTCTGCCCCTTCTTTGATTGAGTTCCATCATCCTTTCGTCGTATAAGAGCAGTGCTCAGATTCTTAGGGCACTGGGAACCGAGGACTCAACATCTCGCCATGACGATTACGTTGCCGAGCGCAGCACTCACTAAGAGATATGTTTGGTGTTCAGGTTGAGACCGGGAGAGCAGATCCCATCTTTATATTTTGACTCCCCGACTCCTATTCAGAGGTACGCTAGCTTGTCCACTCCTCATCCAGCGCTGGTGGGATGGCCCCTAGGACTGAGTTCAGGCTTTGATTCTCCGCTTCTAACCTCGCTGCTTTTCAAGAAAGAGAAGGGGAGATCAAGAGCCGCCCGGGCCAACTCATCTTATAAATGGTATGCGATAAGCCCAGTGGTCAGCGGATGATTCCGCTTGAGTCTCATCCACTACTGGCACATATTAGATCAAGCCTTAGACCACCTACTGGACTCGTCCGGGGTATCGTACCTTCCGGGCTTATCCTTGCTAATTGTATATAGAGACGAGTACGCTATCAAAGTTCGCAGGGCAGTGAGTATGGGAAACCTGATCTGAACTATGAATCTCTCGGAACACACATGCATTGAGTATCTAAATTCATACATATCATCGAAGCGAAGTCGAAAGGTGCAGAGCGGACTGATAGTACAGTACACGCATACCTAGCCCAATCCTAACTATCAGAAGTAGCACCAGCCTCAGCCCGAATCCCTCTAGCTCTAGCCAGAGACTTTAATGAAAGTCGTTTACTGGAGTTGAGGATGAATGAAGAGTCCTCAAGTCCAATTCTGATTCTCCCATTCTCAGTTCTTCCTCCTACTGGCTACCTCTGATAAGCTTCCCAAGGGACTAGACGACAGAGTGGAGTGTTGAGCGTGCCAGTTCAAAAGAATGGAAGTCTAGAAGTGCCTTTACGAGTTTATAGACAAGGATTCCTCTTATTGAGTTGGAGAAGAATCAGTTCATGTTCCATTCACGACACAAGGAGACTCATTTAGCTAAGCCTATTGAAAAGAGCTCTACCGATAGGGGCTCAGACTCAGTGCACTATGGCTTGGTCGGACCCGATGCCCTAAAATAAATATAAATATGGTCAAAGAATCCCTTTTTTTCAGAGCGCATAAGCGTATGTGAGCACACCCTCCTCGGTGAAGCTGGCCCTTCCGGATTCCTATCCTCATGCTCTTGTCAATTCAATTCGAGAGGACAAAAGAGGAAGGAAGTCTAACTCCCGCTCCGATTCCCTTTCCTAGTCCGAGAATTGGGAAGCAGAGAGGAGCGTGCGCGCAATGAGCCTGCCTGTCCTAGCGACCTTTAATTAAAGCATGTCACACTAATGGTAGGTCTCTCTCACCATGCTGAAGCTGCTCCTCTGGTCCGCTAGACTCTGCATCACTCTCGTTCGAATTTATATTTCTTTCTGGCCCACACCCAATGTCCGAATAGCTTTCCCGGATTTCTTTGGTTCGCCCGGCTCCCTATATCCTCCGACCTCTTCATACTGATTCTAATTCACTAAGCACTCAAGGGTAGGTAATGGCATTCTCCACCTTGGAAGAATCCCGTACTCAAAACTCTGATTGAAGACTTCCAGAAAGAAATATAAATTGGGGGGCTGAGCTACTATCAAGAAAAGAGAGTTGCTCGGGCTCTGCCTAAGTTCTTTTGGGTGCAGCTCCTTCTTCACGTCTTATCGGCTCCTCCAAAAATCTAGTAAAGGAGATAAATAGCCTTTGGGGCTATTTACGACTAACTAAAATAAATATAAATTCCGAGGGAATTCCCAGAGGGGACTAGAACTGCTATAGATTCATAAGTAGAGGATAGAGGCTCGTATCCCTATACTCAGTATACCATGCATGTACTGATGAATTAGCCGGTTCGCTAACTTACTAACGAGAGAAAAGAATGAGACTTATTCTGACCTCAACATCTACTTCTCAATCAACTGAGACAGCAGATGAAGCAGGAGCTTGAAACTCACTTTTTTCTTGTTTACTATATAAGTTCAACACTGAAATTTCAAACTCTACTGTTAGTACTCAACCCTAGATGCCCGCGAAGTTAAGTGCAGCTAGAAAGCAATGTGGTACACTCATGCACATGAGATCACCCCCTAAGAGCAGTAGATATTGATTGATCCACTCGCGCCCACCTAAGTGGGCCGGAGACCTTCGCAGATGCAAGTATTGCTATTATCGTCATGAGTTCCCAGGCACCATAGCTGACCCGGATCCAGAGACGAGGAAGACAGCTATCTATCTTAGTAGTCCACTGCAAAGAAGGAGTCAAGTTCTATGCTCCGGGGTCTATCTAGTTCTTTCTTCTGGTTCCTACTCTGAGTGGAATTGGATCAATTTATTGAAAGTCTCTCGGTCCAGGGGCTAGTCCTGTCTTCCAGAATGCTCTCGGTCCTCATTCAGTCCGTCCTCCCTTCCTAGGCTTAAGTTGAATAGGCGGAATTTATATTTATTTTAGGCCCTCTCTTTATCTTTGAATGAGAGTATGAGACTATGCGACCGCTACTAGCTAACTCACTCTGGCCCATTCACTCTTGAAAGGATAAAGAAGTTGAACGGAGAGCTCACCCTATTCTTTCTTGCCCCTATTGCTGGAGCAGTTGGGATCAAACTACCTATTGCTCTTGCGAATGGGCCGACTGATAGAGGGCTGCCATCCGTCCTATGATTCTCGGTCCATTGGGGAAAAGTCCCCGCTTCATGCTAACTCTTCCCTGACCTATTCTATAATTGCCAGAAAAGGAAGGGCTTGCCCAAGGCTGGGAGAAAGAGGGGACTGACTCTGACGCTGACTATCTTCGACTTCGCTTCTCCCTTTTCTCTGGTGGTCTGGTCTCGGTCCTTCCACTGGTCTTGTCCTATTCTATTGTATACTGAGTATGTGGGTGATCAGACATTCCTTCTCTCTACGAAGGGCAGAACCCCGAGCTCTTCAATTGTACTCCGAGGTAGTTCAGTGCCAGTGTCCAACCATCTAATATCTTCCTTGGGGCGTCCCTGAGCGTCACATCATCTTTTGCTTTGCAAGAAAGAATATAGACACCTTCCCCCTTCGAGTGCCCCGCCTTCTTAAGCTCGAGTGGACTGACTTCCTAACCACGTACTGTCTGTCTCGGCTCTAGTCAAGAGAAAAAGGCTGTTGATCTTATATGCGCTGATGAGCAATATCTCCCGGACGAAAGACTGAGACCTTCTATCAGGCGACTTCCCCTCTTAGTTAAGTTAGGAGGACACTCTCTCTAGAGCAATATGACTTGTTGAGTTCCCGCTTGAACCTCAAAGGGTAAATAGGAGGCGTCACTGGCGTTCGCTCCGACTTCGCTTCTAACTCTGGTTAGGGCTGGTCCTTATCTAGTCTTTCAATCACCTAGCTTCGGGCATCCTTCCGGGCTTAGAGCAGTGGTGGGCAAGGAGCCGAGTCCGGCGTGCAGAGGTCTCATCCACTGGTCCCCAGTCACTCTCAGGATAGACTGAGAAGATGGAAAGAAAGAATCAATATCCGCACTCGAAGCTAAAGCGGTGAGCCAGAACTATATAGTAATTCCTAAGCCTAGCCTATAACTAGGGATAACTCCTTCACCGGCTGCTACTCCTACCTCAGAAAGAGAACTGGATAGGGCGAGTACTCTTTCGACGTCCTCCTATCTCTCCTTACTGTAGAGTCTAGTTTCGGATCCGAATGAGCAACCTATTATTGAACTGACTTTGAAGGATATCCGAGAGCTGGGATAGGAAGCACTACCTTTCCTTCACTCTCTCTGCATGATAGGATCTTCCATTATTTTAAAATACTTAATGAGAGGGACGAGTGCAACGACGTGAAGCCATTCCTTTCGTTCCCAGTGTCCTTGATTTCATACGAGAGCGCCTTACAAAAGTGAGTCTCTGCCCCTCATCTGCAAGTCCAATATAGAAGGGATGAATGAAAGCAAGATGATGTGAGCCTGCAGCGGAGAAGAGACATTCGTGAAATGGCATTGCGCTTAGAAGATTAACAAAGGGAAAGCTTAGGAAGTATTTTAGCAGGGGAATAAAACACAACTCTCAGTCCTATAGAACGCCGAAATGTAGAGACTCAGTCCTATAGAATGCTTAAGTAGGTTGTACTTATCGCCCTAAAATAAATATAAATTCCGAGAAAGGAGATAAATAGCCCCTTTGGCCCTGCATTCATAATATAAGTTATAATCCGCCTGTATATAATATAAGTTCCTCTGCTACCCCTGTATATATATTG
>JAOBBC010000082.1:41825-53594 GCA_025388495.1 Curcuma longa
TGCCTATTCAAAAGAAGTACCTCACCTCACTTACGAAGAAGTAGTGGGAGCTGGGCTCTCGATTCAGTTGGATAGCCAGTCTACCTAGGTAAGAGGTCGACCCCGCAGGGTATCCGAGAGGGGCACAATGCAGGCTGGAGATCATCTGGTAAGGAGAATCCCCAGGCTTTAGATAGTTTAGAGGGACTAGGCAATGAGCCCGGATAATCGAATGGAACTCTTCTTTCTTTCAGAACCTTTATAAGGTCATATATGAATAAAGGTTATATATAATATAAACGATCTGACAGGACTCAATGGAGTTGCTTTTAAAGCGAGCGAGTAGTCTTTGCCAAAGTTAGGGGCTGTCAGGACTTAGATAGAAATTTAACAATGAGAGAAGTGTCAGAGTTCGAATAGAAGGTAATGGAGTGAAGTACGTAGCCCTTAGGAAAGTGCACGAGAAAAGGAAAAAGAGTTGTGAGTTTGACTTTCTCTTTTACCACAATAAGCCGTGTAGTTACCGGATCGGGACAAAGAGTCGGTTTAGTCGGAGATAAACAGAGTCAGGTCGATGAACAGAGCCGATATCGACACCGAAATATATCACTGTCTTTGACGCTTCTAGGCAATATGCCATCGATTACCTCAAAACTACTTTGAAATTCAGCATGACATAGGTACCTACTTCCAATCTTCCTTGAGAGCTGGGATAAGTACGGAATTTCACTCTGGTGGAATCGCTTCTATCCTTAGCCCGGTACCGAGGGAGTCCGAGACCAATGCTATCAAGAAGTCACTAGACTGACTATTATTGCATCGAGAAAGAGTGAAAAGATCTCCCCTCAAAAACTTCTGTTATTCTTATTCTTTTTTTGCCTCTCTTTCAACGCTTGGCCACTCGATTGCTATTGTCGCCTTGGAGCCCGCCCTTGGCTGGTTTCACCCCTTCTCTAGTAGCCTTGCCTGCAACCTTGATAAATTATTGTGTGACTTATGAATGAAAGGAAATTCCTTGCTTTAGAAAAGAGAAGAGCGCCAACGGCAACAGCTAATTCATCTAAATCAATGGCACGTGGGACAGGTGTTGGATACGGGAGAAGCTAGACTTGCTCTTGTTAGGGAACTCGAGTGAAGAGACATGTTTGTGTGGCGGATACGTGATCAATGGTTTTAGACTATAATAGGAAAGCTGTGCCTTAGATCCTTTCTTTTCGGAGGAAGCGAAATCGCTACTTTCCAGACCAAGGTACCCCTTGTGACGGTCTTCAACCCGATGTTTTTGTTTACTTATTGATCAGGGATATGCCCTCCTTGCTTTGAGGGAAAGAAACTTATAAATGCTTCAAGAGAAGCTGGCTAGAGCGAAAGAAAAAGGCTGGTTGCCAATCGAGGTCGAAGGGGAGGGGAAGGTGGCAGTGTAGTCTTCTCCAATGAGGGAGGATGGGTGTCGGAGACGAGTAGTTTGGCCACGCCGGCAGAGGAAGTTCCGGCGCCATCAGGTTTGGTGCCGAAGGAAGATGCCAAATCAATGGTGTTTTGGGTTGTGGGCGAAGGAAGGGTTGTTGATAAGGGTAATCAAAATCGGTCCCAAGGATGGTTGAAGGAAGAGGGGTCCGCCGGCGGCAAGAGCGCCGCCGAGTCGGCCGGCATGTTGTTGCACGCGAACTATAGAGTGTTTAGGTTAGAGAGAGATGATTGATTGATAGTAGGATCAATCATGTTTAGTTTCATTCAGGATCGGCATGCCCCAGGTTTGAAGAATTCGATGACAGGCCTTCGCTGCAAAAGATCCCGGAATTGGTAGATTCGGAATCGGCTGGATTGGAGGGAGGGATCCGGAGCCACAAGGATCTTCAACGGGTTCGAAACTCTTTTGATTCCCGCCTGGAACAAAGTAGCTCTGCCCGGGGCCGATCGAATCCAATTTCTATCTTCATGTTCTGAGTGCTGCACCTCCGCATCGAATTAACTCGATAGGGACAAAGCTCAGTGGAAGGCCCGATCGTGGCAACTTGTCAGCTCCTCGGGTTCCAATACCCGTTGCCATAGATTCTGATTACATAGAAGTGTTTGGGCGGATCAATGGAAACTCCCAAAAAAGAACCAAAAATCCTGCTATACTATAATAGGCCTATAAAGGGAATCGAACAAAAAAAGGAAGAGAACTGGGTGCTAGCTCGAATAGAGGGTGCGCAGAAAGCCCTGGCAAGACAGCAATTCATCGTTCCTTGAGAGACTGGAAAAGAAATTAGTGAAGGAATACAATGATATTCTGAAAGAAGAAAAGGTGTTCTGGTACCAGAAATCCCAGGTCAGCTGGCTGAAGTTTGGAGATCGAAATACAAGGTCTTTCCACACTACCACCTTTGTGCGTAGGAGGAAAAGTAGGGCGGTTGCATTAAAGAAGAGCGATGGCACCTGGTGTGATGATCAAAATCAGCTAAAGGATATGGCAGTAGACTACAACAAACTTTTGTACACTGACACCAACGTTGCCGAGCTTAACTCCTCTTTATTTGGTGGCTCTCCTTCCCAACATGCTGAAGAGCTTACCTGTCTTGATAGTCCAATCATCGAAGTTGAAGTGAAGAAGGCTTCAGCATGAAAGCCTACAAGGCCCCCGGGCCTGATGGCATACAGCCGATTTTCTACCAGAAAAAGGGGTGTCATAGGAGACCTGCTGTGGTGGCTGTGGTTAAGAAAACCTTCGAAGAGAGAAGAATTCCTGACAACATGAACAATATCCTTATCACCCTTATTCCTAAACAAGAGAAGCCTGCCGCACTTGCCCAATGTAGGCCGATCCCTCTATGCAATGTCATATACAAGGTGATCGCTAAAGTTGCTGTGAGTAGATTGAGACCCCTGCTGGAGAAACTTCTCTCTCCAAACCAAAATAGCTTCATCCCAGGGAGGGGCACCACTTAGAATAGAGTTATTGTGCAAGAGCTACTTCACACTATGAGGAGAATATGTTCTAAAGGGTCCTCAATCAATGGGTTGTTTCCCGAGCTACTAGTTAAGACCAAGGGGCTTCAGTCTGTAGGTCCAATCCATAGAAGAAGGTAGTCTTAGCCGACCACTACATAACTTTCCTTAGCCTACTAAAGAAGAGCAACTCTCGGAGGCGCTAGTGGGACTATCAGATATAATGTCTAGTTGGGCAACCCTTTCAAGCCAATCCATGAATAGGTCCTCATTCAAGCAGTCAGAGCTAAGTGCGGATAGGAAGGCCCTTTTCGGGCAATGCTTCAAGAGCTACATTACTCGACTAGTTATGGCCCAATCGAGAACTTCCTTCTTTGATGGGCATATCAGTAGATTCGCCTACAACAGTAGGACTTTCAGTCTGCATTTTCTGAGCTCTCCGAAAAGGAGTTTAGCAATCGATGTTAACTCTAACTCCAGAACTAGATCTCGTGACGGCGAGGCGAGTTTACTCGTAGCTCGTAGCGAGGCGCTAGTATAGCTCGGGGAGTTAGCGGGGAGGCGATCTCGTTACAACGAAACTTGAAGCATGGGCGGTGGTCGGATGAACAGAATGTCCGAGTAAGGAGAACTAGCCAAGCTTCTGAACAAGCGAAGGAATTGCAGCCTAACCATCTGTGAGATCGGAGACTTCGAGAGGCTCCCCAGTCCTCTTTAACGCCACTCTATCGCGGCCCATAGTCTACCTGGAAAACTGTCTCATCTGTAAAGACGTACCGTTCTCTAGTGTATATGTATCGATTAAGATGAGGTATTGTTGGAGAGACGTACCCTATGATATGTATATTAAAATACCCATAGTGCTCATAGGATTTATATACCAGAAAAGCGTCCCATGCTTCTAATCTTATTAACCCTCCTAAACTACCTTTCCTTAAGGAAATATAGGAGAGTTTCCAAGTTCCCTGAGATCTTCACTTAGGTATCATATTTTACACGATTTGTGACAAAAGTAGAGTGGTACGGCCCTGCTCAAGTCGCCCGCCTCCGAATCCAATTTTAGAGATCGACGTACGAGAAATCCACTGTTATTATTTAGTTGTTGCAAATCCAGTCCTTTCAGTCGAACCTATGCACGTCGTTATCACTCGTACCTCAACAATAAAATATATGAGGACGTCCGGTTTATATTTATTTTAGGCCATTATCTTCAATTTCTGAGCTTGGGGCACAAGAGGAGACCCTACCTTTCCTTACTAAAGCCAGGACCTTTTTTGCTTAGCCCAAGGCTGGTCTCGCGCTTAGCGTCTTAAAAATTGGCATTGAACATTGAAGTGCTACCCGGAAGAATTGCCTCGATTCTATCTTTGGATAGAGAAAGTCGAAATTAATTAGTAAGCTGGCCCCTTACTCTTCGTGAAAACATAGCAACAGGATTTCATAGAAAGAAAGCATTCGCAGAAAAAAACTTCCTCACCGATCAAATAACATCACATCACGTTCAGGAACCCTTCAAATCAAGAATTCCCTACGCTGGAAAGAACGGGATCAAGAAGTGTTGAAGTGGTGGTTAAGTCAGGGGATTCGCGATGCCATTTATTTGTAGGGTCTTGCTGCTGCTATCGGCCAGAGGATGAACCTTGACTTAGACAACCCCAAGGAGCTTGGTGAACGCACTTTCCTTGCTGTTCATTCTATTCCTTTTCATTATCAGATTCAGGTTCTCACCCAAGAAGCTCCCTTTTCGCTATACTCTTCCTGCTCGTGGCTGACTCAACAGGTTCTTTTCACTAGAATTTCTACAAAAAGAAAAGAAAACTAGAGTTATTTTTATCTTTTGTATCATCAATAGACTCCCTTCGCTTATTTCCCACTTGTCGATTCCCTTTCTCTATGGATTGCCCCGGGCTCGATTCCTCGGGCTTCTCCTATAGTATTAACTTTTTTTTTTTGCATCAGTTGATAACCTTTGTTCCCTAAAAGCTTAGGAGCCAAGTGAGTCTTCTTTTCCTTGAATCTCTATCTCTAACCCAGACAATAAATGGATAGGCCACGAAAGGCAAAACCAACTTCAGTGTAAAGAAAGGGGGAATTCGTTCTGGGAAGTGTTGTGCTAAGTCCGGCATCTGCCTTATTATTACCTTTCTTTGCGGTAAATTGCTTAAATCTCTTACTTCGATTTAACGCTGGTGAAAAACTAAGACTTTCTTTCAGTGAACTATTCCCTTCGTTCTCTTATCTGTTCTTCCCCCTCATTTCGTCCTTCCGGAAACGGAAATCGAGGTCAATGTCCGGCCTCTCCTAGTTGGTTCTCTACTGGTTATTAGATGTTTGCTAAGTTCTTTATGAACGAAGTGAGACTCTGACTGTCGGGTAGAAGCATTAACTTTCTGTCTATTGGACCGGTTGAGGATGTTAACGACTACAATGAGTGAGTTGCCCCCACTACACACTACACTAGGAGGAGAAAGCAGCTTACTTACGCAGGCAGCAGGGTACGGATCCTGTTCACAGGCTTGCGTGTACTTTTTAATGAAAAAGCAAAGGACGACTTCAAGGCGAGACCCTTTCCCACCAATAATCGAAGGGGGGCTTGGCTCAGACTCTATAAGAGTTTTTATTCGAGTGAGCCGTACTTTCTTCCTTCTCGAGGTGCTACAGCTCTAGCAGGAAGGGAGGTGCGGAAGAAAAAGAAATGCCATTGTAGGTCGAGCTCTCGTAATTGATAGCAACTATGTCCGTTCCGTTCTGGCTAGCGATGAAGGGGATATGACTTGACTTTGAAGGATAGCCCTGTTTCAACGGGATGACAACCATCCCAATCACTCGGTTCTTACCTGAGTCCGCATTGACCTTCGCTCTCTTACTCTTACTAGAGCTGGTTCTAAGCCTACCTTTTTCTTTCCCACCCTACAGCCCTCTTCTACTTCTAGCGGGGGCCTTCCGTAGAAGCAGCATCCTCAAGAGTGATTAATTATGCCTGTGATCCAGTAGAAACTCTTCTTTTTTCTGCTGTGATTGAATTCCTAACTGGTGCAGGAGGAATAACTGGTATTTCATAGAATGAAAACAAAAGTAGCTTCGATTACATTTTTCACCGATAAAGATCGTCGATAGGAAAGCTCTGTTACGCACCAGGCTACTCTTTCTTCTATCTTTATCGGTGCATAAGCGAGTCTTAGCGGTCGAAGCATAAGCAAGAAAGAAAATAGACCGCCTGTACGAAAGAAAGGAGCGGAGCGAAGAGGATTTGACTAGAGTCTCCAATCCATATATAAATCTTGTACGCAAGTTGGCACAGCGCTGGGAGCTTTAAATCAATCTCGCTCATCTGGTCTACCCGGTCAAATCCGCTCTCCTGCCTGTGTATCCCATGCCCGGTGCCGTTGATCTGTCTGATGGGATAGATATATAAATTCCTATATTGAAATATATCTCCCCACTTTGTTCCCGGTTTTTAATTCTTTTATTCATCTAACCTACGTATGGTATCACGATATGATGTTGTTTAGAGAAAGAAAGTGGGTAAATAAATGAATCACTGCCTTTGGCCGCTATCACAACTTGCTATGAGTTTCGATTATACGTACTACGCTTCTCTAATCCAATCTCAAGGAATGGAATGGCTTTGACGAACCTTCAACTCTTTTATTATTTTATTATTAGCTGCCAGGCTATCGATTCTATTTTATTTTATTTCGAATACTGCGTCGAACAGCGAAGGACGAGTCAGATAACTTCGTCGGGCAACTAAGAGCTATCCCAGGTACGGCATAGCGGGCATATAAGAAGGGGCCATTCAAAACATCGCCGGGCACAAAAACAGCATTCCTACCAGCGCGATCTCAAACAAGAGCTGATTCGGGAACTGAGAACCTACTTTCATCTCTTCGTCAAAATTGACTTTCAAGACAACTTCCACTCTAAGTGAAGTAAAGAAGAGCGATCTATAGTTCCTATATTCTTAATACTTGACTTAATATATATTATAGATATTATAAGAAGGGTGAGGCTTGGAACCCTCAAGTAAGACATGATCTCGAAACCTAGCTCTTAGAGTAGCTATTGAATCTGAATCCTTTTTTCATCCACTAACTCACGCTTTTGGTCGCACTTCCGGCCGTAGAAAGCACTCTTTCCAAGTCAATTTAAAGAAATCCTACCACCGCCTAATCACTTGAAATTGAGTTACCACTCGGTAAGGTAAGGTTTTGAAGGAAGGACCACTGAAGGTGGGAAAGGAATACATCTGGTTCAGAAAATTCTACCACTATTGGTCTAAATCATAGTCAAAAGAAGAAGACGCCGAACAGCTGCTCGCCCTAAGATATTAGGGCAGGACAGGACTGACTTACGAATAAGAAAAGAACAAAGGATGGACTATATAGAGTCTTTGCTTTTTTTTGTATTCTATTCTAGCATTATTGTGTGGGGCATCAATTTTTTCCATCAACCTGTGATGCCGGTCGTGGGCAGCAGAAAGAGCTCGGATCTGATTAAATTATATAGAGGGAGGGCCTATCTATAGCAAGCATGCACATAGAAAACCTAGTATAGTCATATATCTGTCCAGTGATTCAATCACAGGTATCGTGCTAAAGCTACGAGGGTCAACTTACTAACTAGGGAATATAGAATTCAAGTCCCTGCAGTTATAGCAGTCTACTTTACTGAGTCCCCTTCTCGTAGAAGTTCATCTGTCATACAAACACATAACGAGAGCCCTGGGATGAGATCATAGATTGAATTTGATCTTAAAAGAGCTCTTTACGGTCTTCGAACGCCATATTTTGTATATACGATTGGTATCCCGCTCCTCTCACACAGACAAAGAGGACGCTACGAAGAAAGGTCGAAGGGTCGAATCGAATTGGAAGCGGGAGAAGAGTCAACTCGATCAATCAGATTTTTGGGACAGCCAAATTGGGTTGGTAATCAACTTGAGTGGGCGAGGGAAAGGGAACCGGGGGACAGACCTATGCTGCTAGGGAGTAGGGAGTTCCCTTCATCATTCATCAGTGGAAAGATAAAGATCAAGAATACCTTATGTTATGAATAGTGTCCTCCCAGTGGGGCATGAAAGACCTTAGTCAACCTGAGGGGACTTCGATCCTTATGGCTTGACTTCCCTACCGATTAGAAAGGAGCTCCCCTTCCCCCTCCTTCCTTCTAGTCTGCAGTTCTATTCCAACTATCCGGTTGGCCCCTCGAGCAAATCTTTCCTAAAGTCTCCTGATCCTATAGATTCTATTATAAGGGTGAGGTCAGAAGAGAGACTATAGTCCCGTCCCCTACCTCCTGATCGGTCTTAATAGTTTTCATAGGACCAATCCGCTACGAATATTTATTTAATTTTCCTCCCGCCGAATGCGATTTTAAGTCCCATCCAAGCTTGGCCTCTTTCAGAATCTGTATTCCTTGTCTTTTACTTCTCCTTCCTAAAGGAAGACTATAAGAGAAAAGAGGCCTTTTCTTTTAGCCTAGCCGATCTTTCTGCGCGCGCCTTTGTTTAATTTACTGAAGGGATAAGTTTGTATGCCTTACTAAACGAAAACGTCTTTTTGATAGCATCACTGAAATCTCATCCATAGTAGGTCCTTATCTAAGGGTTTTCCTTACCCCCTTTTTTTCTTCGACTTTTTTATTAGTTTTATTAGTGCAGGTTCTCCGGGCAAGACATGAAATGAACATGAAATCCTTCTATTTCCTTTATGTTCTCTGTCTCTTCTAGCTTGATTCGATCCTGGCTTATTCTTTTCTTTCTGTTTCCTACTCGATCACTTAAGATCTTTCTTGTGTCCAATTCAAGTTCTTTTCTGTCTTCTTGCGTGGCTTGTGCCAAGCCTTGGTTTTGGTTGCCGGGTGTCGTTAGTAAAGTCAGGACCATTCTGGCCCAGTTTTCATTCAAATATGAATCCCGGATCTTGCGCTTCTAGGGTCATTTTCTCCATCTCAGCTGCAGTCGGAGCTGCTACAACTGGAAAAAAGGTGAGCAGGTTTTGCTTCTCGTCTTTTCCTACACGAACCGACTAGTATAGCATATCCAGCAGAAAAAAATCCATAGAAACTTCTTACTCGGGCTCCTACTGCCCCCCTAAGTAACATAGAACAAGAGGCAGATGCTTTTTAAGGAAAGGGAATTTTTCGTAGATGGTTTAATCAGAGCCCTGGAAATGCTTTTTTTTTTTCCTCCGTCAAATATTCCTAAATTTCCGGATTCGGCTGAAGCCGAATACAGAGCAATAGCTGCGACTGGACTTTTCCTATAGCATATCAAGTTCCTATCCTAGCAGAGGTGAATCAGAGTTTTGAACTACTGAAACTGAAATCAGCCCTAAGGTTATGGAAAGATCTGCTCGTGTTTTTATTGTCGGGATTTGTCTTTCGAATGCCAAAAAGTCCACTGTTCGGTGGAAGCCAGAGCCTGCACTCGGATTAGCATTTTATTAACGAATAAAGCGCTTAAAAGCCCCGGCTTCCCAGATTCTCTTAGTTCTTGTCCGACGAGCTCTAAGCGCTCGGCATATGCTCCCCATATGTCTCAACTTGACCTCATCAAAGAAAAAAAAGACTCAACCAGCAAAAATCGGACTTTTCTCTCTTCCTTGCCCCCACGCCAAATGCGTTTTTTTAAAGCTAAAGCTTTGCCACATCTCTGTCTCATACGTTATTGAAAGTGCCTGTGTGTACTTCTTTATTTTGATTCCCAACATGGTCTCTTGAAGGTGAAGCTCTATACTCGAGGAAATCTTGTATTTTATTGAAAGCTCTCTAGCGGATTGATTTACCTCTTATACTTCTTTCTTCGTTCCTAAATGAGGAGGAAGGTGCGCTAGACCTGCTGAATTAAGGATAGGATGGATTGGCCGCAGCTCTTTAACCTCTTTATTTTGAGCTTTATTCGCTCAACCGACCGATAGAAAAGATGGATCTGTTTCGTACCTCCATACTGACCACCAAACTGACAGACTTGGAAGTAATCAATCGAGATGAATGGTTTTCAAGCTTGATTGGACCTGAACTCTTCTATTCGTATATATATCACTACCTATGAGCAGTAGCTAGGCAAAGGCTCTCTCCGAGTTGAGACTACGAAAGATAAAAGAGAAAGGAACAATATAGATTGATGATTTATGGAATCAGAGGCCCCGGGCTTCTTAAAAGGTTCCCAGCTCTATTGCTTACAGAATCAGATCCAATATCCACGAGCAGCACATCTCTCCCAGCCTATGGACCCTCCTAGATCTCTTCATTCCAGTCACCACCTTGGGACAGGAGATAGAAAGAAACCCGAGGCACGAAAGCCCTAGCGGAGATCCTGGCACAAAACCTGTTGACAATAAGGTTGAGTGCTTTCTATTTCTATACACAATTGAGGATTTCGGTTTGCCTAAAATGAATATAAATTCCGCTAAGAGCACTAGTAGTTATAGATTCACGCTATAAGCTATCATTCTGGGGATATCGGTCTTCGACAGGCCTATACTACTCAAATTAAATATAGCGCTGTTCAATTGCTAGAGGAAAGGTGCCTTGTAGCTGAGTGGACTCTGTCTGGACTTTAGGAATTAATGAGTAGCCGTCATCCGAAATTTGAAAAAAGGGGGTTGCTGGTTCGGGAAAGGAGTAGGGTCACGGTTAGCCAACTAATCTTTAAATTTAAAGAAAGAGACAAAACTTGAGCGAGGAATGGGCTCCACCCTAGTTCTTAAGGCTAAGTATCACGTGATACACAAAACTCGGCTAGAAAAGGATCAAAACCCGTCCTCCGGGAAAAGACAGCAAGAGATTGTGGCTCGAAAGTTGAGGAAAGAGATTTGGAATAAACAGGTGCTGGCCTAGGACTAAGATTCTGTCCATATTTCTTCTAGCATTGTTGGATAATCGGCTTCTAATGCCCTGAGAGCTTTTAATCAGTCCCTTCCTCGCCGCTTTTCTTTTATTCCTTGTCCTCTAAAGTGAGGAAATTCGCTCAAAAGTGGACTTTTTCTTCTTCTTTTTCCAGCCAGAAAATTGAATCAAGAAGACAATGTGCAAGAAAGAATATATTAGTATAGTGTAACTTTAAAAACAAAATAGCATATCTTCTGTATAAAGCACACTGAAGCTTGAAAAGAGTCCCGTGCTTTCTAACCCCCATCTATACAATAACACTGCGGATTTCCCCCTTCGACTGATAAAACAGCTACATCTATTGCTTTTCAGCCCACTTCCGATTCTACTTCTTCTTCCTTTGTGCTCACAGCTGGGCTCGCTGCTTTTCCTTCAACGACGAAAGATATGCTTTTTTTATTGCCCCGTTTCAGTAGGTGTTCCATTCCACCTCCTAATATCCTTACATATAATAAATGCTCGAACGCCTGTCTCAAGCGAATCCAGAAAAAGACATCTTTAGAACCCACATCCCTTTCACATCACTTCACGCTCGTAGGTATAGAGCTAGTACTTCTAACCCGCCCCAAAAATATAGTCAATTCTTTCCTATAGAACGCATTTAGTCTTTAGCACTAAATGGAAACTCAGCCCCCTTACTATAATATAAGTTCCTCGTAGGTATAGAAGCGAATTTATATTTCTTTTAGGGAGCTAGGTGAGCGGTTAGTGACCACAGCCACTAATTGACGCCGAAATGTAGAGACCCAATATATAGTAAGGGCCTATAGAACGCAGATATAGTCAGTCCTCTTTTGTTTTGCAGAAAATGCAGGCCGTATGGTACCTACCAACTCCGCAGGTATTACTTACCCCTAAAATAAATATAAAGGAGAGAAATAGCCCCTTTGGCCCTACTTACTATAATTAAGTTCTAATCCGCCTGTATATAATATAAGTTCCTCTGCTACCCCTTACTATAATATT
>JAOBBC010000082.1:53694-66576 GCA_025388495.1 Curcuma longa
TCGTAAATAGCCCCTTTGGGGCTATTTATCTCCTCTGCTACGCAATTGTAGCCAAATATATAGTAAGGGCCGCCATAATATAAGTTCTAAAATTTATTATAGTATGGCGCCATTCACGACTATTGCTGAGGGACGAAGGGATCGCAATACCGTAATTCTTGTGGAAGATTGTAGACGATAGGCTCGACCATATATATAAGGGAGAGGGAGAGAGAGTCTTTTTTTTTGTATTGTTAGCCGAGAATATTTCCGCTACTCGGGGTGGCCCCAAAGGCCCATTAATAGTAAGTGGCGATAGTGACGTGGCTATCCGATGGGTCCATTTACTACTATCCGACGTCCATTCACGACTGTAGCTAAAACGCTTAGCTGCAAAATCGTGAATGTCGTTTAGCTGCAAAATCGTTCATTGCTAACGCAATGAACTCTTTCCATTCACTCTAATAAACATCTCTTTTGCTTTCCCTTGCGTCCCATCGCGAAGGATTCCATCCAGCCGCGGGAGAAGACTTATCATAAGTCGCTCTGACGCAGGTCTTTGAAGATGATCTTTTGGACGTATACACTCTTATTCTCTGGGGTGGTAAGATACGGAGGTTTTCACCTAAGGACTTGCAATTGATTTATTCTACTAACGGCACTTTTCCTTGAAAAGAGGATGGACCAGCAAACCCTTCTAAACGCATGGCACCGAGCGAAGTCTATGAATCTAGCCCTATCTTGACCATCGAAACCAAACCTCACCTTTCTAACAACCACCATGAACCGGGCACGCTTTACAAGTACTTCTGACGTGGGTCTGGGCTAAGACCAGGGAAGAAATTCATTATGGTTTGACGGAATGTCTCATCTCGGAGACTAAGCAGATAAAGAGGAGTCAAGGGGCCTCCCGGATCGATAGAGTCCCTCTTTCCGACCTCGCCTCTGTGCTATTCCACCCACGCAGTTCTTGCTATAAAAGACTCGCATCTAGTGGTAGGAATTGGACCAGCAGACTCATACCATACTCTTTATACTTAGTTAATAGTTGAGAACGAAGAGATCAGTTGCTTTTTAAGTGGTATGGTACGGCTGCACCGCTACGTGGGCTACGCGAGGGTACTAGAACCTACTTCTGCCCTAAAAATCAAGTAAATTCCGCCGCACTCACATGAGAGCGAATCATTTAGTCTTTGCACGATCTTCGTCACTTTCGCAATTATTCAACCTTCTTATTGATTATTGTTCTTGTCTTCGCGTTATATTATAGTAAGGCGTTCTCACTCGGACCTTACGCTCGAGCTCTCAAGGTTCAAGACTCGCCCCAGTCGGTCATCAAAGAGTTCATTGATAAGGGTAGGCTTTGCCATGGATGGAAAGAAAGGAGTAGGGAGCATCTCGAAAGCTTGGGAGTACGACTGAACAAAGCTTCTCTTTCTATTCGTGGGAGGCGGCTAACCGATAAGACGTCAGTAATCAATTCTTACGGTACCCGATTTATTGAATTGATTTGATAACTGAGTTCGATGAGTTCCTGGATTGAGTTAATGAGCGCGCATTAGCTCAACTCTCTTAGATGCCATGAGGGATGAGTTTCAACGCCTTTTGCTTTGGTTTTGGAACCGAATCCCGGCCCGCCATCGAGGAAAGCACGCACAGACTAGAGGTTATGGAACTCGAAAACAGTGCTGTGAACCAGTCGGCTAGCTATGGATTGAGTTCGGTTCTACGAGTGCGCATGAAGGAAAGAGAAGACGCTAGTACGAGAAAGAATCGATTGAATGCCCCTTCCCTCCACCCCTCTCCCTGCCATATTAACTTTAAAGCGAGCGCTCCAGTTAGTCGCCCCTCTCCCTATTTGAAACGCGTAAGGCGGGCGAAGCGCGAAGAGGAAGGATGTGATCATTCACTCATTCACAAGTGAAACCGAATCCGAAGAAGGTAGATCAACTGTCCCTATCCCTCTCCATCCGCGAAGTGATAAGTTCTGTCTTGCCTGATCTTCTGCTCCCCTTGTATAGATTGGATTGGAGGTGGTAGAAGTTGGTACGAGGCCCTTATTGAAAAGAGGCTATAGATCTAGTAGGGATTATTGATCTAATTCGTTGTCCCAATAGAGAGATGCTAAGGCCCTCTATCCCCAGCTCAACGCGGAAGGCTTTGAAAAGGGCTTCTCTCCCTTTAACCATTTCTGGAGCTCCAGCCATTTCCCTGTCCGATGGTGACGTGAGATTTTATCAAATCATCCTATGGACGAGAGGAGTGAGTCTTTGACCCTGGTCGGTATAGTGACCGGAGCCCTTTCCTACACTTCTTTCTGCTCCCCGTGGTAACGAAGACTAGTGTGGGCTTTCCTTTCCAGAGAAAGAGGAAAGGGGCCATCCCTCAACCTTCCGGAAGTCTTCCTGCTCTTGTGAATCAGTCTCTCAATAGGCTGCCCGATCAAGCCCGTCCTTGGCTCGGGTGAGAGTGTTCGCAGTTCCACTTTATCGGCACAAGAAAGAAATGAAAGTACGCCTTCCTCTCGCCTCAACCGCAGAAGCAGCAGTAGTGAACGACAGCTATTAGTCGTGAATCGCTTTAGGCGCACATGATGTGCTGCCGCGGTCGAGCGCTCATATTGCCCGCACTCATCGAGCTGATGTTCGGAAATCGGATAGGGCACACTTCACGTCGCTACCGCTCGCATATCGCAAAGAAGTGCGGTCGAATGAGTGGTCGAGGGAGCGCGACGTTACACTCACTTTGCTACCGCTCCTACCTCGGCCCTCGGCCCTTGCCTTATGTGCCGTGGTTTCGTACAGATTTCCATTCCCAAGCAAGAACAAGAACCATTCACGAGACGGCAATGAATATGACTCATACCCTATCAAAGACGGAGCTACTTAAGCTGCAACCGGAAGAGAAGAGACGGGCACCTTACCAAGTTAGTAGTCGTGCAAATCCGAACCTTTTCTTTCCATTCTTTTCCCGAATTTATTATAGTATGGCTCCTTCACTCTAGAGGTTAGGTTATTCTCTCTCAAAGGGAAAGGGTAGGCCGTGCTGGTACTCGTTTGACCGCAGCTCCGCTCAACGTCTAATCAGTCTCCCCGGAAGGCCTGAGCCCCGAGTGAGCTAGGGACACTCCCCAAGATGCTTCTGCTTTCGGCATCTTCCCCGTTTTCTTCACTCTTTCTTATGGTGAATGCTAACTTTGCCTGCTAAGTGGACAAGGGATCTTACCTTTGATTGCCTTTTCCCCTGCCCAGTTAGGAATGGTTCAAGTTCGCATG
Organism: Curcuma longa; assembly: GCA_025388495.1. Lineage (NCBI taxonomy): Eukaryota > Viridiplantae > Streptophyta > Magnoliopsida > Zingiberales > Zingiberaceae > Curcuma > Curcuma longa. Next base: position 56,949 of record JAOBBC010000082.1, read on the forward strand.
AAGATCATATCTTGCGAAGAGAAGTGAAAGATGATCTTTTCGAAACTTGAAACGTAACCTCACTTCTGAACGTAAGATAGAATCTTAGACTTATGGTTTTCTACACCAACTCTTAAACGAAGTCGTGCGGCGGCGCCTCATTCAAACCTCCCATTCCACTTTCACTGGTCGTCACCAGGGCCATTTGTCCGGTCATGTACTGTACTTGCCCATGCCGCTCTTTGGGCCGGAGCATTTTCAGTGGCTGTACCGTATGAACAAGGATTGACTTATCGGCTACTCGCAGTTGGGGGCGGGGGGAGGTTATAGACACCTTTCCATACTTTATATCTGGAGTCCTTTCTTTCCTCTGCTGTCTTAGGCTTTCTTTGGTGGTCTGGGACATCTTTTCCATTCTTCGGTTATGTATGGAGAATCTGAGGTCTAGTTTCATTCGAGTACTCAAGGCTTGGGGGCGAGACCTGGGCACCAGGGGGGGAGATGTCAGAAGACGAACTTGACCATTCGATTGAAGCAAAGGTGATTAATGGAATTTGGCATATCTTCACCAATAAGGGCTCGCCTTTGTATGGTATGGAGAGGTTGTCGTCTTATTGTTTAGGTGCTTTCTCCTTTCACCGCTTGTTCTTTCGTCTGCTTTCATAATAGCGCTTATCCTAGTGAGCGGGGGGCCAGAGGTCAAGCATTTACCTTTACCAGAGACCGCGCGCGTAGGCTTGATCGCTCTAGCTTGCTTGGGGCTAAGGTCGGATCTGCTCAAGGACCTACTGATTTAGGTAAATATCTCATGCGTGACGGGGTGAAACCGCTTCATCCGATTACTAGAGAGATTCACCCAAGCCGAGTACTTTCGCTCCACTCCTCTTTCCCTTCCTTTCCTTGCTTTCTACCATTCCTTTCCTCTTGGCTTTCCACTACATCGCACAACATCCGCACAACGTGCTTTTATCCTCCGAGGTACTCAGTCTGACGTCGCTGGTAGGTATCGCAATAGAATCGTCCCAGCAACAGAAAGACTCTCTCTCAGCAACAGGAACGACCAAAGGTCCGAGTGACTTAGACGAACGGTAGAGTGCACGTCACTATGTTCGTACGTCGCATGAGATTATTCATATAAGAATAGAATCTGAATGGCATATATTGAGGTACAGTTACGTTAGATAGAGATAAGAGAATTAATTCCAAGTAATAAGTTAACTGTGTTCTTGAATGGAAAGTCGATCGAAAAAAGCTCAGCCTTATGAATGAGTTCCGGTCGGAGGCAGCTGGAATGAAAGCTAAAAAGTGAACGAAAGAAAAATTTACAACAGTGACACCAAAGATAAGTATACTTGACGTTATTAGACCAAAGAAGAAAGGTATTCTAGTTCACTCCTTGTAGGGAAAAGATAAGTATACTTGACGTTATTAGACCTTAGATGCGTGATGCGTAACGAATGCTTAAACTGAGGGGCTCGCAATACCGTAATTTAGGACATCCGACAGGGTTCCAGCTTTGAAATGGTTTTTGTTTCGTTCGCTTCTATTAACGTGGGTGCTGCTCTCCTTTGCTTCTTCGGGAGGGGCCGGGGTGGACAACCTCCTCGTACGCTGGTATAGCTACATAAGAAAATCCAATCTCCTCATACGCTGGTATAGCTACATAATATAGTCTCCTCGTACTTGTTGCCATTAAACACTTAATTAGGCAATGCCATTTACATATTAAACTTATAGGGTTCGGATCGGACTTAGAGGGTTCGGATCGGGGTGCTTTACTTATATTTGACTTATAGGGTTCGGATCGGGGTGCTTTACTTAGCGGGGTGTTATACCTTTGACTTTCACTCCTCCTCTACTTGAACTTTCTCTCTTTCCTGGAACTAATTGAATTAGAACTTTCTCTCTTTCCTTCTTATTCTCTTAGATGCCCTGTAATTTACGCCAAATATATATACAGGGCCGATCTTTTGTCCATGAACTCTACCCGTGGGCTAGCAACGGGCAAAGAACCATTCACTCAAATTGGAGCAGCAGCTGTGAATTCCATATTCAATGAGTTCATTAGCCATTAGACTCCTTTCTGAAGCCGCCTACAAAAGCAAATCATGTGCGATACCGGTTGGTGCCTCATCAGTTAATTAGCAGATAGAGATGAATGGTTAGCGGCAGCAGATAGAGATGAATGGGACCCACTTTAGTCATATATATATATATGATATGGTTTGACGCACCTCTGAGCGAAAGAGGGACGAAGAAGCCCTATAGCCATATAGGGTTCAAGAGAATTCAATTCATTCCAAGAGCAGCACCTAAAAGATAGAACTCGAACAGCTGCTGCCTTTCCTCACGCGTACTTCACTTTCACTTTAAGTGAGAGGTTTTATCTCGCGAACTCGGAATACAATAAAAGGAAGCTTCTTAATGGTTTGAGTCCGTTCCCTCTATCCTCTCAACTTCGGAATACAATAAAAGGAAGGGAAGCTTCAACATGTAATGAGTCCACGTCGGTTCCCTCTATCCTCTCAACTACTGAATATCCTTTCAGAGAATCTTCGTACCTCAATTTAACTATATTTTAGGGGGTCACTGAACAGAAGGGACGGTAGAGTGAATGGCTTTGGGGAGGTTCCATTCTCTAGCCTCCCTACGTTCCTATCGGTCTTGTAGTCGCTTCGAGGTCGTGAATGGAAGAGTCCATTCACTCTTCCGTTCGTCGCCCCTACGTCGCTATCGCTCGTCCCTTGGCTTCAGACTCACTCTCTTTCCTTATTGAACTCTTTATTATCTTTCACTTCCTCAGTTACTTTCTTTGGTACATAGACCTTGGCATCAAACTTAGAACTTCAAACTCCCAACTTCAAACCAAAAGCTAATACTGACCTAAATACAATCACACTCCCCTCACAAGCAATAATTTTTGAACTCCGAAGGCCCTATTTCGAACTCCCTTTACTATTAACACATACTGACACTGACAGTAAATGCATTCCAACTCCGTCCAACCCGATCCACTATTATCTCTTAATTTCCTTTTTGACATGTTCATCTTTTCTCTTGTCTCTTGTTTTATATTATCATAAGTGTATTTTTCTCATGTTTATCATTCACTCATTCATTCATTCTCTTTTCCCGAACTTTCGTTAACGAATGAGAATGAGCTTGAATTCAACCCTTTTATTGTGAAACCCACTTATAGGGAAGCGCTACTGGAACTTATATTATAGTAAGGCTCGATCTACTTTGCCATTCAAGAACAAAGTTCACTCATTACTAATTACTAGGAATTCTCTCCATATAACGTACCTCAATATATGCCATTCAGATTCTATTCTTATATAATGAATTTACTTATATAAAAAATTGAATTTCATCGAATGCGCCCTTACTATATATTTGGCGAACAGAGTGACGTGTGAGATGATAGGCAAGTAAGAAACAGAAACCCCGTGTTTTTTGACTCTCCCTTATGGTCGAGCCCTTTATCGTCCCTCAGATTCCCCGCCGCCTCTGTTTCGAACAACGTTCCTCATCGAGGAGGTGGGCCAATCCAAATATATATACACGTTGTGTTCTTCCAGGTTTGGAAGGTCCGAGCGAAAGAGAAGGAAAGAATAGGAACGAGTGATAACGAACGAGTGAAAGGACGGGGTGATAATGACGCGCGACGTGGCTCTCAAGTTTTCCAGTTTCCATACTAGCTTAGAACCCGGGTGTAGTACTTTCCCGGATCCTCTAAGGGATCGGAAGAAGCGGAGTGGAAGGGCTCATGTGGCCCTAGAGCGCTTTGCCCTTTCGATAAATGGAATTGCAAAGTGCGAAAAGAGAATATGAACTGTGCTTTTCATACTTATTATAAGAGTCAGAGTTGCTCGACCGGAAGCGAGAGAAAAGAGCTCTTGTCAAAGGACTTCCACTTGCATAAGGCCATCCGGTTCTGGCATCGAATGGGAGTTCTCTTTTTGGCTCTTCCCAGTCCTAAACTTTTATTACTTTTATGTCAGATGTGTTCCTAAACTTTTATTACTTTTAATATGTTGATCAAATTCCAAAATAGCACTCTCACTCTCTTTTCCTTATCATTCAGTAAAGAGAAGAATATATAATGGTCTTTCTCCATAATCTCTCTTTGCTTTGATTCGAACCCATTGCCGACGATAGAACTAGAATAGAGATTCTGTGCCCCCTAATTCCACCCCGTCGTTTCACTCGTACCTAGTAATGTGTTCTTTCATTCCATTTGATGGAGCTATTTTGTACCCCTCCGTCCCACGTCGAATACTTTATCACTCGTTCCTCCGTCCCTCTCCAACGAATTTATTATAGTATGGCGAGCACTTATCGTCCCTAAGGAGTCGATTCAAAATTGGCAATAAAAGTACTCAAAGTCTGAAACCCGGGATTTTCCCCTAGGCAAATGTCTTTCTCTTTCAGTTGGCGCTAAGGAGAGGGAAAACGAATACTTGACTTTATCACTCGTTCCTCTCCTCTCCCTTTGTAGTCGATCCTATCCTTACGGATGCCCAACGAATTTATTATAGTATGGCGAGCACTCTTTCGTCCCTCTCCAACGAATTTATTATAGTATGGCGAGCACTTTTTCGTCCCTCTCCTCTCTCTCTCCCTATTCTTATTGGTCGATCCCAAAGAGTCACCTTACTATATATTTCACCCCACTCTTATATTAAGTTCGTAATACCAGTAATTAGCTGCAAATTATAGTATTGCGTGCCCTCCTTAAGTAAGTTACCTACGAAACTACGAAAGATCTACCCAGAAGAGAACGTACATATCAGGTACACCCCGTATATATATTAAGTTCGTAATACTATAATTTGCTGCAAATTTACTAGTATTGCGTGCCTGCAAGAGTAGTTCATTCTTCACTACGAAAGATCTACTGGTCGGCTTAAGCCCTAATATTAACTATAAAACGATCCAAGCAAATTAAGGTATTACATAAATGGTGAAATATATAGTAAGGTGACTCTTCCCTTTCGGATGCCCAACGAATTTATTATAGTATGGCGAGCACTCTTTCGTCCCTTAATCTTAATAAAGAGTCTTTGAGTTCTTTCCTTAACGCCAAAAGCAACGGACACTTTTTACACTTTCTAAGCAACCTACTCGGACAAGGAGTTCAAAGTGAACTTCAATTCCTGATCTTAGGCTTAGGAGCTCCACGTCTAGCCGTCTAACTCACTCAGACCTCTTAAGCCTCTTTCTCTTCTCGGGGGGCTTTCTTTCACTTCTATTTTCGCTTTCTTTCACTTCTATTTTCCCTACAAGGAGTTACCAGTTCACTTTGATTCCTGTAATCAGTTATCTATTTCCAAACATACATCAAACTTGGCATCAAACTTAGAACAACAAACTCCCATCAAACTCCCTTCAAACTCCAGATCTGACTCTATATGATAACAACAAACTCAGTCCACCCGGTCAACTTTAACAACAACTTCTTAATTGGTCTTTTTCGTGATTTCAACTTCTGAATTGGTCTTTTTCGTGATTTATCATCTTTTCTCTTCTGTTTTATAATTTATGTATTTATTCTTCAGTTCTAGTATCTGAGCTTCCCTCACTTGCATATCATTACAATCTTCCTTGTCTCTTTGCCTCTTTGGGGCCCCTTCCTCTGTTACTTTCTTTATAGTTATAAAATAAGTACATACACCTCTGCTTACTAACTAACATTAGAATATACTTAACTCTTATCTATTGACTTAAGGCATCTTGTATCTTTGGGTCTGGGTCCCCTTCCTTTTCTTTCCAGTCAAACATGCATTTATTGGTCCCCTTCCATTCTTTGTTTATGCATTTATATCATTCTTGCATTTTGTCTTACTTATGCGTAAGACTTTATACATATTAATTATGGCATTGCGCCGATAGCTATTAACTCTCTTCTCTATCTCCTGCCATATTAACTTTAAAGCGAGCCTAAGCAAGAGTCCATTGCAATTGCATACCTACGTGGTTCATCTTCCTCGGGCCTTCTTTCTTTGATTCGTCCCCCTATCGGTACGTTACGCATATGGTCAGATCTTTTCTCTTTTCCCGTACTTTCACCTATCACAGAAGGAGCGAATGAGAAAGTATTTGACGCATCACTCTTTTGCGCATGAGTTGAGAATAAGGAAAGAGCTCCTATCCCTATTGGTAACGAGAAGGAAAGGAGAGAGACTATCTCGAGCTACCTTCCTTTCATTCGAGAATTTACTATATTTTAAGTAGGGCCTCCTGCAAGAGTGTCACATGGTTAGAGTGATGTGAATATGGAACCACGACGACGCTTTCCCTTCCCCTCTTCCGGTGGCAGTTGTAGCTTCAATGGTAATGTATCCGGCAGTTCTTTATCCTCCGTACGAGTTCCCGTTGGTACTCTTATCTTCATTCATTCTGGTATAGTATACTTCGTTCGATCCCATTCCCCTTTGACATGGTCTTTTGGGGGACTTGAAATAGAGTCGAATTTAGCATAACCATTTCATAAGCCAAGGTCACTTTCAGATAGTCGCTATGGCCCGGTGCCTCTCGATCAGGTAGATTAAGGCTAGTGTGAGCTCTTCACAATCGGCTGGGTACGGCTCACGGAAAAGATCATAGGCCGTGAAGGCGCCGGTGATGCTTGTCTTTTTCCGAGTCGAGATGCAGTCTTAGAATGGGCCAAGAATACCGATAAGTCGCCCATGAGGAGACTAGAATCATAACTCAACCGATGGTCCTGCCAGCGGACTCCTATGAAAGGCACGACTCTTACCAACGATGCCCTTCATAACTACATCGCACAAGATCAGCACTACAGAAGCACCAGTCCTCTCGAACTTTCCATTCACACGTCGCTGCCGCTCGTACCTTATTAAGTAGCAATGGTCACTTCTGCCGCTCTTGCGGAGCACCCGCCCGTAGGTTTTAGTAGACATCGGTACGATTTTAGGATGTTCAAACTCATACTATTAAGAACCATATCGCTCGCAGTTTCGACCACGACCACGCCATACTATAATAAATTTTCCCGGCCTTCAATCAGTAGGGCAATAGCACCGCTATTAAAGTTAAAGTCAAGGCAGGCCTACTTTCTTCAAGATACGAAAGGAGCAGCCGGGCTGTCTATATTTTCGATGGAGTCATCAACTTCCTTTACTTAGAAAAGAGTGCCCTTCATTTAGTAAGTTTGCGGCTCTTCCGTGCTCCTAGGTTCACTCCCCTACGCATCCCGACTAAGGTCTCACGCATCCAGCCGCTTCACTAATCTTCATAGGTTATACATAAGGTTGGTTATACCTTCCTTCTTCGAACCTTTTGGTATGTAATATCCAACTACTCGATACAACGATCTATTAGATCCTTTCCTTATGATGTAACACCCATAACCCTAAAGAGGTACGAATATCCTACTGAGCTAACAACGGGTAAACTCTGAATCTCCTTTAATTCTTTTGATTGGGGTCCCAGGCACCTGCTTTAGTTAGGGCAGCTAAAGTTAGGGCACCTGCTTCACAACACAATTCAAGTCTGTATAGTAGTAGTCCGATCTTTCTATCGCAAAGGTGCGAGCTAGTCAAATCAAAGGGGCGAGGAAACGACGCAGACCAGTTGGGGACAGTGAAAGTGAAACCATAGTTACAGGCCCGAGGTAACGACGGGGCAAAGTTGAGCGGCCAGAGTAAGCTTTGCGATAGCGAAGCGCAGCAGAGTCAAGCGACAGCGCGATCTCTGCGCGGATTGCATCAGATGGAGCGAATGCAATGACGCCGAACTCAAGACGCGAAGGCACCCGATTCAAGAGAGGATCCGTGCTCACCCGGGGTGGTCTTCAGTTCTAGAGTCATTCTATTAATATAGCTTAGTTAGAGGAACGAGGGATACCGACGTCTCGCCCTTCATTTAGTAAGTTTAAGGAGAGGAACGAGTCTCGTCTCTTCAGTTCACTGACGCGGTTTCAGCAGTCAACTTTGCTGTTTTCTTTTTTCTTTTTAGCGCTTCATTTGAGGATTGCAACGAAGGGAAGCAACAGAAGCTCTTTGCAAACAACTGGCTAGTCTGGCTCGTCCGGGACAAGAAGAGAGGGCAGGCAGAGCGGCCCGGCTGCTGAACGAGATTAAAGGATCAGTCTTATGCTCTTTTGCCAGGGCGGATAAGGGGAGTCTTCCCAAGCTAAACTTACTAAATGAAGGGCGAGAGAAAGTTCCCGTAAGCGTCAATTTGACCATTTCAGAATGAACAGATCAGATCCAAGGCATACCGAACCGCACCAGAACTTAAAGAAAAGCTTCTCGACCGCATGCTATCTATGATGCTTACAGGGAGAGTGTCCTCACAGGGGAAATGAGTCCTGCCACAAGGTCCCAATCCTGTCTTGAGAAGCCCGCTAATTTCTTTGTATAACTATACTTGGGCTCTACCGGGAAAAGACAAAGAGTTGAGTGACTTTGCCTACGAGCACCTATCCTCGGAGTCACGGGGAAAATGGGAGGTTGGTCGGTTGGTCGGTTGCCGCTCTTTGGAATCAGCCGATCATGCCCATCTCTCCCAATGATGCAATCTGTCTAGTTCTCACTCTAGACTATCATAGCTCAGTTCAGTAAAAGAGAGCTTCCATAGAAATAGAATCTAAATAGAAGCTGGGCGGAAGATCAACTGACTCATCGAACTGTGCAGCTACTAGTCCCAATGGCATCTTGTCCGGATAAAGGTGCGAAGCGAAGAGTTCAATCTGGCTTTGACTCTTTAGCAAAGTCTTTGCCCCATAGGAATACTGAAGCTGGAACTTGATTAGGTCCCGAGACCCGCGCCAGGCCCGTTCATAGGTCATTTAGTCAACGGTCATTGGCCCGTTCATGAAGCGCATGTTGACTTAAGAGTAGAGGACTCAAGTCTTCGGCTCCGGACTACTGAGTTCGTGGTTCGATCTCTCCCTTCCGGTCTCATCTGTAAAGTATGTTATCTTGTATTATAGAAGATTAGTCGTAAATAGCCCCTTTGGCTATTTCTCTCCCCAATATATATACAGGGGTAGCAGAGGTACTTATATTATATACAGGCGGATTAGAACTTATATTATGAATGCAGGGCGGATTAGTCGTAAATAGCCCCAAAGGCTATTTATATGCATCTGCGTAGCAGATGTACTTATCTTATATTATATACAGTTAGTCTACGCCTTTGGGGCTATTTATCTTCTTGGGGCTATTTCTCTCCTTTTAGGGCACTTATTTAAATTCTATCCTTGCTTTTTTTCTTCATTCCTTACTTTTATGTAAGTATGGCAACCCCTCTCTCTCTCTCTTGCTGTCCGGTCGAACGGTTCCTCTATCTTTCTGTCCGGTCGAACCGTTCCTCTATCTGTAATTAGTGTACGTACCTTTGTATGGGAAATCGAGGATAATCAAATTAGCTGATAGAACTCCTTTATCCATACCTATCCGGTTTTATCCATACCTATCCGGTACTCGTATATTCTTTGATTCCTGTATTCTGGCATTCCTGCCTTTGATTAAGACTTCTGCGCCTTCAATCCTTGCTTTTTTTAAGGAACGCACCCCCTTCGCTCGCCGGTCCAACCTTTCCTCTCTCTATCTTTCTTTCCGTATAATCCTCTTAAGTAAGTCACCCTTTCCTCTATCTTATCTGGCTCTCCTCTATC
>JAOBBC010000085.1:33398-43795 GCA_025388495.1 Curcuma longa
TGTTCCTTTTTGCTACGCATAAATTAGATTGTATTATTATTTAATTCTAAAATATTTTTATTTCCATAAAATAGTAGGAAATTATATTATTATTATTATTATTTGAATATAAATATGGCTAAAAAATATGATTCTGGATATATAAAACGCATGAAAAAAAAATAAAAGAATTTAATGAATCTCAAAAATGCGCACTTGATAAATTTATTATTAATAATAAAAATCAAAACTCAGAAAATAATATAATTGAAAATTTAAATGAAATAATAAAACCAAAATTAAAAACAGCACTTGAAGTATTAAATTTTATAAAAAAATTAAATTCTTTTCTTAATGTATGGATAGCTTATAGAATATTACTGACCATACCTGTTAGTGTAACTTCAACAGAAAGAAATTTTTTAAAATTAAAATTAATAAAGTAAATAACAACTATGTCTCAAAAAAGATTAAATAATTTAGAAATGTTATCAATTGAAAAAATTTATTATTAAAATTTGAATATGAAAATTTAATTAATAATTTTGCTTCTCAAAATGCAAGAAAATTTAATTTTATATAAAAAATTTATTTTTAAAATTAATATTTTAATTTATTTTAAAAAAAATTTAAACTCACCATTGTCGGTCTCAAGTCTGAATAAAAAAGGGTGAGAGAAAATTTTTTAAAATAATAATAATTATTTTTAAAAAAAATTTGCCTAGGGCCCCCTGTAGGCTTGAGCCGCCCCTGAGTTGGTTGAGTCGTGAAGTAATGCAACTTAGTAAATGTGCTTAAAGTTAATTGTATATTATAATTGAGGTATTATTTTCATAGGACAAAAATGAGAAGGACGCCCTTTTTTTTTATTGAAATCGTCAAAGGATCCTTTGAAAAAGATGCTCCGGAGCATCTTTTTGATTTAGTATCAAAAGGGTATTATAGTAGCTATATGTTTATAACTAATATAATATAAACACTTCAACTCTAATTAACATAAATTAATTGTGTTATAACAGTTATAAATTGTAACTGTTACAATATAAATACTTTAATTTTAATCAATATTAATAAACTGTATTATAACAATACTTCATTTTGATCAACACTAGTTAGTATTATATTATATATAGCAACACTATGATTCTGATTAATATTAATAATATTATATTGTGACAATTACAGTTCAAAATTTTTATAATAGAGACACTTTATCTCTGGTCAATGTTGGTCAACATTAATTAGTTAGCATATGTCAAGATCATATATAGTAGCTATAAATCATAGTTGTTACAATATAGATAGATTATTTTTTATCAATACTAATCGGTATTATATATATTGTAGTAGTTACAAGATCCTAGCTCTACTACAATTATACAGTTGTAGTAATTACAAAATCATAACTGTTAGAATTGTATAATAATTATGAGATCATAACTGTCATAATTATGTAATTGTTATGATCTTTTAGCTACTACAATAAATAAAAATTAAAGATAATTTTGAAAAGTAAAATATATAAAATGAGGTAGGATGTCTTTTTAATAATAAATCAAAAAGAGATGATCTTTGATGATTCTAATAAAAAAAATATCCTTTTAAATTTTGATCATTTTTATACCTCTATTATTCATGGGTCATTAGACTCACAACCGTTGCTTGACCAACATGCCATAGTTAATATATATAAAAACATTGTCCCGTTAAAATTCAACTGACCTAATCTTTTAGGTGATTAGTCAGTTGACTATTAACCAAGCAAAATGAATATAATATAGTTACTTGATAAAGAAGAATTTATGGGAGATAAAGTGTGCATGATCGAATAGATTGGTAAGAAAGTTAATGTTGAAATATTATGTAGGTACATCTATTTTATTTTAGTAATTAATATTTATATTTTCTATAAAAAATGTTTGACATCCATCTATAATACTTTTAGAATACGTAATTAGTTGGAAGACCATACAATAATTAGGTTGACGTCAATTTAAGTTCTAAAATATCACATCGCACTCTGATTCCATGCCTCCATTAATTATTGCCATTATAAAAATTAAGTCTTCTCCTAACCAAAGAGAGTCTTCTGCAATGGCTATTTAAAAAGAGCCAATAAACATGATAGATACTTTTGTGCAATTAGTGTTGTTTTATAGAATTCTTCATGTAAGTTGATTTCCTTGTTGACTAGTCTTCTCATTGTATTTAAGTATGATAATAATAAATCCTTGATTTTCCATAGAAGAATAGTCATCATATTTAATTACTGCCATTATAAAAAATAAGTCTTCTCCTAATAAAAAAAAGTCTTCTACAATGACCATTGAAAAAGACCCAAGAAAGATAATAGAAACTTTGGTACAAGCACTAATATTTCCATCAAATAAAAATAAAACTCCATATAAATTGATTTCATCGCTGACTCTTCATTTCATGGTATTTATAAATGTGATAATAAATCCTTGATTTTCCACAAAAGAATAGTCATACATATGTTTGTCTTCAATTTATATTTCATTTTCCACATCTCTATTTATCAATAGCCCTCACCATTAAAGATAAGGAAAGACATCTCAAATCCTGATGTCTTGTTAAGTCTATTTTAATAGTTGGTTTAAGTATATATTAATTATATGCCCCATGTTTTGTTAAGTCTATTTAATAGTTGGTTTAAGTATATATTAATTATATGTCCTACTTCACTTAGAACCCAAATATAACGTTCCGGGTCTACAATGACTAGAGTAAAGACCCAAATATAATAACCCAAATATTAATTATATGCCCCACTCCACTTTGAACCTAAACTCTTATGGTTTTATCTTTGGACACAACCCAAAAGGCCTCAAGTCAATTGAAATATCTTTCATCTTATAAACTCATGATCTTTTTCATGTATTTCCAATGTGGGACTTTGATTGTATCCAACAATCCTCCCCTCAAACAAAGGACCACTGAGAGCCCCCTACCATTATCCTCATGATCCGGATCCGAACTCCCTCTACTGAGAGCTCCCATTATTCTCATGGTTCGAGTCCAAACTCCCCCTATTGAGAGCCCCTACCATTATCCTCATGGTCCGGTCCGAACTCTCTCTACTGAGAGCCCTTACCATTCTCCTCATGATCCGGACCTCCCCTACCTTTTTCATTTTTTACAATAGAATTAAAATATCTTCATAATGGTATGATATTATCCACTTTGGATCTAAGCCCTCATAGTTTTATTTTTGGAGTACTCAACCCAAAAGGTCTTAAGCCAATGGAGATATCTTCCATTTTATAAACTCATGATTTTTTCATGTATTTTCAATGTGAAATTTTGATTGTATCCCATAATAATTGCCACAATTATCATCGTAAAAAATCTAATTACAGTTTGCTAGTGAATGATGTTATCACAAATGTTTAAATATCTACAACCACTCAATCTAGGACGAGTGATTAAATGCCCCTGGCTAATGTACAATGGCAAGTGCTTTTGCAAGTTAATCAAGTATTTATTGGTCGATTCCTAGCTAATTACAACGCACTTAAATTAATTTCTGCTAGTGAGAAGACAACCCTTTAAGGTTGGTTGTGGAGCGATGTTTTATTTGTGTTTTCTGATTTACTTTAGTGACTGATGAAAAATTTGCATGGCATCAAGTCGATCATCTCCAAAATTAATCGGTTCGAAGAATTTGATAGCTACATTATAAAAAAAACAAAGCCAATGAGATTTTAAATAAAAACTATTTAAAAAATTAAACAACCATGAATTTCATACATATCATCAACAATATATTCAAAAATATATTGAAAATTTTTCATAACTAATAAATTAAATATGAATATAGACAGATATTTCATATAAATTGACCATTATAAATCAATTTTTTAATGAATAAAAAATTAATATTCAATATTATTCGAGTTATGAAAATTGATTCAATTAAATCCAACAAAATTGTAACTTCTTCACCAGCAAGGTCGCGATAGATATGAATATATTATGGCTAAATCTCATATGCATGAATGTTGATTTTATAAAATTATTATCATTATAAAAAATAAGTCTTTTCCTAATAAAACAAAGTCTCCTACAAAAGAGCCAAGAGACATGATAGCTTTTGTACAATCAGTGTTGTTTCCATCAAATAAACACAAAATTCCACATGCAATTAAGTTGATTTCCTTATTGACTCTTTTTCATATACATTATTCATTGTATTTACAAATATGATGATACATCATCCTTAATTTTCCATAAAAGAATAGTCAGATGTTCTTCTTCCGGTAGGTTAGTTTTGAAGAGTTTGACTGACTTGTGTACTAATACAATTTAGAAAATACTATAGAGGTTAAAGCTTTCATTCCAGAACTTCTAGCTACTAGTTGCTAGATTCGTGGCTGTTGTTTGGCCAACAAGGAGCCTCTCACAATTATATGAAATTGAGAGGAAAAAGGGCATCACAATTATATTCAAAAGTCTAACAATAATTTAGAACTTGTCAAATCAGTTGGATATATATCAGATTCAATCAACTAAAGGTCCTTGTTGGAAAACCTCCTCAGAGTTTGAAATTAGCTTCATGGGGTGTCACAGAGTGAATGCATGAGTTATACTCCAGTGTAAAAGATATCAAACTTTACACCTCTTAAGTCCCATACTTTATTATAAACTATTTCTAATAGTCTGGAGTTGTCGTCGCACTTTCATTAATGGGCACTTCCATATACGACTAGGTCAATTAGTATATTTGACATACTTTATATTACTTATGAATATTAATATGCCATTTTATGTAAAATGAAAAGTATATCGCTCCGGAAGTCCGGTGCAAGACTATACAATAATTAGGTTTATGTCAATTTAAGTTCTAAAATGTCACACACCTCACTCAGTCTCCATGCCTCCATTAATTATTATCATTATAAAAATTAAGTTTTCTCCTAACCAAAAAGAGTCTTCTGCAATGGCCATTGAAAAAGAGCCAAGAAACATGATAGAAACTTTTGTGAAATCAATGTTGTTTCATAGAATTCTATGTAAGTTGATTTCCTTATTGACTAGTCTTCTCATTGTATTTAAGTATGATAGTAATAAATCCTTGATTTTCCATAGAAGAATAGTCATCATATTTAATTATTGCCATTATAAAAAATAAGTCTTCTCCTAATAAAAAAAAAGTCTTCTGTAATGACCATTGAAAAAGACCCAAGAAAGATAATAAAAACTTTGGTACAAGCACAGTTATTTCCATCAAATAAAAATAGAACTCCATATAAGTTGGTTTCATTATTGACTCTTCTTCTCATTGCATTTATAAATGTGATAATAAATCTTTGATTTTCCACAGAAGAATAGTCATATATGTTTGTCTTCAATTTATATTTCATTTTCCACATCTCTATTTATCAGTAGCCCTCACCATTAAGATAAAGAAAGATATCTCAAATTTGATGACTTGTTAAGTCTATTTGAATAGTTGATTTAAGTATTTAATTACGTGCCCCACTTCACTTAGAACCCAAATATGACGTTCTGGGTCTACGATGACTGCTGCGAAGACTTAAGAGTCATGCAAAAGTTTTTTTTTTGTTTTTGATAGCCAATAATTGCCACAATTATTGTCATATATATAAACATTCTAATTATATATAGTTTGCAATCGGATAATGTCATCATAAATGCTTAAATATCTACAACCATATGATTGTGATTAAAGGTTTCCATGATAATTATAGTGATTGCAACTTTGTCACAAGCAAATGAGATTTTAAAATAATAATTATTTGAAAATTTAAACAATCATGAATTTCATACATATCAATAATATATATTCAGAAACATATTAAGCTAACCGTTATAAATCAATTTTTTTAATGAACGAAAAATTAATATTCGACATTATTTAAGTTAGGAAGGATTGTTGAATTAAATCAGGTCGATAGACATGGTTGATATATTATCACTCTAATGTGCAGGACTTTTGATTTTTGAGGGACCATGAAGAGGTGAGAATTTGATTAAAAAATAAGATTAATAAAATCTCAAAAATTGGTTAGCTATAAAATTAAAATATTTAAAATTATGCTTTGATAAGGCAGAAGAAGGCACGGAAAAACTACATGTGGCACTAAAGGAACACGTTGTTCATCACACACGACCCATGGACGTATAGCCCAGGCCATAAGTTGCCTAGGTCGCCAATGCAACCTCAGTAATGCGGGCATAGAAGAACAATTTAATTTTAAATTATTATTATTGTTTTTATCGAGTTAGAATTTTAAGAATATTTTTATCTTTATAATGTTAGGGTCTTGAGTCTATTTAAATTATTATTTAATTAATTTTAAATTTTTTAGTTTTTTATCAATAAAATTTGCGACCGTGCCATTTCTTCCCAAACATTAAGTTTGGTTGCTTATCTCCTGATATTCTGTTGAATCAACCAGGTTTAAAAAATTATTTTTCGTGCGCATTCGTGTTTGAGTCAACAGAATCAATAGTTATCCGTTGTATCATTATTTTTGGTATTTGTATTCGAATCAACAGAATCAATAGTTATCTGCTACATCAATTGGTATCAAAGTCGAACTGATCTTGTGTCAGTATGCCACTAGGAAGACAACAACGCGTCGATAATGCTTTTGATGATAATATGATCAGGAATTCGAGGGTAAATTTTCTCCACCTTAGGGAGAATGATGCAGGAACAACAACAATAACCAAGCCTTATCCCACTAGGTGAGATAGACTATATGGATCTTTTTATATGAGATCTATTGTCACGTCCCGAGAGACGGCTGCCCAAAAAATTTTGGCAGCATCTCCCCTGTAACAATTCAACTTTCTTGTATACAATTCAACATAGGGCCTCTACGACCGCTCAACAATACAAAATAGGTATTAAAACTACTAAACTATATGAATGAAGGCTCACACGATCACAAACCACATATCTAACACATGCATCAAATATAACAACCACAACAACAACCACTCCACATACAACAACGAAAATCCAAAAACACACTGGTAGTACTCACAACAAAATCAAGCGACAAACTCCATGACTCTATGATACAGAAATTTCGCAGTAGAATTCTAACAAGATCCATATCCACACTAATACGAACATAAGTCTAAATCACAACCATGCACAAGAACTCCACAAACCACGTATTGAAAATAAACCAGAACCACACAACCATATAAAATCCAAAAAATCATACAAAGTCACCCAAACCGATGACTTCTCCTGCTGTGAGATCGATGGAGGCAGTCTAGCAGAACTCCAAGCTTCAAGAGAACATCTTTATCTGCTACTTGGGGAGAAAATAAAGAAACCCCAGGGTCTGGGTAGTGAGTATAAAATACTCAGTGGAATATTAGATAGAAGTGCACAATATATATATCAACATGGATATCAAAGGTATACAGTCTCCCAAGGTAATATATAATGAAAAAGGTCAATACTGCATAACAAGTAATAAGAATCATGTTATGTCAAACAATGCATGCATGTAATGTCACACAATGCAACAATCATATATCAAACAAGTGCAACAACCACACACAGATATAGTAAAATAAACTACTAGCAAATGCAGCAAAATAAACTATCAACAAATGTATGCACATATGCAACACACAATACAAGCAACATGCATGACCACTGTTTGTACTCAACACTCCCAGACACTCGCACAGGCAGTGAATTGGGGTGCATGACAAGACAACTGCACACACTCCACAACAAACCACTACACGTGAGTGGGGAGCGAGAAAAATATCATAGGGGAGCTATCTTGCTGCCTGGTCACTGTCTGCTCTTAACATCCTCAGACATCCACACTGTGTAGTGAACTAGGGCACACGACATGAATCACCTGCTCCAACAACAAATTAACTACACGCGAGAGGGAGGGACAATATTCCAGGAGAACTATCTAGCTAGTCTTGGTAACACCCACACAGGCAATGCTATAATGATCGCACTCACACAGACAGTGTTACAATGATCGCACCCACACAAGCAGTGCACTGCACCCACACAGGTAGTGCTACAATGATCGCACCCACACAAGCAATGTGTCACACCCACACAAGCAGTGCTATAATGCTCTCACTATACCACTATCAATAATGATCTTAGTGACAGCCAACAACAACATACTATGATGCTCAGTTCAATAAGTAACTACTACATCCACCAAGATATGCTTAACATCAATCAAAACAAGCCATCATAGATCAACAATAAAGAAATGAGACTGTATTGATATCAAATAGATTATATCAAAGTCAACAGTAAGTATCAAGTAATGAATCAGGCAACGAATATAATAAGGATATCAACAAGATAATAAAGATAATAATAAGATATTTAACAATAGATAGTAAGTCATGCACTACAACAAAACCTGTATTGACCAAATACAGGGGTACCCATCTGATGTGATGAACGTCAATATACAAGAACCCCCAAATATAAAACTCTGTATATATCAGGATCAACAAGTCAAAATCCTGCAAATTATAATATATAATACTAAATACAATAATACATTAAATTTTACCTAAAAACAACCCTAACTACAATTCAATTAAAGTTATAATCCAATTGGATTCATAATACAATTGTTACATCTAAATCCCACCAACCTAATCAAATCCAACCATCCAATTAACTCATGCTAATTAAACACGAGTTAATCTCATTCCATTAATTGATCTTCAACCGAATCTAAACCAACTGATCAAGTCAAATTGATACAAGTTTGTTTAAACTCAAGCTAAGGATCAAATACAATCCCACTGACCCAACCCAACCTAACCTATAACATCCATCAACCTAATCAAACTAATTAGGTCCATGTCAAAACTTACAACAAAGTAAACCCTAATAGATTTCAACATTAAACCTAGCATCTAAAATCCAATTAAACCAATGAAATCGATAATCCCATTAGTTACAACGGAATCCAACAGTAAGCTAATCAACATGAACCCTAAATCCAATAGATCAATCCCATTAACATATCCCAACAACCAAGAATTCATCCCAACCGAACAAGAGTCCAATAGAGCATCAACGCTAAACTGATCAAAACCAATAGAACAGTAATTCTAATCTAACAAAACAAGACCACTCCAATCTCACTGAACCCTAATCAAGCTAAACATAGAAACCAAAATCCCATAGAACAGTAATCGGCACAAACCAGCAAAAATCCAAATCTGAAACAACCTTAAACAAAGAAAACCTAACATCAAAAACCAATTCCAGCCCTAAACTCACCTCAAATTCGTGCCCTAGACTTCAACTCATTCATCCCCGATCAAACCCTATCGTCGATTATCCACCGATTTGCCAATCTGTTCCCATCAGAGATCAATGATGTTCAGAACTCCAAAGAACCCAATGGAAATCCATACGAAATCCAAGAACTCAAGCTCTTACCGATCAATCTCCCCCTAAATTCAAGCTCCCCTGTCGCGATTGTCAGAAGCCCAGGCCACGATCGACGGTAGCCAACGCTGCGATCACCACCCTACGATCCCCGCATCGTGTCTGCCACACCATGAAATCGTGATTTTGTTTCCTCCAGATCCACACTCCCATGTTCTTGATCGCGATCGACGATTGGCAGTGAGGGTGTCGCGTCGCAACTCGGGAAGAGGTCACTATTTAAATTGGATTCCCTTAACGGGTTTCAGATTTTGGGTTTAAAACCAAATCCAATAACCTTAATGGGCTAGATTTGGGGTTGGTTTTAATTGGTCTTTAATTGGATTATATTTGGACTGGTTTAATTGAGTTTAAATGGGAGCTAAATGAATTTAATCATTAAACCCAAATAAAACTCAATCCAATAATTACCTAGCCTTTAATCGATTAGGGTTATTTATAATTAACCCTAAAATTTCTCGTATCTTACATTCTCCCCCACTAACAAAAATTTGGTCCCTAAATTTACTATCTTTATACTACAATGCAGAAATATCATAATAATTAATTAAAATCATACCCCGAATGATCGATCCATTGACCCGCTGCGCCCTCTCTCGAGTGATAGCTGTTGGTGCAATCTTGCCCCAAGTGATTTAGATTTTAATATTTGGCTAAAAGAGGTTTAAGTTAGGCAATGTTGGTGATCTAACTTGTGTGGTTTGAGTCCACAGGAAAGTCCAGGAATAGAGTCTTGACATTTGGTGAAGTCCTGGAGGCGCGGTCTCTTGGCAAAGGATGAAGTTTCGGAGGCGTAACCTCTTGACAAAGGAAGACTTAGCACGACGAAGCTGAGGGAAACATCTTAAGCTAGTGCAAGAAAGGGCATGAGGCTTGTAGAAGGCGTTTGAAGGCTTGCGTCAAGGCTAAGGGCTGAAGAAGAAGCTGAAAGGGGAGTTTCAGCTTGATCAGTCGA
>JAOBBC010000085.1:57772-68728 GCA_025388495.1 Curcuma longa
GGATCGCCATACCTGGCAGAGAAATGTCAGACTACAGTACAGGCGGAGGAGTGGTCGATGGGATACAGGGGCAGCTTGTACTGGAATCGGCTCGGGTGATTCGAAGACGCTGACCAGCGGCCTGACGAGGAGTCGACTCGGCGGTGTCATCCATTGAGCTGGTGAGGGGTCGACCCGATAATGTACTCCAAATCCTGTAATGACGAATCGACTTTCGGACTCGGATTAGGCCTATCCAGGGAGTTACCCATGGATTCGGATTCGGGCTACGGGGCCCTGGTCGCATGCTTGCGGATTGTTGACTCGGTTCGGGCATCCTTCGTGATCAAATCCGCCTCCATATTTTACGACCGTAACATTATGATTCTCTGTTAGCATGCCTGTTTACCCACACATGGTGAGGCTAGTCATGTTTCAGCACAATTTGCAATTATCGTTATGACATAGGCTTGATTTACCTTTTGTGCATGTTTCTTAAGGGGGAGAAGATATGATATTTGGAGAGGAAGAGGAATATAATAATTTAGAAGAGGAATATAGCTAAGGAAGAAATTTAACTTTTTCTCTTGATATCTTTTGACATGCCACAACTTGGCTTATATAGTTATGACAAAGGAAGTTCGAAAAATAATTTGGTTCTTCCTCTATTAAAACACTATTATATTTTTATAATTAATTGACAATTTAATTCATTATGATAACTTAATTAGTTACTACATAATTCAACCAAATTTGACTTGATGAAGACTAAAGCAATTTGATTTTGAGTTCTAACAATACAATTTGCTTTAGGCTTCTAAGCATGCAATTTGGTTTCGACTTCCAACAATGCCTCCCATAACTAAATTTGCTCCTCATTCCTAAGCTTGCTGTATTTTTTTTTAAAAATAGGTCCTCCAAGTGGTTTAGTGAAAATATCAATCTTTTGTTCATTGGTTATGCAATATTCAACATGAACAATACCTTCATTCACAAGCTCCCTTAAGAAATGATATCAAATTCGAATATGTTTTGTTTTTCCATAAATAGTAGATCATTCAAAATTGAAATTGTTGAACTGTTATCATAAAATAAGGTTGTTAGGCCTTCTTGATCATGCTTGAGATTCTCTAAAATTCTATGCAACTAAATTAAATGACATCCTGCAAAAGAAGCAACAATGTATTGCTTCTGTAGTAGAGAGTGCAACAGTAGACTGTTTATTTAAACACCATACTATTGCTCCACTTCCAAGATCTAAAACATAACCTGAGGTGCTTTTGTTATCATTGATACTTCCTGCTAAGTCACTGTCAGTATAACCAAAAGGATAACTGATACACTTGCTTGATAAAAGATGTCATAATCAAGAGTTCCTTTTACATATTTAAGAATTCTTTTTGCCATCTCCCAGTGATTAGAGAAGGGTTTTTCAGAAACCTACTCACCAAACTTACAACATATGTAATATCTGGCCTTGTAGCAATTAAATACATTAAATTTCCAACCAAACTTCAAAACATAGTTGGATTAATCAATTTTCCTTCACCATGCTTGCTCAACTTTAATCCTATAACACAAGGAGTTGAAATAGGATTTGCATTCTCCATTTTGATTTTTTTAAAATTTCTTTTGCATAACTCTCTTAAGCGATATAAATTCCACGCTTAGATCTTAGAACTTCAATTCCAAGAAAATGATATAATTCTCCCAAATTAGTCGTCTCAAATTCATTCTTCATTGAGAATTTGAAATCATCTAGCTTTTTCAAATTATTACCAATAAAAATTCATTTTTCTCAAAGTAATAATTGATGCAACTATTCCAAGCCCTTGGCAATTGCTGTAGCCCATACAAAACCTTTTCCAACTTGTAGATCTTATCTTCTTCTCTTTTAACAAAATTAGGAGGTTGTTCAAGATATACCTCTTCTTGAAGCATATTATTTATGAATGTTGATTTGACATCTATTTGAAAAAATTTTCAATTGCTTTAAGTTGCAAGAGAGATCATTAATCTAACAGTATTAAGTATTGACACGAGAGCAAATACCTCTGTAAAATTTTCTCCTTTTTGCTTGTATCCTTTTGCTACAAGCCTTGCATTATGCTTGTTGATGGAGCTATGTACATTCATTTTTATCTTGTATGCCCATTTTAACACTAATGGATTTTTTATATGGAGGAAGATTAGTGAGCTCCCAAGTTCTATTTTTTTTTCAATGGCAACTATCTCCTCTTTCATGGCTTTATTCCATGCTTCTTCCTTATTTGCATCATTAAAAGAAATTGATTCTTTTCCTGTAAAGAAAGCAAAGAATACAAAATCATCATATTCAATAGGCTCGATTAAATCCAAGAGTTTCTGCACACTTTACATTTTCCTTAGAGGACTTGTTGAAAAACTTGATGAATTTCTTGGTGAATGAGAAGAATTGTCTTCTTCTAATTCTTGTTCACTAATTGAAGGAATGCGGATCTCATTTGCTTTGCCTTTTGGATCTTCAAAACTTGCATCTTCATCAAAATGAACATCACGGCTTATCTCTATCTTTTTGGTCTTTGGATTATTTAGTATGTAGGCTTTGCTTCTTTCATTGTATCCAACGAAGATGCACTTTTTAGATTTGTCATCAAACATATTTCTGTTTGCTTGTGGAATGAGTGAATAAGCAACGCTCTCAAACAACTTTAAATGTTGAATATCAGGCTTTCTTCCATACCACGCTTCATGCGGCATGCTATCTTTCAAGCTTTTTGTTGGAGAATGATTAATAAGATAACCTGCACAAGAAACAACTTTTTCCCAAAATTCATTTGGTACATGTTTTCTTTTGAGCATGCATCTCATAATTTCAACAATAGTTTTATTTTTTTCTTTCACTTACACCATTTTGTTATGGTGTAAAATGAGCTGTCAACTCATGCCTTTTACCATGTTCTATAAAATATTTCTTAGCTTCATTTGAAATTTATTCGCCACCATGATCGATTCTCAAAGTTTTGATATGAAATCTAATATAATTCTCAACTTCAACTTTAAAATCTTTAAAAGCTTGAAATGCTTGTGATTTTTTTTTCCAAAAATTTAATTCATACCTTTCTTGTGAAGTCATTAATGAAAGTAATGAAGAATTTGCTTCTACCAAGTGAGATGTTGGTATATTTTCACAGAGGTCGGAATGAACAGGCTCCAATGGCCTTTTTGCTCTCCAAGATGTTTGTTGTGGGAATGGATCTCTATGTTGCTTTCCAAGTTGGCATGCTTCACAAATTTCAACTTGATCGATCTTTGACAGTTGTTGATAACAATTTTAAACTTCCGTAATTTAAGTGTCCAAACTTATCATGCCACAACTTTGAAACCTTTTTATCAACAACAGCAAAATAAGATAAATTTGTGGTTTTAAGTTTGAGAGGAAATAAGTTAGAGATCACACTAATCTTTGCAATAACATGATTACCTTTTGATTTAGTGCAAGCATTATGATGCGTATGCAAATCATACTCTTTCTTCATAAGATGACGAACACTAAGTAAGGTGCTTTTTAAACTAGGAAAAAAATAAACTTCAGATATTTTCTCAATATTTTCAAACTTAGTTTTAAAACAAAAATCATCAATTGCTTTGATTTTGTAAGTATTAGCATCATCAATCATCACTTCACCCTGATCAATTTTAAATAAACTAGAAAATAATTTTTTATTACCTGTCATGTGTTTGCTAGCCCCACCATATTGGTACCACATTTCTTCAACTTTGCTGTCATTGGAAGCAAGCAACAAAGTTTCTTCATTCTTACTTTGATGAATAAGGCCACTTTTAATTTTCTTGCTTAAATCAACAATTTGCAGTTTTATATCCATGTGTGTGGTAGTGGTTACACTTGAAATAATCATTTTTCTTATCATCTGCTTATTTGTGCCAACAATCTATAGCTTTATGTCTTGGTTTTTGACAGTAACTACATTCAATATAACCACGTCATCGTCCTCTTTGATAACCACCATCTCCTCTTCCTCTTTAAAACTTGAAGTTTTGATTTCCATTGTTGTTATTTTGATGGTATTGTCGATTATTTCTTCCTCTTCTGTGAGAGTTTGAATCACCACGTCTTCTGAAATTTTTTCTCCGACCGTCATAGAATGAACCACGACCTCTAATAAAAACTTGGGATTTAAGAGCTTGATCAGATTATTGTGATTGGGGGAAATAATAAATTAATCTTCACTTCATGATCTTTTAGAATGTCTTGTAGATCCTCCAAAGTCATTCTCTTCAAATCTCATGTATGCTCAATAACAGTAACAAGACTAAAATATTTTTTAGGTAGAAAACGAAATACCTTTTGTACAATTCTGAGATCATCAAAAGCTTTACCATTCGAAGCCATTTGATTCATTATAGAACCAACTTTTGTGAAACACTCAGCAACACTATCATTTTCTTTCATCTCTAATTTTTTAAATTCTGATCTCAAAATTTGAAGTTGAGCATTCTTTCACTTGTTCATCACCTTTATAAGCTTTTTGTAGAAATTCCCAAGCTTGTTTTGTGTTGTTGCTTTGCGGATTTTCTCGTACACCATTTTGTCTATTGCGAGATTGATCTGATTGAAGGCGTGTGTCCTTCTGATTATATCCACCAAAACTTTCTTTTCAACATCACTCAAGGCTTCTTCATCTTCAGGCTCAATAAACCCTTTATCAACTATATTCTATAAATCTAATGCTTTCAACCAATCTTCAAATCTGCTGCTCCAATAATCACAATCTTCTTCGATGAAAGTATGTGGAAATGGAGTAGCAATATTTCTATGTCTTTTTTCTTGAGCCTCACCTCGCTCTGATACTAATTAAAGGGAGAGAAAATATGATATTTGAGGATGGAAGAGGAGTATAACAATTCAGAGGAGGAATATAGCTGAGGAAGAAATTTAACTTTTTCTCTTGATATCTTTTTACATGCCACAACTTGGCTTATATAGTCATGACAAAGGAAGTAAAAAAAAATAATTTGGTTCTTCCTACATTAAACACACTATTATATTTTTCTAATCAAATGCATATGCTCGACAATTTAATTCATTATGATAACTTAATTAGCCACTATATAATTCAATCAAACTTGACTTAATGAAGACCAAAGCAATTTGATTTTGAGTTCCAATAATACAATTTGGTTTGGGCTTCGAAGCCTGCAATTTGATTTAGGCTTCCAAGCATACAATTTGGTTTAGACGTTTAATAGTTTCTTCTTGGCATTATTGTCATTTGTCAAACTATTTCTGATACCACTTGATGAGGTTGGAGGCTTGCACATTGATGGATCCAAATTAGATGCTTCTAGATTGTGAAATACCTTTTACCCATAATCACATGATGAAATCCGTGGCCTTACAAAAGTAAGAAAGAAAATACCAATTTGATGAAGTACAGTGTAAACCTAGATCCACATAGATGATACCAATTTTGGATGTGGTTGTCAAACTGAGATTGCTATGATCTAGAGCCTTTTCATATAGTTACTTGCAGAGGGCCTATCATCTACCTAGTATTAGGTCGAACTAACCCATGGTTTGCAATACTTTTGAAATGCGAGGAAATTTAATTAATGTCAATAAGTAAATTTGGTGCCATAAGTTTTATTTATTTGCTTATGTTAATGATGTTAGAAATATGAATGGAAAAGAAGTGGAAAGGAAGGAGACATCATTGTGATGAGATTTTAATCTTACATTGAAAATTTCAAGGCATTTTGGTTGGTTTATAATGTGTCACAAACATTAATGTTATAAACATGTGCATGGGAGAGACTCTCTTATGCGTGGGCTCGTAGGAGAGTGTGCACTAATCCAAATTGACTTGTGTGCGAGCATATGTTATGAAGGCATCTGGTATGCTTATTAATATGCTTTTACCTTCTTGCCATGTTCTCATTAAATAAAAGAACTGGTTTGTGCACTGAATTTGGGAACAACCTATGTTGCATATTAAGTACAATCACCACAATCAATTCATGAATTTCAATTATTTGACATATATACTTGCTTTTTCTTCCCACAGTCAAAACTCTCCCCCTTTTACATCTTAGTATGGAACTAAAACTGAGTATGAAGTTTGTTTTATTATTTATTTATTAATGTTCGTTCTTATCAATAGCAAAACTGCTTTATAAACATTGTTAAACATTATGCCTATTTCAGGTTGCTACCAAATCTGCTGATGCAAAAGGAAGCAACTCGAATGGAGGCATTCCAAAATTTATATGGGTCTGAACATCAAAGAACACATTAACTTTTCATTCTTTCTCTCTCTTTCTCTCAATTGCTTACTGGCTTATGGAATAAAACTACTCGTACTAATTTGATGAATTACAGTTTGAGCACTTACGGACTAAAAATAAATCTCCTTCATGTTTTTTTCCAGTTTTGTGGATTGGGCACGTCAAAAGTTCCTCCAACTAAGAGATAGACCATCTATTCCAGTTGCTGATGAATCAATCCGTGTGGGAATATACTCAAGCCTAAGTTTGTTTTCCAATTAAATTACAATGTTAGTCTGAATCTTCTGAACGGAGTCCATAACTCGTGGTTTGTGTGTAAAGAATTACCATCTTGAATGAGTGCTATAAATCTCGTATACATTTTTCATATCAGTTTATTTGAATATTTATAATTTTCTGAGGTTAGTTTATCTTTTCGTTTCATTTTCAGTTCTCACCCCTGCAGTTTTGAACACTCGTCTCGATGTGTCTCTTTGCAGAACTGCTTGCTTTTCCAAGTCATAATCATATGCTTTGCCAGCAATGGCAGAGCCAACTTGGACGATTTACTTGAGTTGATCGTAAATGGTGAGTCATGAATGTTGATTTTGATACGGCTACTTGAGCTAATCTTCTTTTTTTTTTTTTTTTTTTCTTTTCTCCCTTGAGAAATCGAAATTTCTCTTTTTTCATTGCCGTTGAGTCTCCGGGCTACAGCTCGGGTAGGCATCAATCTGGCTCTGCCCATCTTTGCCAGTATCTATGTGAATGGATTTTTGTATGCCAAACCTTTGACGAGTGGAACCTCCGGGAATAAAAAGGGGGTTGGAGATATTTGCAATAGTCAATTAGATTAGAATGGACACCAAGGGGACTCAATGTGGTCATTCTGAGATGTTAAGAGCAAGAAGAAGAAGGCGAGGAAAAAATGAAGTTGCGGAAGTAGAAAGGTGTTGAAACCTATTTGCATGACCTCCTTTAGGATTTATATAGTCACCGTAAGAGCATTTTCACGTCGGATGAGTTGTTCTCCTTCCTTATTCTTGTGTAGATCGGTAAGGGGATCAGATCCGATAGGTATGTTGGTATCCTCATTCATTCAGTGCCATGTGTTTATAAAAGGGTATCTGGGGGATCAGTTTTGACAACCACGCAACTACTTTGCCAACTATATGATGCCAAGTGTCCTTGGAATGTTCGCAATCATTGTCTATATAACTCCAATAAGAAAAGTCTGTATTGCCTTTTACTGAGCTGAGGGAGTAAAAAAGTTTGATTCTTTTGGAATCGAGTGGTCGGTCTGAAGGAGTTAAGAAGTTTGAGTCCTCTAGAGTCTAGTGGGAGCCATTTTGACATCCTCCTATGCTTGATCTTGATCTTCCACTTATGCTTGACTTTTGACTTGACTTTGCTATATGGAGATTCTTCTTTCCCCCATATCACTAACCGTCCATCAAGATTCATCTGTATGTGTTTTTCAAATTTATCTTAGTAGTTGATGAAAATTTTTATAGGACCGGATTAAGTTGATTCAAAGAGTTGAATATTTGAATAATAATAATAATAATAATATAAAATAAAATAAATAGTGGCGTCTATGGCCCATGTGATGGATGACCCAATGGCTTAACTTGTTGTCAACCAGTAATCTGCCAAATGGCATATTAGATTTTGGCATATCATCATACACATCAATCACCCCTTATCTGTTGTTACAACTTATAGCACAATAATTAGAACTATTTAATTTGCTTTACAAGCAAATTAAGTGACTTTATATATATAATAAATATATTTGTGATGATATAGAGATTGGCACCCAAAATACCTATCTGATTTGTCGATATTTAAATCTCATATCACAATTTGATTGTTTGTTCAATTTTTAGACATTTATGATCGAAAATTTTTAAGTTTTGATTGATTAAGAGAGGTGTGTTGTGTTCTTAAATAGGTATCGAAGAAAATAACTTCAGAGATCGATGAATCATTATTTCAACTAAACCATAGGTTAAGATCAAAATTTTTGAATTTAAATTCATTTTCATCTTCTTAAATTCAAAATTTAAACTTTTATATTGTGAAAATCGACCTATACTAATGTTGATTTTTTTTTTTTAATTTTAATGTATATTTTTTAAGTATTTTAAAATTTTTAGAATTAGATAATTCAATTTTGAAACATTGTCATTTACAAGCAAATTAAGTGACTTAATATACATATCCTATTTACAAAAACATTGTCATTTACTATGAAACACTATGGCTAATTCCATTATTGCAACGACAAGGAGCAAAATAGCGACATGACCAAGGATTTAGAAAAGCATATATCGCATATGTGATGCACATTTGCATACCACGTATTTCATTTGTCGATATTGTGCTACCTCCTTGAAGACGCTCGAAATGTAGCAGTTTTGGACGTCAACCACCACCTCCTTGCAGAGCTTTCTGATGAGATTGGCGACTTCCTTTGTAATGCCGAGCCTGTTGATGATGATGGCTTTCCGCTGGAGCAGTTCGACATCTGCAACAGTTTCAGTGATGCAAGACAGGAACCAAGCATAGATCGAAATGTCATTGCGAATGGTGTTCTCTTGGCACTGCTCGAATGCAATGAGGTTCCTAAAGAGAATGTTAGTGTCGTCGTCGATCTCGATCTGAGGGATCTCTAGAACCCCTTTCTTGAAGGTGATATCTAAGAAAGACTCTGCCTTTTGCTTCCTCTTGATCTTTATTCCTCTCGTCGCCTCCAATTGAGTCGCACTTGGGAACCGTCCCATCCTCGGGTCCTCAAGCACCACCGTTGGTCGAGCAACACCATTAATGCTACTTGATCTGTTTAATGGCACAACGATACATGAATAAAGAAGATGGAGGATGTGGTGAATTGTTACTTTATCAGCTGGATTCGATAATAATGTGTGCTCATTGCCCATAAATTTACTGAAGAATTGGCTTATCCATGGTTTTAGCTTGCCGGATTTAATGGGGAATGCTTTGTCGAACAAAGCCTCGAGCAAGAAGAAGGGCAGTTGATTCTCCAACAGCAACATGTCTCGCGCCAGTAATATCAATATTCGTTGTCCTCTCCTAAAGATTGGGTCTTCTATAGCTTCCAATCCTTCATTCTTCCAAAACCACAGAATCATAATGACAAACACACAGTCCAGCAACATCATCTCCACGAATTGATCTTCGAGCATGTCGATTGGAAGCTCTGAGTAAGTATCTCGCACTTTGGTTTCTTTTTCCTTGATAAGTATGATATAGTTCTCTAGACTTTTTTCAGAACCAGTTTCCAATAATTTGTGGAGCAAGAACCACTTGAGCTGATTCGTGGCTTGAAGGCGAGGCTCATGATGGTGGTAAGGTCCGAGTGAGACGATCACTGGATCATAGGCCTCAGGCTCGACATCTCGAATAACTTTGAAGACTTTAAAGATTAATGTTGAAGTTTGATGCCTGACTCGCCTTTGTGCTTCATAGTTTGCATTATTTTCCAATTGCCTTACCCATTCCGCAGCTTTGTTGTTGGTAGAAGTACTATCTTTATTCTTCATTAGCTATATATAACAAACAAGTGAAAAAATAAAAACTTCATTACAAATAGAAATTATGCAATTAATCAGAACAGTTAAAATAAAATTTAACATGCTATATGCTATGCTATGTTTGAGACATATGATAGACACAAATTATAATTTTTTTTTAAAAAAATGTGTATTAATGCAATCTATTATTAATGTAATCTATTGTAGTACAAGAAATAAACAGTAGGATTTAATATTTTTGATAACAACATGTTTATAGGCAATTATAATTTTAAAAATTAGATATTTCCAATGTTATTTTTATGTAGAAATAAAAGCTTAAATATAAATTTAGAGAAATATAAGGGAGAAATAAAAGAAAACTTTGAAAATGGATATAATTAATTTCCCTGTATAATTCATAATAATTATTATTTTTCCATTAATATTTTATAAAAAGAAACTCTTTTAATTATAAACCATCATAAAATATTGTACTTTAAAAGTTAAAGATATTTTAGAATTTTTTTTTGACAAATTAAAATTTAGTTAGTTGGCAATTACAAGTCTTGCCAATCATATATATTACTTTTTTTTATCTATCTTTTTAATTAAAATAAACAAAATCAGAACACTTGACGCTCATAAATCTTATATTAACTTGCAGTTATGAGGTTTCATTAATGGCATATTTAAGTTTAATTAAGAACATTTAAAGGGTGCATCGTACTTTAAAATCATATCATCATTGTGCATTCAACAACAACTAATTGGATATCCAATAGCTATTAAGGACTTTTGACTAAAATAAAAATAAATAAATATGCTATATTCTTCTGCAAAAGGTAAAATCTGATTGCCACCCTAGCGGATCTACACAGTTGGCCTCACGACCATCTGTGAGAAGGTAAATCGAGAAATTGCAGTTGGTTACGATGGAAGAGGGCATTGTCTCGACTTCGCCAAGATTCGAACACTTGCCCACTTCTACAATTCTACTTTACCATAACCAACTCAGTTATGTCCCAGGAGTAAATATGCTACATTCAGAGAAACATTAAGTGTGCAATAATATGATGTTAAGGCAAATGAAGTTAGCTGGAAACTAGCTAACTATTGCAACTTTCTTTTCAAATGAACAGTCCTAAACTAAGAGAGAAGATGATATATATATAGA
>JAOBBC010000085.1:408895-420933 GCA_025388495.1 Curcuma longa
TCAAAATATTGACCAAATGTGATTCTCATTTCAGAATGTTTATTTACATAGCTAGGATTCTAGTATACATCCCAACACCTTCATGACCATCTAGCTAGGTTGCACAATCTCAAGTAGTTTTGTTCTTGATGCTTGTTCTTGGAGTTGCAGACGTGTGCTGCTATGGAGGAACAAATACTTACCAGCCGGGATCTTAAGCGCGGTGCGACGGTCATATGGTTTAAGTTTGAGGTGGCTTAGTACCATTTCCTTACACTTATGTGCTATACCACCATCTCGATGATGCTTTTCATTTGGTCTAATTTTGCAACTCTAACTGATAGGTAACATTCATTTCTATTATCTATAACATTCTACATATTTTCTTTTCTCTTGTTCACCCCAAAATCATAATTCCTATCCATACTGCAGAAGTCCTCCAAAAATCCCTGAGATCATTCTATCTGAACATGCCTTCAAAGAACTAACATCATCCTTGCATTCCAAGATAAGTGGATTCACATCTACCCTTCAAGATATTGTGTGCAGAAAATATCTCAAAATGTGTATCTTGTTATATGAATTGTCGAATGTTGTCATACACATGTTACATTTGTATGTTCTAGGCCTGTTCTTGCTGAAACTATCTCCTTCTTGAGTCAATTGTCTTACTTTGGTTGGTTTCTGAAATAGGAAGCTTTTGCAGTTTGGAACTGCTGGATCGATGATTTTTGACCGATTGACTCTTAACTTTAAATGTTCAAGACAATTACAATTCACGATTCGAAATCTTGGATTCACAGTTTACCATAGTTCATGATTATTATTATTATTTAACAAAATATTTTTAAATTATAAATTTATTTTAAAAAATATAAAGAAAGATTTATATTTATTTAAGTTGTCTATGATTTAAAAATAGGATCCCAAATCTTAGAAAGTACTTTATTTATATCTCGGGTGTCAAAATTTACTCAAGTTTATCATGGATAAATTGAATATCATAATCCCGAATTGACTATTTCCTTACCCTTCCAAGATCGAAATCATGAATATCCTCTTTCTATTATAATTGAAGAATTGAAATCGAAAGTGATCAAGATTTTAGAATTAAGAGATGAGAGTAGAGAAGATAATGTGAAAATAATAAAATGAGTTATTTATTTATAAAGTTTGAAGAACAATAGACAATAAATCATAGCTATTGATAAAAAATGATCAAATAATCTCAAGCGTTAAAAAATATATTAGAAACCCCCCTCTTCTCCGATGATCAAAATTGGGGGCACTCTCCAAATGGGGAGCGCAATCAAAGGATGCTGGGCGTTTCGGCTAGACCCGACCACGAGCCGGAGCCAACCCGGAACCAGCCCAAACTTGGACCGGGTCAACGAGCCGATTGAACCGGCGGACCGCCGGTAGGAACCAGCGGGTTGAACTACCGGTTTGTTTTTTTTTAATTTTATGATTTTTTTTGTATATATTATGAATACATTTTTATATAAAATATATTTATTTTTATTTAATTAAATTATAATTTAACGTGACCTTGCTGGAATTGAACCAAGACATTCCAAGAGACAAGCACATATACTCACCACTGTTCTACAACACCTTTTGTTTATAAAATTAATATAATTATATATATACTATATTTATATTTATTTAATTCAATTTTAATACGCCGTTGATAGGGAACAATTCTCATCGGTCAAAGACGTAAACACTCACCACTGTACCCCAATGACTTTTATACATAATTTCAATACGATATTATATATAATATGGTTATACATAATTTCAATGTGATTGGTGGGGATCGAACCCCGAGAGTTCCGTATGAGAAATGGATACAGAGACCACTATACTACAACATCTTTAGTAAACTTATTCATTAAATTTATTTATATATTTATTTCAAAATTATATTTACATGTCGTTAGTGAGGATCGAACACAGAGTCTCCCGCGTTAGAGAAAGGAATACGGACCACTAAATTACATCGACTTTTCTCTCTTTTTTCAATATTTCTTTTATATACATTTTAAATTTTTAATATAATAATCTTGAATTGTCGTGAACCGTCGCGAACCGTGAACCGAACCGTGAACCGGCGGTTCCGAACCGTGAACCGTAACCGTCTTGGGCGGTTAAGGTTAAGGGTCGATCTGGCATAAACCGTCGTACTGGCGGTTCCGAACCGTCGAACCGGCGGTTCTGAACAATGGTCGGGTCTAGTCTCGGTTGGCCGCGGCGTGCACTTCCCGATTTACCTTGGTGGCCGATGAGAAACTTCCGTGGGACCTGATCGATCACCCCAGAGATAGTCAATAAGACTAACTGGGATTTATCATCAAAATTAGGGACACTCTTTCCCAACGATCAAATATCTGGGAGACTCAGGTTCAAGTCCTACCAACGGAGTTCTTTTTAAAAAAAATTTCATCTGTATAAAAAAAAACCTGTCGAACTGATAGTTAACAATCAATTTGTTGATTAAATGGGTCCCTAAATCATAACTGCATGGCCCATTGACCCGGATCAAGTCCGATTAATATTGATTTTTTTAAAAATGTTTGCCTAGAGCCTCGAAAATGGTTGAGACGACCTTGTTCTAATAATTATGGAAATTTTTATGAAGATGATAAAATTTTTAAGAAAAATAAATGATAGTAATGAGGATATCATCTTAGAGAAAACTCTAAAAAATATATAAAGTATACTTCACCGTATATTCAAAAAGATATCTTAAATATTCTTACCAGCTAAATGAGAACTAAGATTCGTAAAGAAATTAGGGATGCAAAATAATTATATTTTAGTTAATAAAATAAGAGATACATCTAACAAGGAGTAGATAACTATTTCTTCTAGTAAGACATAATTGCATTAAATAAATACTTGCATATGTCTCAATAAGATAAACACTAATTTTCTTTCATAATATTTTAAAATTAAATTGAATTGAAAATTAATTGATCATGGTTTTAATTAGAAGATCTAACTAATTTAATTTATTAAGAATTATTCTTTGACTAATTAATTACATATGATTACTATTAAATTATTTGGTATAAATAAGAGACCCAAGTTAGATTAAAAAAATGTATTATGAATTTTATTGTGAGATGACAAAGTCTAGCCTCTTCCTCTTTCTATTTTATAAGTATGAGATCGTTGCCTTATCCCAAGAGGTAAGCATAGAGACGTGTGTTGCCTGAGGTTTCATGTTCGAGTCCTCTTAGCAACATATATTTGTTGACTGAGGTGCTGTGACGATTCAAGTCTTAACAACATATATTTGTTGGTTGAGGTATTGTTTCGGCAGCAGGCTCTTATCAATATAGTGGTACCGTACCTCCAAAAAATCTCTTAGAGGGTTTTTTGATATGGGATTGTTTCGACGATGGGGTCGATCACTATAAAAAGTTTATCCACTACAGTTTGTTGAAGTGCCTTATCCCAAGTGGTAAGCATGGAGACGTGTATTGTCTGAGGTTCCAGGTTCGAGTTCTCTTAGCAACATGTATTTGTTGACTGAGGTGCTATTGCGATTCGAGTCATCTTAGCAACATGTATTTGTTGGCTGGGATGCTGTTTCGGACAGTAAGCTCTTATCAACATAATGACATCGTGCCTCCAAAAAATCCCTTAGGGGATTTTCTGATATAGGGTCATTTCGACGGTGGGGTCGGTTACTATAAAAAATTTATCCACTACAGTTTACAATTATGATGTATTACAGGAATTTTCCACCAAATGGGGAGTGCAATCAAAGGATGTTGGGCGTCTGGGCTAGTCACTGTGTGCAGTTCCCGATTTACCTTGGTGGCTGGTGGGAAACTTCCGTGGGGCTAGGTCAGTCACCTTCAAGGATAGTCAATGAGGCTAACTGAGATTTATCATCATTTTTTATAAGTATGAGATCATCTATTGTAATCATATAATAGGATCATAACATGTACTAGTTGTATTGCAAAGTCAATGTCTGATCTCGAAATTTTGATAGTTGGCTATAAGATTAAGATTGATAAGAGCTTGACAGGTTGTTATGGGATTGGATGAATACTCGAAGGTGAGGTCTCTTGGCAAATGAATAAAGACTTAGAGGTGAGGCCTATAGGCTAATGTTTGAAGTGTCGAAGGCAAAGCTTCTAGGTAGATGTGTAAGGACTTGGAGGAAAGATTCGTAGACAAGTGGGTGAGAACTTGAATGTGGGCCTTTATGCAAGTAGATAAGATGGAGGTGAGGCCTTTAAGCAAGAAGAAATGTACGTTATAGGTTGATTTGGATTGTCATTAGAGTTGTCAATTTGGGTCAAGTTCGTCACATTAGCCTACCTTATCAAATAATTTAAGCGGATTAGATTGAAATTTTATTAACTTATTTTAAAATGAGTTCAAGTGGGTCGACCCACCTAGGCCTGCGACCCACGTGGGTCGGCCCATGACGGGTTTGGGTTAGTTCGTATGTTGAGAAAACTTCTTTTTATCAAAATTTAAAATTAAAGTAGAAAACTTGATCAATGGATTAATAGGCTTGACCCATCTAAACAACAATTCAAACTTAAAAATTTCAAATTGATCGGTTTAAACTGTAATCCAAATTTAAAATTTTTAATATTTTTATTTTTTTAACAGACCTATGGGTTGACCCGAGAACATCATTAAGTGATGACATATTGATTTATAGGAATCTTAATCAATCAAGGAACATGTGTCTCATATTGATTGGTCTATCACTATAACAAGAGAGTATATTAAGCCCTTTCTCAACAACCTTTCGCTTATACACGAGATAAAGAGATCGCCCCCCCCCCCAGGCAGGATTGAGTTGATTACCGTGGAGTAGATATTAGTAGTACAATGGACAAGGGTCAAATCTCAGCGAAGCTGAGAAAAATACCCTCCTTTAAAGTGGTTAACTATAATTTTTCGATTTACCTCAAATGGTCATGGGATCGACAATGTGAGACTGCTAAGGTAACAAATTTTATCTTTTGCTACAACGAGATAAAGAAATCGAGAACAAAAGAACAATTTCATTTATTAACATCTAATTATATTTTATAGTAATTTAATATGCTGATGGGACAAATAGCATGATATCTTAGATGCCAAATATGTTTGTATCATAACAAGAAGTTGATAGAAATTAGACGCCATACATGATAGGTTATAGAACTTCATTTCTATTAACTTTGAAACTACGTCCTAAACCCCAGGCTTTCCCAGCGTTCATGCTTAGTCCCCTAATAACAGCCAAGTGAATAATATTAATTATCTAGGTTTACAAACGCAGCCCTTGGCGTTTTGACGTCTCTTCTGCGACTACGTGGGTCACGTCGTGTTAAACTAGACTGAGACAGGCCGTCTCAAATATGGTTGGGGTTCCAGATAAAAAAACAAAATTAAGACTTTAATATTTTTTAAAAATTTACTCATTCTTTTTTTAAACCGATAACGACGGATTTAATTTTTTTTAAAAATTAAAATATTAATTCTTAAAAATAAATTTTTATTTAAAATTTAGTTTTTTAATTTTTAAGTTGCAAAATTATTAATTAATTTTTTATATTTAAGTTATGATAATATTTTTTTAATTGATAAAATTATTATATTATTTAATCTTTTTTGAAATATTATTGAACATAAATATAATTTTATTAATTATAATTTTGAAAACTTGTTTACGTTGAAGTTACATTTATAGGTATCAATAGTATTCTATAAGTTATTTATGTATTGAAAAAAGAATTTAATTTTTTTTACAAGGTTTAATATATTAAGTGTTGTTTTTAATTTATATTTATTATTTTTTTAAAACTTTTAATTTTAAAAATAAATTTAAATCATCAGATAACATGTCGTGTGTTAACCTTTTAAGATTTATTTTTTTTTTAAAAAATCATCATCAAATAATTTAAACATTTCTATATTATATAAAAATTAAAATTATCTTCATACATTTTAATTGTTCAAATCTACTTTAAAAAAGATATAGCATGGTCAATAATATAATTAAAGTAATTAATTTTAAAATATTTTTCACTGAAATATTTCACCTCATTAGTTTTATTCTTATCAAATTATTTGTTTCTTCTAATTATACGTTTTTCACGAAATTGTTGTTGCAGGAAGAGAATAAGAAAAGATGGAAAAATGAAGACAAAATATCACTCAAAAACACACCATCAAAGCTAACAATATAATGCAATTAAAGACTGCACCAAAATTGGAAAAATAATAGTAATTTGATATTTAAAAAGATTAGCATTCTACTTTGCATTGTATGGATAAACCCTTCTAATTCATATTCTTATTGAGGAGGAAGAAGAAAGAGCAAGGAAGAAAGATTACCAACGAGAGAGGAGAAGGTCGCCCTTTGAGAGTATCAACGACTAATAGAAAGCAATGTCCTATCTCGAGGAAAATCGAAGAAAAAATAAGAACAAGGATAGGATGATCATTTCAAGGGGATTGACATCTAATTATTAATAAATCTAATAACCTATTCAAAGGATAATTATTAATAAATCTAATGACTTTATCTAAATTAATAACAAATCTAATAACATATATATTCTTAAAGATAATATTTTAAAAGACTTATTTGAATAAGTCTATCTAGGGATCATATCATTCCACTGTTCTTCCAAATAACCTTGTCCTTAAGGTTGATCTTATTATTCTTCTTTTTCTTTTGATGATTTGTATAAAATAATTTTTTATTATGCACCAATTGAAATCTCCTTTTGACAAAGACAAATGACCTTTTATAATTCTTTCTTAATTTTGAAATTTTTTTTTGGATCTTTGTTGAAAATTTATGAGCATGTCAATATTTTCTTTTTCTTCGCTTAGACTTACGTCGGGTCTTGACTCTATGATTGGTCGGATGTTATTGGAGATGACAATGTATTAATTTTTTATTCTCTTGTACGATAGAAGTAGAGATTGTTGTAGATGCAATAATTTCAATCACGGATGTCACAATGATGGATGAATTCTTCTTATCACTATTAAAATTTAACTCCTCGTGCAAATTGTCTTTATAACTATCTTGTTATTGCTGTTGTTGTTGAAATTATTGATTTATTTCTTCTTTGATTTGGAGTGCTTGAGTTGGAGCTAATAATATGATTCTTCAATTCTTGTACTATTGTGACCAAGGATGCTATAGTTTTTTTTAGTTTATCCATCCGCGCCTTATGCTTAGCTTCAAATTCTATAACCCATTTGTTGTCATGTTGAGCTCCTCCAATCGTCATGTCGAAGTTGATCTTCTGCTCTTGAAGTTGGGTTAAGACCATGCGCTTGTTAGCGGGTGTGTACTTGAGGTGTGGAAGAAATTGATGCTTGGGATCTATGCGATGATGACAATGGAAGAACTTAACTCTGATACCTAGTTGATAAGAACCCATGTCCTATCTCGTGGAAAAATAGAGAAAAAAATAAGAACGAGGATAGGATAATCACTTTGAGGGGATCGACCTCCAATAATCAAAGTAAATTGATTATTTAATTGAATCACTTCATTGCTTTTTTTAAAAGATTACATAATGACTGTATATGTAACCTTACAACAATATCAAGTCAATATAAAAAATATTAATAAATCTAATAACCTATTCAAAGGATAATTATTAATAAATTTAATGACCTTATCTAAATTAATAATAAATCTAATAATATGTTCTAAAGATAATATTTTGAAGGGGCTATTTGAATAAATTTATCTAGAGATTGTATCATTTCACTGTCCTTTAAAACAATCTTATCCTCAAGGTTGATCCTTTTTTTCTTCTTTTTCTTTCAATGATTTGTATAAAATAGTTTCTTATTGTGTACCAATTGAAAATTTTTTTTGACGAAGATAAATGACCTTTTATAATTCTTTCTTAAATTAAAAAAAATGGATCTTCATTGAAAATTTATGAGCATGCCAATACTTTCTTTTTCTTTGCTTAGCCTTATGTTAGGTCCTCATCGAGTTATGATGAAAAAATATGCATGATTTATCGGATGTTGTTGGAGATGACAAGAAATTATCGCTTCATTCACTAGATCGATAGAAATAGAGATTGGTGTAGATCCAATGGCTTTAATTACGAGTGTCACAAAGTTTATCTTCTCATATATATTATCTCTGTAACTATCTTCTTGTTGTTCAATGAATCCTCTTTCCTTTATTGTTTGTGGAGGTTATAATCCTTCTGATACACGAATTGATTTTATCATAATGACATCTTATTTTTTTATTAGCACTTTCTTGTATTTTTTCTTCATTGATATCATCTTTTTCCTTTGAATCCTCTATTGGTTCATCCATCAATACTCTCCTTTGTGTACATTGATGACTTCGGTGCCACTTATCATTTCTTCGTGCTTCCTCATTGACTTTCTCTTAAATTCGTGCAAAGGATAATGCTGCTTTTACAGTGCGAGGATAGCGTATCTTCATCTCTTTTTGGATATTAAGATAAAGTCCTTCAATAAAAGTATTCAGTAATTTTTGTTCTAACCAATCATGAGTTTAGTTAAAGAGTTGAAGAAAGCGATTATGATATTCTGTTACCATGGTAATATGTTGAATTTTGGATAATTTCTCATTTGCATTATTATACTTCTAAGGTGTAAAACGAGTTAGAAGACCATCTATAAACTCTTCCCATATTGCAGATCCATGAAATAACATATATAATTGATACCATCGGAGAGTCTCTCTATCCGGATGCAAAGAAGCTATTCGCCAACAAGAATATTCATCTTCATAGGATCTCTAATTTGTCATAATATGAAATTAGCCTTGCTTTGATATCAAGTCGATAGGAACCCGTGTCCTATCGCGCGAAAAATCAAAGAAAAAAAACGAGGATAGGATGATCACTCTGAGGGGATCGACCTTCAATAATTAAATAGAATTGATTAAGTAAAAGAATTTACTTTATTGCTTGTCCTCAAAATATTACATAATGACTCAATATATAATTCTACGATAATACCATGTCAATATAAAAAATATTAATAAATCTAATAACTTATTCAAAGGATAATTATTAATAAATCTAATGATTTTATCTAAATTAATAGCAAATCCAATAACATATTCTAAAAGATAATATTTTGAAAAACTTATTTGAATAAGTCTATCTAGGGATCATATCACCGACGAGGGAAGAGAAATGTACAAATCTTTGATGAGGAAGAAAAAGGGTGCAGAGCAATGATGAGAGAGGGAAAAGTTACAAGATCATCGATCGCTAGGGTTTTTGAGAAATATTGAAAAGGAAAATTTGATTAGGCCTTATAAAATA
Source organism: Curcuma longa (assembly GCA_025388495.1). Lineage (NCBI taxonomy): Eukaryota > Viridiplantae > Streptophyta > Magnoliopsida > Zingiberales > Zingiberaceae > Curcuma > Curcuma longa. Next base: position 418,192 of record JAOBBC010000085.1, read on the forward strand.
AGGCACGTAAATAATTATAAAAAATCTATGGTAAATGAAATAAAAATAATTTAATATTAAAAATGAACATTTACTTAAAAAACTAAATAAAAATAAATTTAAAATGTTAAAAATTATTGGCCCCAATTTGAACATTTTCATTTAAAAAAATAAATAAATAAATTTAAAATGTTAATAATTTGCCTTAATAAAATTGGAGTCGTAGGCATAGACTTTAATGGCATATGACTTAAGTCGGCACTGGACTGAGATTGTAGAGTTGGTTGACTGTAATATTAGTATTTGACTTGGTTGGTTAGGTTGGAATTAGGGTTCATCAAAATCAAGGGCGGAGCTAACTTGGAGGTAGGGTGGCTCCCGCCCCACCTATTTTTTTTCCAAAAATAAAATAAATTTTTAATTTTATTTGTTTTAGGCCCACCATAAACCTATCGACCATTCCTATGGGTTGACTGTCAGATTTTCATTTCAGTTATGACCTAGCCCAAGGGTGGCTTTGCCCTTATCATCAACCCCCTCTCCCATCCAATTTTTGGTCGATTGCAATCCAAAAACTACTAGAAAAGGGTGTCTGATCCTAACCCAACCTAACCCAAGTCCTATTGCATCAATTTGTGGGATGAATCAGAATATTTGAGCAAGAAATAGTGAAAAATGAACCCTAGTTCACATAGGTTGTATGTGAGTTGTTCTTCTTCAATTTTTGCCATTTCATTGATGATTTCCTCGAAAGATTTTTGACCAAACATGGCTGTGATCTGCCTCCCTTCGTGTTTTCGATAGCAATTTGGGTAGAACCACTGCAAGACACCTTACTCCAACCCAAATAGATTTGTTAGCTACCTCAAGTGAGAATTTTACCCATTTAATTTAGTTCAATTTTCAACTCATATATCGTGCTAATATTGTTTATTGGTTGGTTTATTATTGTAGGTTTTGCAATTGTGTGACTTTGAGGTAAAATTTGACAACTCTAAAATTATGTCGAATATTTATTGCGATTATTTGAGTTGCGATAATATTGGGCGATGATGTTTATGAAATTTTCAAGTTTAAATTTTTAGCCTAAAAATTTATTATTGTGAATTTTGGGAAAATAATCCAAGGGTTATGATATTTGAGAATTATTGATATTACAATTATTATTGGGCTAATATTGAGATATTTCTAGTTAGAAATAACCAAAAGTTGAATAATTAAAATTTTAGAAAATAAATTTTTGTTGAGAATGTTTTTGATTGTTAGAATTGTCTAGTTAGGTAATTTCTGTATTTGTTCACTTTAATACAGGAAACTCAAGGAATGAAGAAAAGAAAAACTATCAATTTATTTTTTAACTAAAAGAACAGACATTGACAAGTCAAAGACATTCTCCATCCAATATTGATATCTCAAATTTTAATAATCGACAACTTAACAAATCTCCTAGAATTGATGTTGATGTCAATACTCTTAAACTTGATTCGACATTACGTACTCTAATATGGAAATATATTATTAATTAAAGGGATAAAATTAGATGAGTTTATATTAAGATGGAGCCAAATCAACCTATTAAGAATGAATATCCACCGACTAAATTTGGTAGTCAAAATAGATGATTTCAAAGTCATTGGTTTAATAAATTTACTTGGTTAAAGTGCATTCTTTTGAAAGATGTTGCATTTTGCTTTCCATGCTCCCTGTTTGAACATAAGCATCTTCGCAATCCTACACTTACGATGGATAAATTCAAATATTGGAAGTAAGTCAATGTTGGAGATAGATGTATATTTTTGATACATATTGGATGCAATATTTTATGACATACAATGTGGTCGAATATCTTGATAATTTGATGAATATACCTCATCATATTGACAAAGTGATGAATGCACAATTTTTAGAAGAAAAGTAGAAGAATATATTGCGGGTTACAACAACTATTGAAAGCATTCAATGACTCACTTTGCAAGCATGTTCATTTAGAGGGCATGTTGAATCTCCATCTTCTAATAATTATGGAATTTTTTTTATCAAGATGATAAAATTTATGGGGAAAATGAATGAGAGTAATGGGGACATCATCTTAAAGAAAGTTCCAAAAAATGAAAAGTATACTTCACTAGATATTCAAAAAAATATCTTGAATATTCTTGTAAACCAAATGAGAACCATGATTGATAAAAGAATCAAGGGTGCAAAATAATTAGATTTTAGTTGATGAAGCAAGAGATACATCTAACAAGGAGCAAATAACTATTACATTAAGATTTGTGGATATTGATGACTTTTTACGAGAATGGTTCTTTGTCATTGTACATGTGACTAATACAACTGCTGTAACACTTAAGAAAAAAATATTTGATGTTGTTGGTTGTTATCGGTGCCGGCTCAAGGCATAGGCCATTAAGGCCTATGCCTAGGGCCCCAATAAAATTGGGGCCCATTATTATTACAAAAATTTATTTTAATAATTTTTTTATATCAATCGAACAATGTGTTCGTTTCGCAAGATCACGGTGTTTCGATTTCGCAGGGCCACATCACGCCTATATTGTTAGGATCGGTTGGTTCGCTAGAGGGGGGGGTGAATAACGTTTTTCGATTCTTCTTGATTGTTTCTCTGCAAGAGTGTTAGCGGAAGCAAAATATAAAAGAGAAAATAAAAGATCAACGCTAACCTTGTTTGTTTACTTGGTATCCACCTCCGCAGAGGTGACTAATCCAAGGATCCACACGCACGCACACACCCGATGCACT
>JAOBBC010000085.1:496938-508247 GCA_025388495.1 Curcuma longa
CCATGGTGCCGGAGGCGTCGCCGCCGCCGTAGAAGGTGGCGTGGGCGGATTCCCACCCGTAGGAGTCCGCAAAGGCGGAGCCGGATAAGAGCAAGAAGAAGTGGAGAAAGAGGAGAGCGCCGGCGGCCATCGGAGGAGATAGAGTGAAGTGAAGACTGGTTGTTGGTGTCGGAGGGAGAAGGCGGGGCATTTATAGGCATGGCTGGGTAATGGGCGGCGCGTCGCTGCGGGGGGCAGAGTACTGCAGAGAGACAAAAACGAGTTTTGGCTGCTGGCCGGAGAGCGACGGCGGGCACATGGAGCGGAGGCAGTTGAAGGACCAACTGCGTGGGGGTCCTCCACATGCGCTGCCATGGAAGAAGGTCGAGCCACGTCTCTCGCTTTCTATCTCCGCGTCGTTATCAACAACATGCCAGTGTTTTCAAGAAATGACAGGCAAATCCCCGTCCACGTATCAACACTAATTTTGATTTTAAAAAAATGATACATGAAATCGTAGTATAAAAATACAGCATCATATATTACACTGTACAAATGTAAAACTTAGATTTATAATATATCATATTACGTTTTCATACTGCATTTTCATATAATGTATCATTTCTCTTTTGACTAATAACGAATAAAATCTAAAAAATAATAATAGATAGTATGAAAATTATAGTATAAATATAGCATGACACACTCAATATATGGATATGGTTCCCACTGCATGTCAATGAGATCCACTTGCATTGAGTGTGTAATGTTACATTTATATATGCTACAATTTTTCATGCTATCTATCATTACTCAAAAAAAGAAGCTTTTAATTATCAAAATTATAACTTTATTAACCTATTACGCGTGAATAAATTTCAATATTATTCATTTTACGTCCCCAACTTTCATAATTGTATCATATTTTCATTATACCCCTATCTTATATCCAAGATATACTTACATAAGTTTGCAGGTATATATCTTTAAATTTTTATTTTACTCATTTAAAAATTTATTGTTCTTTATTTATAATATAAAATTCAAATATGAGAGCATCGATATATTAAGAAAATTTATAGGAATATATTAATTTTATTTTGAAGTGATTTAGAGTTTTCTATTTGTCGAAATTTAATTGATGAATCTACACCAGTTAAAATTTAAAAGTTTTATATTTTTCGAATTAGAGAGTTATAGTAAACTATTAGTGGCTAGTGAATTACAGTGTCCTATATCTTAGCTTATGATAAATTTTATCATATCTTTATGATTTAAAAATTTAATATTTTTAATTTATATTGTCGAATTTAGGTCTGAAGGTATAGATACATCAAAGAGATTTTCAAAATTATATTAATTTTAGTTTGAAATAATGTAAACGGTGTTATAGCGGTTTCTTAATAAGGTATAGATACTCCATTATATTTCTCTAAGTTAAGTTATCCTTATTCTAATGATGTTAACGGTGTTATAACAGTTATATATAATAATAATAATAATAATAATAATAGTAATAAATTTATTCAAAAAATCTGTACATACAACACTTATATATTAAAAAAAATTATTACTAATTTGATCAAAATTGCTTGGTAAATTCATCAAAAAATTATTATAACAATGACTAATTAGATGTTACAAAACTTGATTGACTAATTTATAATTGCTACAGTATTGTTACTATGAATTTGAACATATACAAGAAATTTTGATCAAGTTTGAACATTTTTAAATAAGTTGTTGAATAATTTTTGATACAAAAATACTTAATACATAGTTCTTTTTTTTTATCAAATTTAATTTTTTTTTACATATATATATGTCATAAACTGCTGTAACAATGTTAGAATGAAAGTAAGTTAATTCTATATATATCAATACGATGAAGTATTTTTTTTTTAAAAAAAATTCTTTTAAAATTGTCCATTAAAATTTTGCTCTAAAATAATTAGGGCCACAACTACTGCTCCAACATATTTCAAGATAAGAGTGGATTATAAAAAATAATAATAATAACATAATAATCGTTTTGATTCCAATGGTATATGGTGTGATGGTTTAAACTTGACGTAAGGGTTTGAATCCTGGCAAAGTAAGACAATACCCTTCTGCGTCGTGATTAACTGCAGTTTCTCGATTTACTTCTTCACAGATAGTCGTGGGGCTGACCGTGTGGGGCCGCTAAGGTGGCAGATTTCACATTTTGCAGAAGAATAAGATGGTTTAAACTTGACTATCAATACAAAAAAAATGCAATTAAAAAAATTGATATTTGATTGGATAGTTTGTGTTCCTCATCAGACAGGGCAAAACCTTCCACATTGATACAATATCTTTTGTAGAGAAAAGAGAGTACACGACATTAAATTTGTAGTCCCACAATTGATGTTACGAGCACATGGCTTTCCTTTTTCTCCCCTCCTCACATGGAATGGAATGGAAAAATATGAATGGACCCTTAACACCTTACTCCTTGTGCTTACTAAACTATAATCTCATTCCACCCTTCGATCAGCATGATGAAGTCGGAGGAAGACGAAGGGGGTATAATAGAACATTTGAGTTTAGCCAACTCTTTTGCCTTCTTCTTCTGTCCCTGTCCCTCCATGAGCACACATGGTTTGTATTGTGATACGCTCTCCACCGTTTGCTTCCCACAGTAGATCCATTAATTGAGAAAAAGAGCCACATGTGGGTTTCTTATCTTTCTTGATTAAATCATCCCACTAAATTTTTCTGTTCAGTTGTGTCCATTTATGTATTAGTGTCTTTTGATGTTTGAATGAAAAATTATGATCCAAAAGATATGTCCTTTCATTAATGATTTAAATATTATAAAATATTATTTTGCATAAATAATCCAATATCTTCGTAACAAAAATCTTTCCTCTCAAAATTACTTGCTTTCAAATGTTATTTGTATATTATTATACTACAGTAACAATATATAAATATTCAATTGTTGAGCTTGAATAAATCCAAGAAATTCGGGATTACTTTTAAGTGTGCACTTTGGAAACAATATTACTAAAGAATCCATTGTATCCTGGGGGAACATTTGCTTAGTCCAAGTGCATCACTGTGGTGGGAGCAAATAGTTTCTTAAGGAAATTGAGTGTTTGTACATGTTTTTGATTCATTCTTCAATTTATTGAAGGATTTATGAAATTTCTCGAAAGCGATAATTCCTTGACAAGAGCAGAATTAAAGAAGCAGAATCCTACAATAATCTATTACAGTAATAATAGTTTCCTAATAGAAATAGAATCGACTAAGATTTTCCAACAATAATCTTAAGAAACTATTTATGACGTCTCGAGGAAATTCATGCCGTAACTTTACTACTAATTTTGTCAAGTTGGAAAGGGAGAAAACTTTTGGCGTTGACAAAAGAAATTGCATTTCCTTCTCACTTCGCTAAATGCGGTATATGTTCTTACCACATTAAAACTAGCGGAAAAAGAAAATAAAACTATGGCACAAACAAGGACAAGACAAAAATGGGATAAGACAACTATGTGTGCAAGGGACATATTTGCAATGCAATGCTCGATGCTTTGTTTGGCCAATACTTCAACAAGGAAACCACAAAAGAAATCTAAGACACGCTACAAGTAAGAAATTTCTAGTTTCTAAAATTTTCCAATATTGCATGATAGATACTAGAAAAATTATTAAGCAATTCCATGAAGTTATATACATTTATAATCAATTTGTACAATATGGAATACATACAGATGAATTATTGTTGTGCCTTCGGTGATTGACAAGCTTTCTAATTCATGGAAAGATTATAAAAATAAAATCAAACATAAAAAAAGGACTTGTCTCTAGAAGAATTGGATAGGCATCATCGTATCAAGGAAGATTTTCATGCTAACAATATTCAAAGGAATAATACTATAAGGTGATTATGGTTGAGGAAGTCAAAAATCCAAGAAACAACAATAATGGTATCTCCTCTAAACATAAAAGGGAAAAATTGATGACAACAAACAAAACTCACAAAACCAAAAAAAGAAAAAAGACAATTATCATCGTGGTAAACTGGGCACTACTAAAGAGAATGTTGTATCCTAAAAAATAAAATTAGGCGAGAAGGCCTAAGTATGTGGTTATGATCTTAAAGGCATGTTTGGTTGAGAATTCCAAAGATTGGTGGATTGATACCAATGCTACAAAGTACATTTGTATCAATTGAAACCAATTCTCTACCTATTCATTGGTAGAAGAAGAGATAAATTATCTATATGGGGAACCACTTTATAACAATTGTCAAAGGAATTGATACTGTCAAATTGGAGTTCACTTCAGGGAAGACACTTACATTGACTAACGTGTACCATGTTCTTGAAGTCGAAGAAACCTTGTTTTTGGAAACATACTTAGCAAGTGTGGCTTCAAAATTGTTATTGAATTTGATTTTGTAAGCATTCTTAAAGGAGATGTATTTGTTGGCAAAGGATTTGTGTATGATGGAATGTTCAAGATGAATATAAATAAAACTGTAATTTCTATTTATGTGGTTGATTGTGGCATTTTCGTCTAAGACATGTTAATTCTAGAAAAATACATAACATGAGTAAACTAGGTTTAATACCAAAATATAAGGATGATATGCTAGAAAAATCCAAAGTATGCATACAAAATAAAATAACCAAAACTCTAATACATATTGATGTATGTGATTTACATGCCACACCTACTAGGGGAGAAAAATATTATTTTGTTACATTTATTGATGATTTTTCTAAATATTATTATATTTATTTAATGAGGACTAAGGATGAAGTGCTAGATAAACTTAAAATTTATAAGGTCGGAGTAGAAAATTTATGTAATTCTAAGATTAAACATCTTTGAAGTGATAGAGGAGGTGAATATCACTTTCCTAAATATTATGAAAATATGAGCATTGTGCATGAAACATCTTCTGTGTATATCCTCAACAAAATGGAATGGCAGAAAGGAATAAAAGAACTCTTATTGAAATGATGAATACTATGTTTCACAACTAATTTTATTGGGGTGAAACAATAATGACTACATGCCACATTCTAAATCATGTTTCTTCTATAGGACATAAAGTCATCCCGTATGAATTACGGAAGAAACACAAGTCTAATCTATCTTACTTACGAGTTTGGGGATGTTGAGATATTGTTAGGCTGTCTAAACTAAAAGTAAGAAACACAAGTCTAATCTATCTTACTTACGAGTTTGGGGATGTTGAGATATTGTTAGGCTGTCTAAACTAAAAGTAAAGAAGTTAGGAGAGAAGGACATTGAGTACATTTTTTTGGGATATGCTAAGCTTACTATATTTTATGAGAACAATTTTCTACTATGCCTTGAGCTTTAAATTTTGAAGTTACTCATGATTCTACTACTAGTGCACCAATAGTCAGTAATGAAGTAATTGTTCATACAAATATTGATGTTAATCCTCTTGAATAAAGGAGAAGTATCCTTTGGACCTGACTTTGTTATGCATCTTTTGGAGAGAACTAGTAATTCAAATGTGAAATAGATAATCATATCTAATTCCATAGAGTTTGGTCTCAAAACATATAAAGAAGCAATGAAGTCAAGGGATATTGCATTCTAGAAATAAGTAATTAATGATGAGATAAAGTCTATTATTAGCAATAAAACGTGGAAATTGGTTGATCTTCCACATGACTCAAAATCAACTAGTTGTAAATGGATCTTTAAAAAGAAGATGAAAGTTGATGGAACTATAGATAAGTTTAAGGCAAGGTTAGTAGCAAATGACTTTAAACAAAAGGAAGGCCTAAACTATTTTGATACTTATGCACTTGTTACTAAGTTTGCTACTATTAGAACTTTGATTGCATTAGCATCAATCTATCATCTTTAGATACATCAGATGGATAAAAAAAATAATGTTTGATGATGAGATCTATATGGAATAACTAGAAGGGTTCATTATACTTAGACAAGAGCATAAAATGTGTAAATTGGTTACGTCATTATATGAGGTTACACAGTCTCCTAAACAATGGTATGAAAATTTTGATCAAGTGATATTTGCTAATGGATTTAAAATCCATAAATCTGACAAATGTATGTATAGTAAGTTTAACAATAATAAAGGTGTTATTATTTGTCTTTATGTGGATTATATGTTGATCTTTGGAATCGATATGATTAGTGTAAATGACACTAAATCATTATTGTCATCCTGCTTCGATATGAAAGATTTGGATCAAGCAGACATGATTCACAATCTCATTATATTGAAAAAGTATTGAGAAAGTGTAACCATTTTGATTATAAGATAATTACAACACCTTTTGATTTTATTATTAAATTGTATCCCAATATGGGAAGGATAGTTAACCAACTAGAATATACCAGGGTTATCCATTCCCTGATGTATACAATGACGTGACGAAACCTAATATTGTATTTGCAGTTGAAAATTTGAGTAGATATACAAGCAATCCTAGTCAATTTTGTTGGAATGTAATTTATCGAGTATTAAGTACTTAAGACACAATAGCGGAGCCAGCCCAGATGATTTATCTGGGTTGATCCCAAACTGTGAGCCACCACCCGAGCTAATCTTCATTTTTTTCTTTTCTCCCATAGTAAATCAAAATTTATCCCCTTTCCATCACTTTGAGCCCCCGGGCTATAGCACGAGTAAGCTTCAACCTGGCTCTGCCCTTGTTAAGGCACACTGTGGATTAGGGTATACATTATCCTGGATAGTTCATGCACAGTTAGACATACAAATTAGTGACACAAGCAAGACCTAACTTAGATTAGTTTGACAACACATCAAAATAACCATGGTTCAAACCATTTGGGATTCTAACAATCTCCCCTTTTTGATTATTTTTCAAATTAGATTAAGTTAGGGTAAATCAATTTCATTAGGGTAATAAAAAATAGAAATAAGAATAATGAAATTACAATTTAACCCTAACCTTTTTCAATTTTCTTTCCTTGATAACAACAAAAAAATGAGATTATAAAAACTTTGATAAAAATTACCCTAACAATAAAAAAAATCTAAAATATTTATCAGATATAGATATAGAGCATAATATTTTCTATCAAAGATCATTAATTTTCACATAAAATTTATTTTAATTAATTTTAATAAATTAGATTTTCTTTGGATGATTATAAAAGAATACTAAAATATTTAAAAATTCTAAAATTTTAGATAATGATAGAAAACAAGTCATATTTTTATAGAAAAATAATTTTCATAAAAATTTTATATAGAATATACTAATTAAAAAGATTTGATTTTACTCATGTATACCGAGCCAATCATATTCAAAAAAAAAAATCCTTGGTTGACTATTTTCAAATTTTTCTAAATGATTAAAATAGATTTGACACCCAAAATAAATTCATACCTACTAGATGTATCAAATATTTTTGTGGGATCACATATTTTTATACTTTTCTAATTGAGCTCCTAAAATTTATATAATTATATTTTGGTCCTCTAAATCCTAAGTCTTCTCTTTCAAATTTTATTCTTTGGTTCTTTAATAAATTAAAATTATCTAAATAAAGAGACAAATTTTTGAATATTAATTTTAAGAAATCTACCTAGTCCCTTAGCCTTAAATTTTCATGTGTTAAATTTTTAAATTGTTCTTTAGGGCATGAACTAGATAATTTATTTTCTAGCTCGACTATTTTAATTCCATGCATTTATTCTTTACTTTACATAATGACCTAGAAAGTATTTTAATTGCATCATAAAGTTGATCAAAGGGCAAGTTATATATCTCACTTATCGTTTCTAATTTGTCAATTGAGGTTCCCCTTGTATTATTGCTCTCATTGGATGAAGTGAGCTCTTCTTCCTCGTGGATCGCCATGAATGCAAGACTAGCTCTATGCTTGGTCTATGAATGTGTCGCTCCATGTTGCCTTTAGATTCTTATGCTTGGATTTTATAGGTCCTTTATTTTTTTTCTTTTTCTTTTCTTTTGTTCATGAATTTTAGATAGTTGTTATCTTTGATGTGACCTTCTTCATCACAGTTAAAGCATTTTATCTTTTGCTTTTGCTTTCTTTTCAATAATTTTGACACTTGCTTTCTGTCAAAATTATTAGCCTTAAAAAAATTATTTTTCTTACTAAATAGGCTTCCTCATTTTCACCCATTAATGAGTCCGAATCTAATTTGTTCTTCGTTGCTAGCAGGGCGATGTTGTGATTTGATGTTCCTATTTTTTTTAAACTTGCACATCTAGGTTTGTGTAATTTCAAAGTAGGGAATAGATCTTCTAAACTACTTACCTCTAGATTCTTCAAAATATAGTAGGAGTCTGCTATAGACATCCATTTTGGGATGCCTAGAAAAGCATTCAATACATACCTCAGAGTGTCTCTATTTGACACTCTTTCATCGTCGAGATTATGGAGACTTATTAATATATCTTTGAGTTGCGCATGTTCCCTATTCTGGCAAAGCATCGCAAATGGTCAAACTACCAGTCAATAAATAGTCTGGCGTGTGTGACTCCCTGGAAGAGCTCGAGGGGAAAAACGATAGGAACCTGAAATGCACTTCAATAGGGGATCAGATTGGTGATGGGGAGTCTCGGCAAGCCACTCTGACGCCACGTTCTAGTTCTTTCAAAGAGAAAGATTATTTTTAGAAAGGAAGATGAAGAGAGAAGAGTTTAGAGAGAGGCCTTTGTGTTAGGGTTTCTATAGTCATCTGATAGCATCTCCACGTTAGACGGGATGACGCCATTTTGAAAACCTACAAGGAGATCAGATTTGACAGTTTTTTTTAGCCTTATATACAGAAAAATAGATAGCTTGGGAGACTAGGCTTGACAACCTCTAACCGCTTTGCTTATTCTTACGTTACCGAGTGTCTTCAGGAATATTCATGTTCCCCATTAATGGGCCCATGGAGGATAGGGGTTCGTAGACTATGTAAAAGTGGGACCCAGGACTAAGGCGAAACCTTGAGGCCGAGATGGGACTCGGGACCAAGATGGCTGAGACAACGTGTCCAAGATGAGACTCAGGACCGAGATGGCTGAGACTGTGCATCCGAGATGTATGAGACGATGTTGCCAAAATGGAACTCGAGACCGAGATTGCCAAGATGACATGTTCGAGATGGGATCGAGACCCAGATGGCTGAGACGGCGCACCCGAGATGGGACTCGGGACTGACATGGGCGAGACAACATGGCCGAAATGGGACTTAGGACCGAGATGGCCGAGATTACGTGGCCGAGATGAGGTCCAAGATTGAGATGACCAAGACGACATCACCGAGATGAGGCTGAGACCGAGACGGTGCGGAGGCCAAAATGAGGTCCAAGATCGAGACGACATGGAGTTCGAGATGAAGTCCGAGACTGAGATGTTGTGGAGGCAGAGATGAGGTCCAATATCAAGACTACGTGGAGGTCGGGATGAGGTCGGAGATGAGGTCCGAGATCGGGATGGCGTGGAGATCGAGATGAAATTTGAGACTGAAACGATGTGGAGGTTGAGATGAGATCCGAGATCGAGACAGCCCAGATGTCGAGATGAGGTCCGAGATCGAGACGGCACGGAGGCCAAGATAATTAGATAATTATGGGTGCCCAGGCTTCACTTGGGTGGAGTTCTACTCCCTCGGGTCACGTTGACACATATTGCCAAGTCAGTGCTAGGTTTGACTTTCACTTGACTCTTAACCTCCATCCAAAAAGGGCCACGCCACCCATCGTACCTGCATCATTCCCCCTTTTCTAATCTTAGGTTGCTAAGTTGATTTCTAAGTAAATCTCTTCTAGCTAGATTTATCTCTAATTCATGAAGTTCTAGAAATTTTTCCCAGAGCTCTTTGATAGAGTTGTAAGTATCGACCCTGTTGAGTTCTTGCACTGCTAACACACTTAGTAAATGGAATTTTGCCTTATCATTGGCCATGAATTCATTTCTCTATTTCTTGGTCTATCTATGTTTCTCGAGTTCTTCTTCATCTTCATTTTTAGGCACTTCAAAATTATATTTTATGCAAAACATAGTTTCAAAGTCAGTTTTAAAAAATACCTCTATTTTCTTCTTCCACATGACAAATTCACTCTCGAACTTTGGAGGATGGATGCTCGACCCGACCATTTCTCCTGATCTAGTTACTAAGTCGACAGTTAGTCTTCTGAGTGGTCTCGCTTTGATATTAATTGTTAGTGCGGCAGAAGCGATTCTGATCACTAGAGGGTAGTAGAGAATAACAATCTGCAAATGAAAATTTGATCTTTCACTTGCTAATGAATTGGCAAGGACATACTCAATAATTGAAATAAAACTAATACAAATGGAAAGAGACTCATTGTCTTACTTGGTTTCCAACCAACAGATTGCTAGTTTAAGACTATAAAAAGGACACTAAGATCTCTTTAGAAATGTCCCAAAGACGGAGAAGCCTCTTACAACGATCACATACCAGTATACAGTCAAAAGAACAGAAAACAAAATGCAAGTGTATCTTTCAATTAAACTCCTAATCTTCTTTTATAACCATTGTTCGAAGTGCCGACATGGTACGTTCAGTAGACCGATTGATCGGATGGGTCTTTCGATCCAGGCGATATAGTAGCTAATTGCAGATAACGTTTATCCATTACAACAACCTTGTGTTGACATGGCGGATAACCCTTATCTAATACAATGGTCGTTTGTTGACATGGCAAACTGACGATGTCATCCATTCAACGGTCCTTGTATGACCATTTGCTGACATGGTATTCGGTAGACCAATTTGGTTCGATCTACCGATCTGGTTGGGTAGACCGATCCACTAGCTCAAACCTTGTGTGTTCTCCTAAATTATTGCACATTTAGACACACAAATTAGTGACACAAATAAATCTTAACTTAAATTAGTTTAACAATACATCAAAACAACAATGCTTTGGAGTTCTAATTAGAAATTTCATTTCAGAGATGTGGCTACTGGGATTATCATTTTTTTTCTAATAGAAATTTCATATTGAGGACATACCATCGTTGTCCCTCATTCGCCCCGTTACCATTTTTATACTAGTACGCCTCTTGCACTAAAAATTCGAAGGGTTGTTGAGGTGAATTAGTTACCTTCCTTCCCTGTAAGGTAAGCCGTTGGCTTCCATAATTTCCACAAATGGCTTATAAATTACAGGGTTTCCTTGTTGAATACTTGCTAAATATAGTATAGTTTAGGTCTAGGAGGCTCCTGCGGGTGCTGCCTGATGAGCTACCTCGGCGTCCGACAAGCCTTCCTCGATGAGCTTAGAACTGTCCGCCCTCGAAGGCCTGGCCGAATTGCCACCCGGCCGGCG
>JAOBBC010000085.1:540247-551342 GCA_025388495.1 Curcuma longa
AAGTTTAATTTAATTATTTAGATCGTTCTAATTTATGAAATTCATTAAAAGGTCAACTCAAAACTAGTTGACAGCGTGAGCAAACAACCATGATTAAGGGTTTATTAATGCACAAGATCTATTCTATGCAATAAAATATAAACTAATATATTCTAAATTGTAGGTTTATAACTAAATAAGAATACTTATTAAGATAGGAGAGGATGAAGTAATCGAAAATTTTAAGTGCTTAAAATTATTTTTATAAAAGGATAGAGGGCAATGCTTAAAATTTTAAGTGCTTAAAATTGTAGGTTAGATATGTTATGTTATATGAAATTGAATATTAGATTATGGTCGCCGGGGCAATGGTGTAACGGTAGGACATCCGGGTTGTGACCCAGGGACCCGCGGTTCGATCCTCAGCTACGGCGTATTTGCAAGAATTTTCTTCCAAATGGGGAATGCAATCAAAGGATGCTGGGCATCTGGATTGGCCGCCGTATGCACTTCCCGATTTACCCATGTGGTCGGTGGAAAATTTCCGTAGGACTGAATCAGCCATCCCCAGGGATTGAGTCCATGAGACTGACTGGGATTTATAATTTTTTTTTGAATATTAGACTATGACTTTAGCTCATAAATATAATATGAGAATGTTAAAGTGGATGTACGGATATATAAAAATATATATAATAAAAAATAAAAATATTAAAAAGAAAGTTGAGTTACACCTATTGAGAAAAAAAATTTAAGAGACACATTTAAAATGAAATGGCTATGTATTTACTCAATCAATAAATACTCTAATTAGACGATATAAAATTATAATAAATATGCATAACAAACGAGTAAGAGGAAGATTAAAAAAATTAATTAATAATAATAAAATAAAATAAATTTTATTTAGATATAAATGATGATATAATAGGAGATGGAATTTAATGACATATAAAAATCTATATAATCGATCTTGCTGAAAGAGATAAGACTCATCTAGATAAAACTTAATTATTGTTGTAGGTTTCTAACTAAATAAATAAATAAATAATACTATATGAACATAACATATGATTAGATATGCAATGAGGTTTGCATTATTAATAAATTATTAATCAATTTGTTCAGCTCATTGGATTTGAATGACTAGACTAATCCACTTTTTTATTAAAAAAAATCACATGAATGAGATGTGCACCTAATCTCCTATAAATATTTTAAAAATTTACTAAAAATTCACATAAATATTTTTTAAGCAAAACTTCATGATTAGCGTACGACTTAAATGCGATTGCTTTCGAGGATCAATTAAATTATTTAGTGATAACACAAATTGTCAAATTGCAATTTTTTGATACTACAAAAATATACAATTTTTTTTAATCAAAATATTTAATTTTTAGGATGTAATTAATCTTAATGATAATCAATCCGATCTTATAAAAAAAATTTCATATATCATTAAGATAGATTGAGAAACATAGATAAATTTTAATTGAACGAGCCAATATTATAATTTTTTAAAACTCTTTAAATATAATATAATTTGAGTGAGATTTATCCTCATTACTTAGGAAATTCAGTTCGAATCTTATCATAAGATAGGTGCATAATTTTATAATTCTCGGGATATAGTTGAGTTGGTTATAACAGAACAAATTTATTGAAGTGGGCAAGAGTCGAATTTCGAAGAACCTGAGATAATGCCCTCTTCTGTCGTGGTTAATTGTAGTTTTTCGATTTACCTTTTTATATATGATTGTGGGATTAATCGTGTGGGGCCGAAATGAGCATAATTTTATAAATTAATATATTGAATTAAAAAGAGACTTTCAACCAAATTTAGATAATAGCCAACCGGGGACCTAACGCACTTTCCGTAAAGTTGACGTTGACCTGTTGAGAAAAAGAATTTCTTTTATAGAAACGTTATCGAGAACTTAGTCAACAATTTGACGACACGTTTATTTATTTTGGCATACTCCTATATTAACTTAAGGGCTATCAATTCAAAATAAATAAAAATAAAAAAGGACACAAATTAAAAGAACATTTTTATTATCCTTATTCAAAACAAAAAGTTAAAACATTGCACCTAACATATTTTTTATTTCAAAAATATTTTTATTTTAATATTATCATAACAACTACGATAACTATGCTATATTAAAATAAATCAACTTAAATTTAATCAAAATTATTCCATATAAAATGCTTTTATATTTAAATACTTTTTATTAATTTAGTTAAAATTATTTTAACTTAGTCAAAATTAATTTTAAAATAATTTTGATAAAATTTAAATAAATTTAACCAATTTAATAAGAGTAATTTAATAAAATAATTTCTATATATACTAAAATTGTGATCAAAATGGAGTAATTTTATTCTAAGGATATTTTTGGAATGAGAAATATAAATGGTTTTGATATCATTTTAATAAAAATATTAGATTCAATGTCCTTTTAATTTTTATCTTAAAAATATTAGATTAGAGCATTTGTGTGTATATTTATAAGTTGAACACAACCCAACTAAGCCCGACTCTCAAGAGTTATTTTGCTTTTTGAATTTACTTAATAGGTGGAATGTAGGATCAAATCGTTCATCCTAATATTACTCCATAAGTGTATTGGATCTCATAAGAATTCCGAAATTAAATATGTTTTTGGAAGAGAACACTATTAGGATGGGTGACCTTTTGAGAAGTCCTTGTATTGCACCTACTCTTTATTTATTTGATAGACGAAATATGGAGTCAAGTTGTTCATCTCAAAATTAGTCTGAGTAAACTAGATAGGAAAGATTATTCCATGCAATCCTTCGAATGATTGTATTGATTTTCATTTAATTTTTTTTGTTAATGAAGTATGGATCAATTTCTATGGACTTTGTTATGTCATGTTGAACTATATATAAGTTGCTAGCGATTTCTACTTTACCTTTGTTATCACAAAAGAGTAAGAAAGAAATCTTAGGTTATAGCTAATCTTTGATATCTCTCACAATATTCTATTAAAGATTCTAGAATCTTGTATTTTAATTATTTTTTAAATTAATATAATTTTCAAATTGATTTTCCTATATGCGATTATTTTGGTTGGCTTTATTCATTTCGTTCCTAACTTCTAGATGATTTAATAGGTCAATTTTGATACGGCATCAATTGAGCTAATAAAAAATACGCATCTTTAATAAATAAACATCTCTATTAAAATTAATATATTTTATTTATTTAAAATATTTTATTCTAGTAAAGAGTCTAGAATCTTAGATTTTAATTATGTTTGAATTAATAAAATTTTCAAATTGATTTTTCTATGGGAGATTATTTTGATGGGCTCTATTTCCTAACTTCTAGATGATTTAACATGCCAATTTAAATGCTGCATCAATTGAGCCACGTTGATTCCTAAAATATATCTTAGTTCACGTACGTGAACCTTTTATTTCAAATATAATCTAGCTGATTTTGGAAATGATCGATTTCATCATACTAAAATTTTTCATTAATTATTAGAGTAAATCGGACTACCTAACGTTATAAAATTTTCAAATTTCATAAACTTAATATGCTCTATGTGAGGTTATAACTCTCGTTATCTAAGAAATCGTCCCACTTTTTACCATCGTATCGTGATTTTGAGAGCATCCACATGTATTATTAATATTAATCTTCAGTGGACCGAGGGACAAAAAGTCCTAGCTGTGGCTAGGTGGGAAGTCCTAGTAGGTCGGGTGGACCGAGGGGCAAAAAGTCCTGGTGGATCGAGGATTCAGACATAAAAAACGACGTTGAAGGGAGCCTGTGGTCCTTTGTTTGAGGGGGGAATTGTTAGGTTGCAAGAGTGCAAACATAGTCTCACATCTAAAGTACATGAAAAATATCATGAGGTTAAAAGGATAGAAAGTATCTCCATTGATATGAGGCCTTTTGGGGAGAGCCCAAGAACAAAGCCATGAGGGCTTAGCCTCAAAGTGGATAATATCATACTATTGTGGAGATATTTTGATTCCATCGATTTTAACAAGAAAGTTCTTATATTGCATCTACTCTTTATATTTATTTATATTTTGTTCCCTAGGACATGGTGGGTGGTAAGAGACCGGGTATTTTTTCCAAGTAATAAGGTTCAAAATTGTACAACACATGCATGTAACATTTGAATAACTAGTGATGCTGGGATGCCACATCAAGAACTATTTGTTGAGATATAATCAAAGTTCCACATTAGAAATATATGAAAAAAAATTATGAATTTATATGATGGAAGATATCTCCATTGTTATGAGACCTTTTGAGTTGAACTAAAAAATAAAACCACGAGGGTTTAGACCCAAAATTAACAATATCATACTATTGTGAAGATATTTTGATTCCATCAGTATTAACAAGTAGTATCAGAGCCATGGTCTATATAGAACCATGTGGGACCCTTAGGAAAAATAAAAGTGGTAGGAGAGACCCGGACCATGAGGAGAATGGTAGGGGCTCTCGATAGGGAGAGTTCGGACCTATATGAAAATATCTCCATTGGTATGAGGCCTTTTAGGTTGAACCCAAAGATAAAACTATGAGAGTTTAAGTCCAAAGTGGACAATATCATACTATTGTAGAGATATTTTGATTCTATCAGTACTAATACTATTTCGCTTCTTGAATTTATTTGATAGGAGAAATGTGAAGTCAGATCATCCATCCTAAGATTAATTTGTGTAAGCTAGATATCTTTCAATATTTGTAAAAATATCATGCAATCGTTCGAATGATCGTATTGATTTTCATTTTTTTTTTTTTTGAATGAAGTATGGATCAATTTCTATGGACTTTGTTATGTCCTGTTGAACTATAAGTTGCTAGCGATTTCTACTTTACCTTTACTTTGTTATCACAAAAGTAAGAAAGAAATCTTAGGCTAGAGCAAATCTTTGATATATATCTCTCACAATATTCTAGTAAAGATTCTAGAATCTTATATTTTAATTACTTTAAATTAATATAATTTTCAAATTGATTTTTCTATATGAGATTATTTTGGTTGGCTTTATTCATTTCGTTCCTAACTTCTAGATGATTTAATAGGCGAATTTTGACACGGTATCAATTGAGCTAATAAAAAATACGCATCTTTAATAAATAAAAAACTCTATTAAAATTAATATATTTTATTTATTTAAAATACTTTATTCTAGTAAAGAGTCTAGAATCTTAGATTTTAATTATTTTTGAATTAATATATTTTTCAAATTGATTTTTCTATGGGAGATTATTGTGATGCATGGGCTCTATTCATTTCGTTCCTAACTTCTAGATGATTTGAGCCACGTTGATGCCTAAAATATATCTTAGTTCACTTGAACATTTTGTTTCAAATATAGTTGAAAATGTTCAAAATATAGTTGATTTTGGAAATGATGGATCTAATCATGCTGAAGTTTTCATCAATTATCATAGTAAATCGAACTCCCCAAAGTTATAAAATTTTCAAACTCCATAAGTTAATGTGCTTTATGTAAAGTTATAACTCTCTTCTACAAATAAAGGTGGATCCGTCACCTTAGTGGCCCCATACAGTCGGCCCCACGACCATCTGTGAGGAGGTAAATTGAGAAACTGTAATTGGTCACGACGCAGGAGGGTATTGCCTGGCTTCGCCAGGATTCGAACCCTTGCCCTCTTCTGCAAGTCTGCTGCGTCGTAACCAACTCAGCTATGCTCCGGGGGCAAAGCTATAACTCTCGCTACTTAAGAAGTCTGTTCCACTCTTATAATCATATCATAGTCTCGAGAGCATCCACAGTATATGTTCTTAGTTGGAGGACCAATCCTTTTTTTTTTGTCGAAATGACTTATCGCAAGTGGTAAGCATAAGACATAGTTCAAGTCCTCTTAGCAACATGTATCTGTTGACTGAGATATTGTTTCGACAGTAGACTCTTATCAATATAGTGGTATTGTGCCTCCAAAAAATACCTTAGGAGGGTTTCTGACTATGGAGTCGTTTAGACAGAGAAGTCAGTCACTATAAAAAGTTTACCCAAAATATTTTTTTGCCCCAGGGCATAACTGAGTTGGTTACGACGGAGCAGACTTCCAAAAGAGGGCAATAGTTCGAATCTCGACGAAGCAGAGACAACACTCTCATCTGTCGTGGTTAACTGTAGCTTCTCAATTTACCTCCTCACAGATAGTCGTATGACCGACCATGTAGGGCCGCTGGGATAGTGGATTCTACCTTTTACAGAAGAGGACCAATCTTTTTCTTACTTCAACAATTGCAATTTCTCGACTCATAGGTGAGTTGATTATGATGAAGACGAGTTGTTGAAGTGGACAAGGGTTGAATCTCGGCAAAACTGAGATAATGCCCTTTTCCATCATGGTCAATTGTAATTTCTTAATTTATCTCCTCATAGTTGATCATAGGACCGACCATATGGGGCTGCTGAAGTGGCGAATTTCACCTTTGTTGAAATGCCGAAGAGGACCAATCGTTAATTATAATTTAATTTCTTAATTTACCTTTTTATAGATGCTCATATGATCGATCACGTGGGACCGTTGAGAAGATAAATTTCACGATCTTTTGTCTATTAGCTCTATAGCAAACGAGCATAATTATAAAGTCGTCATTTTTTCCGCTCGTAGTGTCTTTTGAAAGCCACAAGGGAGACAATCGGATCAAGTAGAATGGAAATTGTCTCTCACTTGAAAATATATGGCAAATAGACGACAAGATTAGATTTATAGTCACATTATTATAATGAATGCAATAGAGACTTGTTAGAAGGTAATTGATTGGACTGAATTAATTCAAAATTTTAATTTGATTTATTTAGAAATTTATTTATTTATTTTTAAAAAAATATTGGTTATTTTGATTAAATTAGTTAGGTTTCAATTTTGAATTTTAAAAATCAGTTAAATTAATTTTTTATTAAATAATTTATTTATTATTAAAAGGTTTTGAATTTTTTATTTTTTTTAAAAAATAAGATTTCTTATCGAATTAATTGATTTGTATCAGTTAAGTTTGCTCAATTTTAATGATAAAATATATTAAATCGACTATAAGTAGGAGTGAGCAAAATTTGAGTTACCCTCGGGGCATAGGTGAGTTGGTTACGACGTAGCAAACTTACAGAAGAGGGCAAGGATTCGAATTCTAGCGAAGCCAGGCAATACCCTCCTGCGTCGTAACCAACTGCACTTTCTTGATTTACCTCCTCACAGATGGTCGTGGGACCGACCGTGTGGGGCCGCTAAGGTGGTGGATCCACCTTTTGCAGAAGAGCAAAATTTGAGTTCAATCGAAATAACCGATCGAATTAAATTAATTTATAAATTCAATTTGATTTATTCATAAGTTTATTTTTTTTAAAAAAATATATATCTATTGTTTCAGTTAAATTGATTCGATTTTTATTTTGAATTTTAAAAAACAATTACATCATTTATTTAAAATAAAAATATTTTTAAAAATTAATTTATTTATTCTTTATATTTTTAAATGATTGATTAGGTAAAACATCCTCCTCATAGAGGTAGATAAGATCGCATAACATCATTGTTAATTGATTGAAGAAGAAACTTATTTATGATTTTCTTACAAATCTAGTTTTCAAATAATTTAAAACAAGATATGCATAATAATTTTCCAATCCAATCCAAGACTATTTGAAGATCTCTAATTTCTTAAAGTGAAACAAAGAGGAAATTATATATCATGAAATGTTGACTACTGCATCTAATTCTAGAATATGATGTTAGCAAATCATCCCATAATTCGACTAAAATAGTCTAACCAAGCACCTAGGGATGACAATTTTCTCTTCATTTGATAGTGCGAATAGAGAAGGATATAGAAGGATTTTTTAAACTCGATTAAATAATCGAATAATTATAAGTATGAAAATTTTCATGTTTAGGTATGGAGATTAGTATGATAAAATCTTACCTATACCCGACTCGAATATCTTATTAAATGACATATATATATAAGTGATGGTGTTCTTTGAAATCCAACATCACAATAGTGTTGGTTGACACTCAAAATTGGTTATCGAATGAGAAACAAGTTGGTAGTTAGATGAAATGAAGAAAAATTATTAGTATAGAGAATATCTGATCCTACGATGGGTATGAGAATGAAATTGGATATCCGATCTTCTGATAGGTACGAGAACGATAATGAAAGTTGAATACTCGATGGGGATGTGAATAGATATAATAAATGTCACGATTTTTAAAACTTTTGTACGCTATAAACTGTCATCAATCGATAGATACAATCTATCAATTGATTGTTATTGTAACAATTTACTATAGCAAATTAATCTTCACGATTACCATTCATCGTACTATAACAACACTATAGCAATTGTATTTTTGAGATTTTAGTATCATTAGTCGATAGATACACTTTATCACTTGACTAATACTCATATTTCAACTTTACTAAAGTCGAATTCTCACATTGCTTAGTAATAGTATCCAGTTGACCTCAACTTACTATGACTTTTTTATTCAGCATTTGATTTACCTTGACCTATCAAGGTTTTCCGTTGTTTAGCATTCGGTCAATTTTGGCCTGACAAGACTTCATCGTTGCTTAGCATCCGATTAATCTTGACCTGTTGGGACTTCATGGCTCATGCCAACTCCCTTTTGGATTTTTGACCGTCATGCATTCGGTCAACGTGACCAATGGCGTAGCTAGGATCTTTAATTATCTTGAGCTAAATTATATATTAAAAAATAATGCATACATGTATAAAAGAAAATTTTTTTTTCTTTCCATCAAACCATGTAATAGAGTTTTTATTAAATTTGGACTGTATTGGCTTTAATTGTTAGGTTGGATTGGGCAGTTATACTGGGTTGGATTGACTCCATATACTTAGACTCGAATTACTGAGTATATTAATTGCTGGGTATATTGGCTCTCATTGTGGAGTTGCACTAGGCTGGAGCCCAATGAAGCCCAGCCCTGTCTACGCCCTTGAACGTGATCCACTTGGAATTTTTTATAGCAACTTTATGTTGAACTTTCAATTGTTAAGTGTTCGATCACTCATAACTTACTTGGACTTTCCACTTGTCAACTCCCTTTTGGACTTTTAATCACCAAGTATCCGTTCAACCGTAACACCCTTGGACTTTCATCTTGTGCCAACTAATATATTGATTAAATATCGAAATTCAATTTGAATTTGTTCAACTTGGTCAACTTTTACTAGAGATCGATTACACCAATAATATTTTCCTTTAGTGGAATGAAAATTTTGAGATGTTGATAGTTGGACAAGGAGCTATTAGTACTTTCAAATTTATTCCGTAGGTGAACCATAAGAAGAACGTCCACCCCTAGGACTAGTTGAGCGCAAAGCTAAATACCTAAATTACAAAAAAAAAGTGACTCCTCACCAAGGTGCCAAAGAGTAATGATAGATAGTATGAAAATTGTAGCATGAATGTAGCACACACTCAATGCATGGATGTGGGTCCCACTGCATGTCAATGGGACCCACTTGCATTGAGTGTGTCATGCTACAATTTTTTATACTATCTATCATTACTCGGCGCAAAAATCTCAAATTTTTCATCGCACGAGAGAAACATGACCAAAAGTGTGCTGTAGCTGGAGAAAAAAGTTTACAATATTATTTACATATGAAGTTATCTGGACACAAAAAAAAATGCCCATTAATAAATCGTTCTTAAACAAAAAAAGGCCCATTAGTGAATTAAACTGGATATTCTATCCATTTTAATCTATTCCTTTTAATTAATCTACTGATGTGAAAATGCACCTTCAAGAATCCACTCTACAATCAAATAAATAATACTTTATTAGAATATAATCACAGTTTCTAGAAAAGATTCTGAAATTATACAATGAAAAATATCTTATTGATACAAGATCTTTTAGATACAATTCAAAAATAAAATTACGAGGACTTAAGTCAAAATAAATAATATTATATTATTGTGAAAATATATTATTATTGAGTTGAACCAAGTGTAAACGCCAAAAATATAATATAAGGAAAGTTAATATTCTTTCCATTCTTTTTCTTTCCGAAAAAAGACTTCACGATAAATTTTTATTTAAATTTACTTGAATAATTAAATTTTCATTTATTTAAAATTAAATATTCTAAAACTAATTTCCCAAACCTTCTTTCTATTATTGCTTAAGATCTCCCGTTTAATTCTGCAGGAAATTTTCAGTTTTATTTATTATTATTTATTTTGTCTATGTTTACTTGGAAGGATGGAAAAAAAATTTATCATGAAAAACGTTTCCCATCTTTCTCCTATTTACTTAATAAGCAAAAGGATTTAAGAATCTATCAGTGGATTATATTTTTAATATATTTTTATTTGTTCAAATTAGACGGAACGTAATTTTTTTTCTAACAACAAGACAATCTAATTTTCTTCTCAATATATTTGTGATACAACTCACAACCATGAACACGCCTTATACGGTTAAGGACGAAGTTAAGAATTTCATATTGAGAGAGGATGAAAAATATATATTTATGTTGAGAGGGAGGCGATTATGTCATTGTTCACCATTCTCCTCCCTTTAATTCGTCTTTCATTTCTACGCCTATGCACCTATTGTACTAAAAAATTAAGAAGAGATAGTTATCATCATCGCTACCACCTTGACTCCGTCCTTGCATATGTGTAAACGTATGTGTGTATATATATTCTTTATCTCTGGAATATAATTGAGTTGGTTACGATTGGACAAAGGTTGAAATGGATAAAGGTCGAATCTCAACGAAACCGAGACAATGTCCTCTTCTGTCGTGACTAATTATAGTTTCTTGATTTATTTTTTTATAGATAATCATGAGACGACTGTATGAGACTGTTGGGTGACAGATTTCACCTTTTGCTTCCCCAAGTATTTTTTTCTTTATTTCTTTTCCTTCCCATTCCATCCTTCAGAGTAAACAGAGTAAACAGGGCTTTGCGAAGAACACAACAGGAGATGCGATACGTGGAGGGAAGCGATCGAAGAATGCGAACACATGGATTACTCCAAAACCTCGTTCTTCAGGCCGAAAACATGGGACTCCAGCCCACCGGATTCATCCC
>JAOBBC010000085.1:662194-673724 GCA_025388495.1 Curcuma longa
CCTTTGGAGCAATTACTCATTATCTTATTATCTTATTATCCAAGAATTATTTATGGAAAAATTGCGGGTATTACACCCGCGATGCGCGCACATGCGAAATGAGTGCTTTATCGGCGCACTTTGCACTTCGCACGTACGCATCATCGCGAGGAGCATTGAGGAGCTTAAATTTATGCTCCAGATGACATTGCAGTGCCTACGTGGTACTCGGGTGATGTGTCAGGCTCGTATGTGATGTGGCAATGCCTATGTGGCATCCACGTGGGCAAGAAGAGATGACTGGACTGTTGATTGGGTGAAAGGATGGCAACCGTTGATCAAAGAGGTGTGATGGATCGCAAGTGATGCGATCTAGAGCGTTGGATCGCGAAGAGTCATGATCCGACAGCTTGGGATGAGACTTGATCTGAAGCGTCAGATCGAATGGATCATTAGATCCAGATCCGACGGCTGATGACAAGAGGAGAGATCTGAGGGTCACAACCCTTCAGATTTGATGGATGAGATTAAGAGGGCTATATGAAGAGTTACAACCCTCCAGATCGGACGACCCAGATTGATCCTGTCCAAGGGTCACATCCACTCATCCAAAGGGCATTCAACCTCTTCACTTAGTATAAATAGATCTCTCTAGATGCTGAAAATTTCATCTATCAATTCATCGATTCTACTCTTCCTTGTGCATTCATCTCATCTAGTGCATTCGGAGTCCAAAAAGTCTACGAGAAGGTTCGCTGGTCTCGGAATTTCAAGTTCTACTATTCTGAGACGTTCGTCATTGTATCTTGGGAACGAGTTGCTGCTATCCATAAGCACCATAGTGGAGCAATATCGTTTACAGAGATAGTGTTGAACACTAGCCTCGACGATCCGTATCAGTTTGCATACTCCCGGACTACCGGAACCAACAATTTTGTCATCAATATGGCAACGAAAATGTGGTTTCATCATCAAAGTTTCAATATACAGTGTAATTGCGATAAATTTGCAACAAAATCAAATTCATCACAAAAAATAATATTTTTTCCAACAACAATCATTTTCGTTCTTCAACCATGTTTACATATAAACAATCAACTTAACTCAATCCAGCATTCTAAAATAATGCTCAATCAATCCAACATATAACAACATAATCCAACATAATACTAATTTACATATAACATTCCAACATCATTCAATCCAACATATAAACAATCCAAGAAATTATAAATAATCCATATACATATAAAGAATCCAAGAAATAAGTCTTCATCGTACAAGTTAAAACAAACAAACATATCCAAGAAGACATCAAACATATCTAAATAAAAACAATCAAATAGTCTTGAAACGACGACAAGATACAAAAAATATCATCGTCCTCGACATCATCGTCCTTAGCAGATAATTTCTGCTCCACTTTCCACTCCTTCCATACTTCTTCTTTTTCTACATCAAAAAACAAAACACAAAAGGTATCATTTTGTACAAAATAACTTAATATGTAAAGACTTACTTCACCGTCTTCCTTGGTCTCATCAACCCTATTCAAAATAAAATAACAGTACTAATCAATAATAAAAAAATAAAAGATTTATAAATTAAATCTAATTCGGAATGAAACCTAACTGAAGATGTCACATTATGAAGTCCTGTTGTTAGCACAATTCTCTCATTTATTGATCCCTTTGCAATATTATACCCTTCAAATTGCTAACCTTTAATAGTTAAGTTTTCTATTTGTGCCCTTACTGCTAGTGGGGTGGAAGAAGATGTACCAACAACTCAATGGGTTCTGCTCAAAGAACTCATTCTCTATATTCTCCCCCCCCCTTCCTTGATCACCCACTCGCCTCCAGCCATAAACTCAAATCATTCACAACAGAGGGCTCAGATTCTTCATTATCATCAGTAGCACTTGAACTTCTCTATGCTAGCTCTAACTCATCATATTTCTCCTGTATTGTTATGACAAAATATAAAAAATAAACACATATAATATTCATTTGATCTAATAGAAACACATTTAATAAGTTAGATAGAGTAGATACATAACTATGAAAATCCAAGTTAGAAATTAAGATCTACGATTAACCCAAACCTTAATTGTTCTAGCTCTATCCCCGCTCCCAGTCTTGTCTTTCTTTTAGAATGTGCGGATAAAAGTGTCTATAAATAATGACTCTTTCTCCATTTTCTTAGTATAGAAAAATATTGTTAGAAAAAATGTAATAGTTTGAAATAAATTAATAACTTAGTATTTATAAAAAATTATCAATCTAGGTATATGTTCATCAATATTGATTAAGTCTTCTGCATATGTCACAAATGAGTCTCCAAAATTATAAGTTTGATTTATTTTATTTTACTGATTGTTTTGTTTACTCTCCTCGATTTGCCAAATATCAACGATCTTGGTCCAATTTTTCTTGATGATGCTGAATGTGATCCCTATATTTTTTAAAAAAATCATCTTTATTTTCAATTCTTCATGATTCAACTCCCAATTGAATGCCCGCTAAAATGAAAAAAATAATTAATTATATATTTATTTTAATTTCATATATAAATTGAAGGAGATATATACCTTAAACTCGTCCCATCATAGCTCTTATGGGTGTTAGAGTACTTGTATATGTCATTGAAACCCCTCTCTAATGGTTATTTACTATTTTATTTATCTCACGAATAACATGTACAAAAGTTTAAAATCTATTACAAAATTACAAACAAACATTGTTAAAAAATTAAGATAGTAGTTGAAAAAAATACTCAATTTTTAAATACTTATGAATCTCTATGAGGAACTATATACTATCGAATATCTTGCAACTTAGTAGTGGACTATCTGGCCAAAGGTATTATAGACTGTAGTGGCGACAAATCCGACGAAGGTACTACGAAGGTACCTAAGATAATCTTGCCCGATCAGGGGGCATACGTACAGTGCTAGGTGCTGAAGCAGACTGACCAGGAGTACTTTGTCTATGCCCACCACGTCGAAACTGTCAACCAAAATTATTAGGAGATAAAGTAATAAATATTTGTTACATAATGAACATAAAAAAACTTACCATATTTGCTAACAGATTAAAGAATGTGTGAAACCAAACACCTAAATGTCACCTATAATAACCTATAAAAAAAATTGCAATGCATTAATAGATAATCAAAATATTTAATAATGAGACAGTATATAGACAATTAATTGAGCAACAAGTTATATAAATGTGCAGATTAAAACTAAATTTACTCATGAAAAATACATTACCATTTTTACAAGATCTCCTCATTATTTTATTATATAATAATATTAAGGTTCTCATTCTCATTGGCATTCTCATCGTCGTCGGCGTTATCATCATCGTCGTTATCATTGTCATCGTCATTGTCGTTAGATTCATTCTCATGAATTTCACTTGCATCCACATTTATCACTACTCCATTGGGATCTCGTAATGTTAAAATAATATATTCCTCAGTCTGAAATGTGTTCGTAACTTCTTTTTGTTGATATACAATGTCTTCCCAACGTTCCTCAAACTTTTTCCGTGCTTTGGTTGTTGGGATCGATCCGATGCGTTGCAAGTGTTTACACGTTTCAAAAACGTGCGCAGCGGAAGAAAACAATAATAAAACTAAATTATTACATCACTCATAACACATGTATACAAGATACAATATGTACATGGCATAGCTGAAAAAAATAAATTTTAGAATAATAATTTTATTCTACGTATACTTGATGTATGACGCTCAGTAGGAATGACATCAATCAAACATGTCGAAGTTCTGCCTCTAT
This sequence comes from Curcuma longa, assembly GCA_025388495.1. Classification (NCBI taxonomy): domain Eukaryota; kingdom Viridiplantae; phylum Streptophyta; class Magnoliopsida; order Zingiberales; family Zingiberaceae; genus Curcuma; species Curcuma longa. The sequence continues at coordinate 665,979 of JAOBBC010000085.1, forward strand.
CGATAATCCATGCCAAGTTCTTGTCTGAACGACTTCCCAAGTCATAAGTCGTGTCACTATCTACAGTACTAGCCATTGAACAGTAACGGTTGATATAAAAGAAAACTCTAATATTGAAAATGTGCAATAATATACGTTGCGTTTATTTCTAGGGCTTTCTAATTATCGTCGACAATCTTATTTTCGGTGAAGTTATGATGTAAGACGCATGACTGAGACCTTTCCAGCGAAGATGGAAAAACTTTGAAAACGCTCAAGCTTCTGGTAACGTATCCCAACAGTGACCCGACGTTCTGATAGCAGGTCCTGGCAGCAACTCCGCGTCCTGACAGCAGCTCTAACAAACCCTTTTCCTTGGTGACCAGTGACACCCCTTCATAAGGGCTCCGGGAGCAGATGGGAGGCAAGATCTGACAGTGAAGGAAGGCTCCGGAGCTCAGTAGTGGCCGGCGATCGGAAGAGAGGGAGGAAACAAGTGATGGATGGTCAGTCTTCTCTTCTCGTGGTAAGCTGGGAGCAGTGGGCGGGTGGAGGAAGAAGGTGGCGTTAGGGTCTCTTGATCGACTTCTCTAGGTAGTCGATGACACCCTTTTCAAGGGGGTAGAACACGAGCCTTAATCATGATCGGGATCACTTTCCTTCTTCGCACGTCGATCGATCAGAGGAGAAGATCATATCTCCTTCCTTCTTCGTGTGTGAGGCGACTGAATGGAGGAGATGCGATTGTGATTTCCTTCCTTCTTCATGCGTGCGACAGTTGATTGCGATTCCCTTCCCATTTTTGCTCGTGCGGCAACCGGTAGAGGATTTCTTTCCTCTTCTGTGCGAGTGGCAATCGGAGGAGAAATCACGTGAGGTCTGAATCAAGGGGTGCATGAATCAGGTTTAGGGTTTTTTCTAGATCGAATTTGGGTTTGGGATTAGACTGGTTACTGTAGCATTTTGGTCTAACTTGATTCATAACCAAATCGTTCAGTTCAGTGACCAAAACACCTTTGATCTAAACTAAACTAGTTTTGTTTATTTCGTCTTCATAAGACGAAGCCCATCATCGCCTCCGATCTACCAAAATCTCTTCCATCAGAAACTAAAACAATTTGGTTCATTTCGTCTTCATATGATGAAATTCCATCATCTTTGCCTTTTTATTTGGTAAAACCAGACTTATTTCTCTCGTTATGAGAATCTAATTCTCAAACTCATTTTAAGTCCTTCTGAGAAACTTGTAGTGTATATGACTCGATAGATTCTCAATTATGTTGGCCATCTATAATTAACCATTAATTACAGATCGATCATGAGTGACACCTAGTGGTACATCATGGCCCCCAATTGATCGAAAAATCAACAATTGATTCCAGAACTATTTCTAAACCCTTCAGCAGCTACAATAAAATGTGCCTCATTTCTTTCACTATCTTATGCCTACTTGGTCCAAGACATGGTCTATATGTGTCAGTCCCCACTAGGCTAACTACATCACACCTAGCCCAAGCTTGCTTTCTTATCCTGTGGATTCAAGTTACTCGTACATGTGTCCAAGAGTGTCATACTCTTCATATGTAATGCTTTGACCAAAGACTTTCAGTAACAATCCTAACAAGCGGTTGCAGAGTATATGTCTCTTTTTACAAAGAGCGATGAATCCTCTGTGGGCTATTCAAATATCTTCGGGCACTTTGACTTATATCTAATCATCCTGGATCCACATCTCCTCAGAGATGTTCGCTTAAGATGCCAAAGTATAAGCCTCCATGACCAAGGTGACTTGAATACCGCAAGTTAAAGGAAACGTGCACTTAAGCTGCACTAAGATCTTCATTGATATATACATAGAACCATACGAAGTCTCATAGCAAGTCACTCCAATGAACTAGTTACCTTTAACTAACATCCACGTTTAGCTCTCAACATCCAATATTTCTAGCCAATAAGAACAGCTGCTTGGTAAATCAAGGAGTTTAAAACGTGCTAGTCTCAACAAAATCAATGACACCCACGTTTATCAATTCATCAATTAGAGATAATTTTAATATATTCATAATTACACATTTAGAGATGCTCACAAGTTGTGATCCTATCACAAATTCTCTCATGCTATGAATTATATTACGAACATTCAGTAAATAAGTTTAAGATCCAATCAAACACATAAAAAATATGCACTTAAATAGTGAATTTCTATTTATTTAATAGAAAATACAATCATAAGGTGATTGCCTTAGGACACCTCTCAAATATAACAGACTCCCACTTGGCCTAAAGCCAATCGCCATGATATCCAATACCAAATGTCTCTATATGTTCTTTAAACTTACTTTAAGGTAGAGGTTTTGTCAAAGTATCCGCAAGGTTCCTTTCGGTGGGAATCTTCTCGATTTGTATTTCTCTTCTACTGATGATTTCTCTGATAAGGTGATAACACCGAAAGATATGTTTGGATCGATAGTAAGACCTGGGTTCCTTTGCCTGCTCAATCGCTTCACAGTAAACATGTAATGCTTTAACAATGGTTGGAACCACTCTAAGTTCTGTGATGAACTTCCTGATCCAAACTGTTTTCTTTGCTGCTTCACAAGCTGCAATGTATTCTACCTCCGTGGTAGAATCGACAACAGTGTCTTATTTGAAACTTTTTCAACTTATTACGCTATGATTTAAAGTGAATATGTACTCAAACTGACTTAGAATCATCCTTGTCTGTTTGGAAGCTGACATTAATATATCCGCTTGTAACCATATCACCGTTTTCATATACCAAGAACACATCCTTAGTTCTTCACAAGTACATAAGGATTATCTTGATAGCCGTCTAATGATCCATTCCTGGATCTAACTGATATCTGCTCATGACACTCAGAGCAAATGATACATCGGGTTGTGTACATATCATAACATACATGATAGATCCTATCGTCGAAGCATAAGAAATCTTATTCATGCAATTTCTTTCATTTTCTATTCGTGGACACATAGACTTCGAAAGGTGAATCCCATGTCTGATGGATATGTAATCTTTCTTGGATTCAAGCATGCCAAATTGTTTTAGCACTTTGTCTATATATGTAGATTGTGAAAGATCGAGCAACCTTTTCGATCTATCTCTATAGATCTTAATTCGAAGGATATAGATCACTTCTCCCATGTCTTTCATAGAGAGTCTTTTGGATAACCATAATTTAACTGATTGTAGAACAATCACATCATTTTCTATTAGTAATATGCCATCAACATATAACACTAGGAATACGATCACACTCCCACTAACCTTCTTATAGATATAGGGTTCGTCAAGATTTTGTGAGAAATCAAACTCTTTGATAACCTCATTAAAATGAATATTCCAACTCCTAAATGCTTGCTTCAATCCATAAATGGATCGCTGAAGCTTGCATACTTTATTTTTATCGACGGATATGAAACCTTCGAGTTGTATCATATACACATCCTTAGATAGATTCCTGTTAAGGAAAGCTATTTCACATCCATTTGCTATACCTTATAGTTATAATGAGCAGCTATGACAAGGAGTGTCTGAATGAATTTAAACATAGCTATTGGTAAAAAAGTTTCGTTATAATCAATGCCTTGTCATTTTCTTCTTCATCTAAGTCATTCACAATTTCTTGTTCAACACTGATCATGTTTTCAATCTTCTTTCCCTAGCTATTTTGTTATTTGATATTAAAGTATTTATTAATATCTCCTACCTGACTTTAAATAAGTGCATCTTCTCTTTGTTTTCTTTTTCTTTTTCGAGATCCAGATAAAGGTTTCGGAGCCATGATTATATATTATACCTAAAAATATATTTAAAAACAATGTGTAAGAACTAAGAAATAAGACTACATTTATAAGAAATAAATAAATAATAAGAGGGGAAAAGAGAAAAAGTTTAAGGATAATCAAGAAATTCATTTATCAATCTTTACCTTCAGTCACTAGTTGTACACGGATAATAACTTTCTTGAACATGGACACTAAGGGTTCCTTGGTTTGGTTTGGCCAATAAGAGAATGTTAGCTCCTACAGTGAGCGATGGTGGTGGATAGCAACGCTTGATGTGTTGAACAATAAACAATAGTCTGAGAAAGGGGAGGGAGAAGGGACTGCTACAAATCATTGTTATTGCTGTGAAAAGAGGAATTGTTGATGCGAAGAGAGGAAACAAAAACTTACTGCTCTTGACACTTGCTAATATTGACTGGGAGTGAAGAAAGTTGGTTGATGTTGGTTGGCTGGAAAAAGAAGAAGAAAACAACAACGTTGTTGTTGTCGTTGAAGAAGAACAAAGCTGAGGGAAGAAGGAAGAAAAATCAAGGGAGAAGGAAAAAGGAGAAGAAGTCGGTGTCATGAGGTGGTGGGTTGCTGCATACATGGAGAGAAAATATGAGAGAAAAAGAGGAAAGACAAAGTTTTCTCAAAAATACCCTAATTCATTTAAACCCGATTGAACCGATTTAAAGCATGAAATTGATTTAGTCATAACTTGTCCAAATTAAGTCCAAAGGTTTAGACCAATGTAATTCTTATCTCCATGCCTACTCGATGGATTTAGATCGGATCCAATCCGATTTAAAATTCACATTTTCATGTGATGGCCAACAATTCAATTTGTTTGTTTAATTTAAAATATTATATTTAACAAAGTTTATAGCATATTGAGAAATCTAAACTTATCATACTAATATAAATGATGGGCTAATTTTTGGGTCCCTCTAGAAAGTGAGCTTGAGGTGAGCACCTCCTGGGCCTCACCTTAGGTTTGGGCTTGGCAGTCGCACTACGACACCCGGAGGTAGCCATGAGTAGCCATGCTAGGGCACCTAGAGCCCTAGCCATGGGCAACCGTGCGAGGTATTGGCCATGATTGGTAGCTTTGCATAGCTACAACTAGCCACCTTACACAACCACGATATATGTATGCAACACCTGCATTAAGCATCTAAGGGCAATCTCACAATGTGGCTAGGGGTGTCTTCAATCTTCTTTGAAATCATATTTTATAGGATTGATGTTGGGTTGATTTTCATCCATTAGTTGATTACTATCCTCTATTAGTCAATTGCTCTATTGTGTTTTCGACCATTACTCTGACCTATCAGCCCAACGACTCTATTTTCTATAGCATTATTTGATATCTAAACACCATCAATTGAATGTTACCTTAATAGTCAAGTCCCATAGTTGAGTTTTGAACTTTCTATTCTCTTGAATAGTGTCATCAGTCAATTGCTTGGTTAGAGCAATCGACTATTGACCCCCCTTAAATGCTTACTAACCCATTGGACTCGACTGCTCAGTCGATTCCAAAACTTTTTTGTATGCTAATACAGAACCATCAATCAATTAATAAAATCCACCAATCGATTGATGTGTCTACTAGTTGATTAATCAAACTCATCAATTGATTGATCATGCAACAAACCTCCTTAACCCTCAAACCTTGAATTCAGAATTTAGGGATCATTAGTTGATTGGTACACCCAATCAATCGACTGATGTGCCTACTAGTCGATTGATCAAACTCATCAATCAACTAATCCTTCTGTTTCACTCTTACCAAGATTAAATTTTTGCTTCATCTAGTATTTGATTGACCTCAATCTATTAGAATTTTTCGTTGTCCAACATCCAATCAACCTTGATCTATTGGGACTTAATTTACTATTGTCAAACATCCAATATTCATTTATTTATTTGGACTTCTCATCTCATGTCTAACATTTGGTCAAACATGACCTGCTAAAACTTCCCTCACTCACCTAACATTTGATCCTTTATGACATGTTAGGGCTTTCATTCACATGCTAAGTGTTTGATCCTTTATGATCCACATGGACTTCAACCATCTCATGTCAAGTATCTAGTTAATCTTGATCGATTTGGATTTTACTTCTAATGCCAAGTATTCAGTCCTCCATGACATACTTGGACTTTGTTTCTAATGCTAAGTGTTTAGTCTTCCATGACCAATTTAGACTTTACTCCACTTGCCAACTCCCTATTGGATTTCTTCTTTACTATCAGGTAGTTGGTCAACCTTGACTTACTTGACTTTTCCTTTTGTCAACTCCCTATTGAACTTCCGACCACCAAGTGTCTGGTTAACTATGACCAACTTGGGTTTTCATATTGCCAATTTCCTGTTGTGCTTCCGACTATTAATTGTCTGGTCAACCATAATCCACTTAGACTTTTCCACCGTCAGGTATTTAATCAACCTTAATCTACTTGACATCTTATTCAATCAAGTATCATATTGATTAAACATCAGAACTCATCTCAAGTCAACTCAAGCTACATTTAAAGTTTGGTTAACCTTGATCAGAGTTGATTGCACCAACAAAATCAACTTACGTAGTCGACTAAGCATCCCATTCAACTAAAATAAATATCAGTTGACTCAACCTTTGATTTTTCTTGACTCACACCTCATAATCCCTTACAAAACTCTAAGATCAAGCTCATGTGTAGACTACGACTAGGAACTCATATGCCCTTGTCGAAGGCTCTCAGATAGTTTATCTAAACTGAAAATGTGAATCCAAAGATTATAAGTTGAACAATCTCTCACAACTCATTGACTTTTGGTTGTCATGACTTTAAATCACCTAAGAGTCCACCTTCCATCAGATCCTTAGTTCCTCGGATGCACCAAGCCCACAACTTGTTCTGTAGATCATCCTTTGTTTTCACCTAGGAAGCCCACCTCTTTGCATCTCTCATCAAATTATCAAACTATCTCCAATCTCCTTATCCTATAGTCCCTCAGATGTCCCCTACTATCCTTCTCGAAACCCTAGTAGACCTTGTAGGATCGGAATACGCGCTAGAGGGGGGGTGAATAGCACGTGTCGCTCTTTCGAATTCGTTCGTTTTCTTACAAAGTACTAAGCAGCGGAATTAGACAGTAATAAAGAGGACTCACGGATTTACTTGATTTCTAACCCCCCAGGGTTAGTACATCCAAGGCCTATGTACGGGAGGCGCTCGTCCACTAGTGGTCTCCTTTCCGAACCTTGTTCGGAAGCGGAGAAACCCGTCTTACAGTCCGTGTAAGCAATACAAATAATAGACAAGAATTAAAATAACAATAATAAAAGCAAACACTTATTTAGAGCCGATCTGGAAGTCCTGAGCGTCGTACACTCCTCCTGGAACTTCCCCGGTTGCAAGCGTTTGGCTTCGTTCGCGTTCAGAAACTCCACAAGTTGAGCAGGGAGGTTAATATCTTGAATGCCTTTGCTTCTGCACATTCACGACCTTTTATACTGGTCCTGAGTCAACTTAGATCCCAATCTGGGTCGACTCCAGCTTGCGTGGCAGATAGAATTTCATCCTGCTCGTTATCTGCTGACCGAGTCGACTCAAGTGCCCTTCTGAATCTACTCAAGTGCCCTTTTGAGTTGACTCTAGCCAGAATCTGAGTCGACTCCAGAAACCTTTTTTGTAGAGCTCTGAAAGGGCTTCTCAACGCATCCAATCGTGCCTCATTTCGAGTCCCGAGTCAAAAGTTATGACCCGTTAAAGTTGACACTGCATTTTAGTTCCTGCAAAATAAGCATGAAAACAACCAAGCCAACCTAGCTTTACCTTATGGGTCTAACTTCGGATTTCTACCAAAATTTTGGGTTAGTCTGACGCCTCCTGTTCCACTCTGGAAACATGCCCTTACCCACTCCACTCAGGAGAATTTATGCCAACCAAGTCCTCCAGACTTGTTGGACTTGTGCTCGGCTCTGT
>JAOBBC010000085.1:680830-700891 GCA_025388495.1 Curcuma longa
TCGTCTAGTCCAACTAAAATAAAAACAAATAAATTAAATAAAAATAATAAATAAACAAAACAAAACAAATAAATCATTACACATCCGCGCTTCCTTTCCGACAAAATATCTTTCATATTTTCCTTCGTCTAGTCCAACTAGATTAAAAATCTCTCGATCTAAGAATTCAATTCTCAAACTCATTTTATGTCTTTTGGAAAAACTCATAGTATGTGTGACCTTATAAGTTCTAAATTTATGTTGATCGTCCATAATTAATCATTAATTATAGATCGATTATGAATAACACCTAGTAGTATATCAGAACCTCCAATTAAATGAAAAATCACAGTTGATTCCAAAACCACTTCTAAACCCTTCAGCAACTATGGTTGAATGTCTCTGTTCTTTTCACCATTTTATACACGCGTAGTTCACTTATACACGCGTAGTTCAGGATATGATTTATGTGTCAGTCCCTACTAGACTAACTACGTCACACCTAACCCAAGCTGTAGTTCCTTATCCTGTAAATTCAAGTTACTCAAAATAACTATTCAAGAGGATGATCCTCTTGACGTGTTATTGCTTTAGTCAAAGACTTACGAGTAGCAATCCTGACAAGTGGTCATAGCATATACGTCTCCTAATTAAAGAAGTGGTGAATCATCCGTTAGCTACTCAAACACCTTTGGACATTTCGACTTATACTCAATCATCTCGGGTTCACACCTCCGTAGAGATGATTGCTTAAGATGTCAAAGTAGAAGTTTCCATGACCAAAATGATTTAAATATCTCAAGTCGGAGAAAATTTACACTCGAACTGCAATGAGATCTTCATAGACATTCATCGAACCGCATAAAATCTCATGGAAGGTCACTTCCAATGAATTAATTACCCTTAACTAGCATCTATATGTTAACTCTCAACATTCCAATGTTTCTAACAGTGAGAATCGACTATTTGGCAAAACCAAGGAGTCTAACATATGCTAATCTCACAGAATTGATGATGTTCAATCTCATCAATTTATCGATTATGAAACATTTCAATACGTACATAATTACACATGTAGAGATACACATTAATTATGATTCAATTATAATTTTTCTCATACTATATATCATATTGTGAACATCAGTAATTGAATTTAAATTCATATCAAATACATAGAGAATGTATACTAAAATAGTGATTTTATTTATCCAATAAATAATACAATATCTAAGGCGATTGTCTTAGGAAACCTCTCAAATATAACACGTGAGGCCTCCGCAGCGAGCACAAGGCCTCCGCAACGATCACGAGGCCTCCGCGGTGACCATGATGCCTCTGTGGTGGTAGCGAGGCCACGCTACACCTCTGCAGCGGCCGCGAGGTCAGCGGTACCTCGAGTGTAACGATACCAATTTCAATCGGCAGGTGGAATAAAATATTTCGCCCATACTGAACAGGACAGTATGACATTTTAAACCATAATGAAAACACTCAAAGGATTAATCAAGGTAGTATCTATGCAGCATAGGACAGAAACATCAGTAATGATATTACAGGTTCAAAAGCTATGCAAACATCTAGAAACAAGCCACGTTCCAATTCTAACAAATTTTTTGGAACTCAGCTATCAATGATATAAGACAACCGTGTCTCTTGGTTCATTATGACTGAATTCTAATAGAATTATCGAAATAGTGCCACTAAATAAGTCCTTTCTTATACATGGTTGGAAGTTTGTACACAGTTCGATAGCTTGCATGTCTTTTCTTTTCATAAAGTTAATAACAAATAACAAAGGTAAAGTGCAAGAAAATTGTATACAAACAGAAGTTTACGGGCCAAATGAAGGTTTCCTTGTTGAATTTGTAGAATAAAGAGTACTTATTATCTTCATAAATCAATTATGCAACACATTAGATAAATCTTAAAAGTGAGTAAGATGAATGGAAGCATTGAAAATTCCTGCAGAAGATAATAAACAATTGTAAGATCACAAGTTTTACATGAAGCATAGCTGAGTCAATACTCAATAATAAAAAACACATTAGATAGATAATACTAATCGGCATTAACAGGTGAGTATTTGGGATCAGTTAAGACACTAACTAAATATATTTTAAATTTAACATGAGACTTACGACCAGGCACAACATGAGACAAATGACTAAATCAAAGTTTCCAAAGGTTTTTCTTACTTTTATATTTATTTATCCCTTTTTTTGTCAACAATGGTCTAAAATTGAGCCAAAACTTTTATTCATGAAACTAATTAGCATTACAAAGGAATGCACCTCGACAACCCTCAGCTTGCAATCAACATTGAAGATCAGGTATTCAAGAACAGCGAATGATGCATTAGCAAAGGGCTTCTTTTGTCATCCAAAAAGCATAATAATTGCACTCAGGGGGCATTAAAGATAAAGATTTGCAATGTCAAGCTTCACAATTAGCAATCTCCTATATCTAGCATACATTCTTTATTTAAAAAATGGGCATCACTGTGTGATTAATGATATACTAGAAACCCACTGTGATTCTCCTTCAACAACTGGGCGCCTAATGACCATCTGCCAATCCTTATCAAGGCCAACTATAATGGACAAGAGTTCAACATCAAGAATGATTGTTGGGCTAGTACACATCATAAGCCCATCAATAAAGGTATCATTGTGATCTCTAAGGATGCCTCCTAATCCAACTACACTAAAAGGCGGCCCTAAAACCACATCAGTATTAAGCTTAAGCACGCTTGATAAAGGAGTAGTCCAACAAAATCATCAAGCATGGAGATATATCCTACAGCATGTTGTCAGCTTTACAAGGAGTAATCTAAGAAAATTATAACAAAAGCTAGTTTTCATGGTTAAGCAAATTTACATATGAACATTCAAAAATTTCACAACCAAAGCATGAGTTGAAAACTAACAATCTATGGATTCTAAGAAGCATATCTTACCTATATTGCCAGACACCCAATTAACAATACCCATATCACTAAAAAAAACCCAACTTCTATTGGATCGAGATTACGGCTAGAGAAGGGGGATAGCCAGATGCTTTCGTTTTGTACTCATTTCTACAATTTGTTAGTATGCAACAAAAACATAAAACACAAGTAAATCAAACAAATTAATTTAAATGGTTAAAAACCTCGATTCCTACTCCACAACCTATGATTTGTTGGTGGATCACTATTGAAATGTCACTATTTTTTTTCTCGGATATCCTTCTCCAACCTTGCATACAATCAAAAGCAACAAAAAGCCCCTAGGACATGGTTGAGTTGGTTATTGCAGGACAGACTTGCTAAAGTGTGCACGGGTCGAATCTCGACGAAGTCGAGACAATGCCCTCCCCCGTAATGGCCAACTACAACTTTCCAATTTACCTCCTCACAGATGGTTATGAGACCGACCGTGTGGGGTCACTGGGGTGTGGGGTCACTGGAGTGGCGGATTCCACCTTTGTTGAAGAGCAACAAAATAGGATAAAATGAATCAATTACAATAATAAGAAAAATTACAAAATGAGAGCTTCACTCTAGCTAACTTTCACTTGTTGTTACTTACTTTCTATCGCTTTTTAATGATCAAGAAGGCTACCAAATTTTCGTTATCCCCATTTTATAAAGCTCTTACTATCAATACCTACATGTTGGATTCCATTTGATCAGTCGACTATTAACTTACCTTAATTGACTGATTGCATCAGTTGAGTCGACTGAACCTGCATGTAGTTGACTTCTTAGCTCATGACTACTTGAGTCGATTGATCTGCCATCTAATCAATTGATTTGCAATAGCATCTGAGTCGTTTAATAGCGGTAGCCGAATTTATATACTCAATAACTCTTCCGAGATTCTTGCAATTGCACTAGTCGATTAATTTTATCTATCAGTCCACTCTTCGTGCCTCTATGAGCTGACTCCTGAATAAAAATTATTAAAATATTTAAGAATAAATATTCTGTTAAGGATAAATATTCTGTTTTTCTTTTTTATAGAATAATTCTCTTAGAATAGGTCATATATTCGTGTATAAATAGGGGCTTATCTCTTGTAATAAAGCAAGATTAGGTGTTTTTTTTCCGCCACTACATGCGAAGGATCTTTCCTCTCCTTCCTCCGAATCGCGATGTCTCCTTCCTCGTCCCGCGCTTCTGTCTCGCCGTTGATCAAGCGCCTCTGATTTCAGCGTTTGGAGCACGCCGCCACGTGCGAAGGAGCTTTCTTCTCCTTCCTCCGAATCGCAACATCTCCTTCCTCGTCCCGCGCTTCTGTCGCGCCGTCGACCAAGCGCCTTTGATTTCAGCGTTTAGAGCACGGCGCCACGCGAAGGAGCCTTCCTCTCCTTCCTTCGGATCGCGACGTCGCATGGTATTCCTGCACCGCATCCTTGCGTTCGCGTGGCATCTCTCAGTGGCGGCCACGTCGACATTGGGCCGTAAAACGCTCAGCAACCACAATGCCACCAGGAGCAAATACAAAAAAGAGCGAACAGCACATGAATGCTTTGGATGGCGAAACAGGTCTTCGATACGCTTCCCTACTCATCAACTTTGGTCTCTCGAAACAACAACAGACTTCCATCTCGTAAGGGCAACAAAGGACGCCCTTAGTGTGATCATTACCACCGACCAGGACACATGATTGATAAATGTTGGAGTTTACATGGTCGACCTTCCCGTGCTATGCAGATCGTCCAAAGTTCTGTCACTCCTTCAGCTTCCACTTCACAGTTGCCACCAAATCCAACCCCACCGCCTTCTTATAACGACTTTCTGAAATGATATGAGGATCGAAAGGTCTCTGATTCCCCTGTTGCCAGGCTGTCCTTTGTGCGCTTATTCCTGTCCATTGCTACAATTCAACATTAGCCTCTTTATCAGTTGGACATCAAAAATACTTTCTTACATGGTGACCTGCTCGAGGAAGTCTACATGGAGCAACCTCCATGTTTTATTGCTCAGGAGGAGTCTTCTGGTCTTGTATGTGGCCTCAAGCAGTCTCCCAAAGCATGGTTTGGTAGATTTAGTATTGTAATTCAACAGTTTGACATGACTTAGAGTGAGGCTGACCATTCTATCTTTTATCGTCAATCATCTACTGGTTGCATCTACTTAGTAGTTTATGTTGATATTGTTATCACAGATAGTGATCATCTCGGAATTTTATAGGTGAAACATCTTTTCAAACATTTTCAAACAAAAGTTCTCGGCAAACTCAAATATTTTTTGAGAATAGAGGTAGCACAGTCCAAAGATGGGATTATCATATCCCAAACAAAGTATGCAATAGATATTCTAGAAGAAATAGACATGTTAAACTCAAAGACAGTTGACACACCTATGGATCCTAATGTCAAGCTCATGTCAAATCAAGGGGAGCCTCTTCCAGATCCTGAGCGATACAGACGATTAGTAGGGAAATTAAGCTACCTTACTGTTACTCGTCCGGATATCTCTTTTGTAGTAAGTGTAGTAAGTCAGTTTCTCAACTCTCCATGCAAGGAATATTGGGATGTTGTGACACGCATTATCCGATATATCAGAGGTGCTCTAGGAAAGGATCTTTTGTACGGAGACAAAGAACATACTCGAGTCGTAGGCTATTCTAATGCAGATTGGGCAGGATCTCCCATTGATAAGAAATCTACTTCTAATTTTTGTATATTTGTCGGACATAACCTTATTTCTTGATAAAGAAAAAAACAGAATATTATGGCAAGATCCAGTGCAGAGGCAGAATATCAAGCTATGATCATAGCCAGTCAAGAACTTATATAGCTCAAGCAATTGCTTCAAGAACTAAGATTTGGAGAGGTTACACAAATGTCACTTATATGTGACAATCAAGCCGCCATGCATATCACCTCGAATCCAATTTTTCATGAGAGGATAAAGCATATTGAAGTCGATTGTCACTTTGTCAGAGAAAAAGTCATATCTGGTGAAATATCTACTAGTTTTGTTAACTCACAGGATCAACTAGCAAATATATTTATCAAGTCACTGAGAGGTCCTCGAATTGACTACATATGTAATAAACTGGGTACATATGATTTATATTCTCCAACTTGAGCGGAATGTTAGAATATTTAGAAATAAATATTCTGTTAGGGATAAATATTCTATTTTTCTTTTTTATAAAATAATTCTCCTAGAATAGGTCCCTATTTTCGTCTATAAATAGGGGTTTATCTCTTGTAATAAAGTAAGATTCCATATTATATTATAAAAATATTTTATTTGTTGGCAATCCAACTTGAGTCCACTACTTGATTAACTCACCCATTAGCCGACTAAACATTCTTCAATCGATTAAAACTTTATATCTAGTCACTAATGTTGAGTCTTTATCTTACAAAAAGACCTCATGCCTCAAGGATTTCCTCGTCTACTTATAATTAGTCGATCTTGACCTATTAAAATTTTCACTATCGAGAAGTCTAGCCTCTGGGACTTCATCCTTTGTTTAGTGTTAGTTAACTAGGATTTCCACTTACCTCAAGTCATCTTTGACACACAAGGAAGCACCTCGCCTAATCTCTGAGTAATTTATTCAGGGTTAATCATAAATAACCCTAATTGGTTAACAAGGATTAAGGGGGTTAACTATTAGGTCTAATAAATATTGTTAAAGGCTAAGTATTTATTGGATTGGGTTTCATTTGGGTTTAATGACTAAACCCAATTAAGCCAACCCAATTGAGCCCAATTTATAGCTTAATTAGATATAGGTTATTGGATATGGTTTTTAAACCCGTTAGGAACCCATTTATACCGCGACTTTTCCTTCTTCTTCAGCCCGATCGTGACTTCTTCCTGCCCAATTCTACCGGACTTCCCGTTTAGCGTGTCGCCTTCCCTACACCTCATCGCGAGCCGAAGCCAAACTCGATGCATCTTCTCCGTTTCTTTCTTATCCAAAGATGTCAAATCTGTTTCTTCGATGCCCTCGAGATCTACTTCTAATGTTTTCTCCTGAGCCGAGAATGACCGGAAATTTGCTTCTGGCAGAGGTTTCGGACGGTGGTTGGTGCAGATCTGAGGATCCCGGCGCAGAGGATCTGCTTTATCGCCACCTTCTGCTAGATTTGGCATGGCATGGGTATCCGAAGGAGGATCGGAGACAAGGCGGTTATTGATCGTTCTCGCTTCATGTAAATCTTGCGGAGGTGAGTTTTCTGAATCCGGTTAAGTTTACTACCGTGATTGATTCTGTTACATGATCTCGATTCAATTGGGAGTGGTTTTATTCTATTCTGGACTGATTGGTTAAGGATTAGATCTGTTGTTTGTAGTTTGAATCAATGGAGCTGGGTGTTCTAGCACAATCAGATCAAACACAATCAAATTAGAGGTAAGCTCTTTGAAGCTGGTTCTTATAGGTTGTTATGTTCTGTTGCTTGGTAGATTGGTTTTGCCCTGTTAGAATCGGTTAGGATTAGTTTGATACTGTTGGGTTCTTGGATTGATCTGTTAAATGGATCTTCAGGGTTTGATTAATCTGTTCAATGATTAGTTGTGGTTGCTTGGATGTGTAGAATGATGATCGGATGTGTATGATTGATTTAGAATCTTGGATTGGTAATCAAGATTTAATTAGGGTTAACTTGGATCCGGATGTGACAATTGGCACGGATCTTGTAGGTTGTTTTAGATCCAGTTGGAAATTGTAAATGATCTTAACTCATGTTTAATTAGCATGAATTTTAGATCTAACTAGATGTGGAATTGTGTAGGAGATTTATTTGTTGCAAAATTTAAATATAATATCGTATTTAGTGGTGTTGTATTTTATAAATTGCAGGATCTTAATTGTTGATCTTGTTATACGGAGACTTATATTTCTGGGGATTCTTATATCGATGTGTGTTCCATCAGATGGATAATCCTTGTATTTGGTCAATACAGATTAAGTTCTTTCCTAGTGTATGTTATCTTTCTGTTGTTGTTGGTTAGATACCTTAATCGTACTCCTGTTTGTTGTTGATTGGATACCTTAGTACCTTAGTTATACTCTTGTTTATTCCATGCTTGTCCTAAATTCGATTGATCTTATGAACCTCCATACTGTTGCTTGTATGACCTTGTTATTTATGTGAATTGTTATTGATAATCTCTGGCTATGATACTTGTGATCAGTAAAGATTCTATTATCTATGCATGTTGATTTAGCATAGTAAATGTTGGTTATTGTTGCTTGATCATCACATCATACATGGTGCGATGTGACGATTATAATTCCCAATGTTTTGGGTAAATCGTCATTGATAGTTGACCTATAGTGGCAAGTTATAGAATAGGTGGTTAGGAACTCACTATTACCATCGAGGGATGGTGACTATATGGTCTGTACGCAGCCGAGTCAATGTCTTGTATCCTAATCACCGCAGAGGGGTGGTACTCAAAAAGTATGGGAGTGATACTCAGGGACAAATATGGAGGGCAGGCATTAGCCATAGAATGTATGTAGCTATACATGACTACTTACCGTTTTGTCACCAAGCTACTTTGTTGTAGGGTTGGATTTATGGCAGTGTGATGTCGGACACCCTTAGTATCATATATACGTGAGTACTTGAGCAAGTGTAGGCAGTTGTATCATGCATGTGTTATTTTATGTGCTTGATATATATGTACTGGACCGTATATATATTGCATTTGGATGTGAGATGTATACTTGATTGATTTTTGATTGATACATCTGTGTGGCATTGGCATTCATCCGGATTATTGCATTTTATGAGATTCATCATAAGATTATATGCTAGCAGCAGGATTATTACTGATATTACTTTATTGGTAGTTCACTGTTAGTACTGATCACTGGTTAATTATTGTTTTTCCTTTGTATACGTTTACTCTAAAATGTATATCTTTGAGCATGTACTATCTATCTGATTATCCACTGAGTATTTTATACTCACCACCCAGACCCTGGAGTTTTTCTATCTCCCCGGGTAGTAGATAGGAGATTACAACTGATACCAGAAGAGATCTGCCAGTTATGTCATCTCACAACGAGAGAAGTATTTTGGTTGTTTTACCTTGTGTGGTTTTGGGTTTACATTTCCGTATCAGTGAACTTGTTTTGCATTATAGTTGTGGAGTTTTGTTCATATTTGTGGTTTTGGATTTGTATCTGTATATGTGGATTTCGTTCTTATAATTCCGCTGGCGCAGTTTTTCTATTATTGTAGACTTGTAGAATTTGTCATTTGTTTTGTTGTAATGCATATTAGTATGTTTGAGATTTTTCATATAATCGTTGTCGGTTTGTCGTTGTGGTGATACATCATGGTATGTTATTATGGTATGCTATTTTGCATGCATGTGTTGGATTAGTGTGTGGTCGTGTGGGTCTTTATTCATACAGTTTAGCATTTTAAATACATGTATTATATTGTTGAGCGGCCGTGTGGGCCTTATGTTAAACTATATTCAGGAAAGTTGAATTGTTATATGGGAGATGCTGCCAAAATTTTTCGGACGACCATCTCCGGGGGCGTGACACACAAGGAAGCACCTCGCCTAATCTCTGAGTAATTTGTGCTCTTTCAAGGTGGACCTCCCCCTTAAAAGATACATCTTCTAAACTAGAATTCTCCCACTTAGTTATTGAAGTTCACACCAATAACTTGAAAGAACTAATTAGAGAGATGACTAAGAAGCTAGAAGGGTGAATAATGAACGTCCTTGAAATTACAACTTAAAGGAATCTTATTATTGCATTAGAAAGGGCAATTCAAATCAAACTGCAATGGGAATAAAACAGAAGACAGACACACAAGTTAACACATTCAATTTAATATGGTTCCGAGCTTTCATTCCTAGTCCATGACCTAAAATCTTTAAATGGATCACTCTTGAAAACCTACTATACTTTCTCCTTCTCAAACAACTTCTATTGGTGAAGAACACACTTACAAGCTCTTTGGAGTGTTTATAATTGAACTACAAGAATGAAATATTTAGAATAAGGCTCAAAATATTGGCTCTTTATGTTTGGGAATGTTAGCCTTATAATATCCTCCAAAACCTCTTTTATAAGCACTAATGCACTATAGACATTAGTCATCAACAAACTTTTCTCATGGACACTTTTTTTTTGTTGTAGCAGCAACCGAGTGGATCTGGTCACACGACAATCACTAAATTGCCTCATCAAACGGTTGGCACCAACTACAACTGCGAATAGAAATATTTTGTTCGCTAGCTCAAACAATTAAGTCAACGACACAACCACCAATCAACTAAATGTTTCAATCAACCAAAACATCAACTATAACCAAACTAAAGGTCGAGTCCACCTAAGTTAAGATTTATTCTCTCCATGTTCTCTCAACTCATCAAGGAGTTTACCTTACCTCAAGGTCATCTCCCATGAAGTTACTCACCTCTCAAACGCACCTAAGCTTTTAGCTCGCTCTACATATCACCCCTTCACTTATGTAGACCGCACCTCCGACTCAACTACATTCTGATGCTCCACATCCAACAACCCTCGGATGTCCCATGTTATCCTTCTCTAATATCCATGGACCTTGAGCCGTCAAATCATTGGATCCCTTGACCACACAAGTCTCACATGTGTACTTTGATAGATAATATTAAGCATACACATCAAATACAAAATATGATCTAAACTTAAACTATTTGCCCAAACAATCAAAATCTATGAGACCTCGAGTCATCAACACTCCCTTAGCCACACAAGTCTTCATGTGTATTTTGATTAAGTTTTGTATAATTTCATACACATATCAAATATAAATATGATCCAACTTAAAATTATTTGCCCAAACAATCAAAATTCATGATCAATCTCAATTACTTAAAGCCCAATTGCTCCAAAAATTCTTAACTATTAGAAATAACCATTTCAAGATTTAGGAACCACATATTTATACCTATGAAAAATTAATTTTCACTGATACCATATGTTCATTCCTATACTACTTAGTGTAGACACAATTCATTTGTGTAATCACCTGATGAGGAACAACTTTGGTACATTCCATGTAAGTCAATTTTCTCTAAGCCAAAAAATTGGACCTTGAATCATAGCCTCTCACTGTCTAAATGTATCAACTTCATTTTTCAAATTAGGATTCTCCTCTTAAATCTAAGTTTCACCTTGAAATTGATTTCTATCATGGAGGTAAATACTTCTCCACTAGAGAAATAAATTTTCTTAATCCTAAGTGAAAATTTTTAACTCCCCTTAATTAAGCATTATCTCCATTTTCAATAATTTTCTCCCTTCTAAACCTCTAATTTGCATCAACAATCTCTTTCAGATTATAAAACAGCTACCTAAGTGTTTTAGAGAGTTAAGGGTGATATATATATATATATATATATATATATATATATATATATATATATATATAATGTGAGGGGTAAATAACTCAACTGAATCAAAAACTTCGTAAAATTTCAATCAGAATCCAATTAATTAAAGTTTCAACCGTCTCCAAACAAAATCAAATTTATTTAGTCAACTGTGTTTGGTCTTCTCTTGCAGTCCAAATTAGAAAAATCATAAACATTTCTATACTAACTGAAAATTTATAAAATTGTGTATAAACATTTCTGGTATTAATTTATTATGGAAAATAATTTTATAAGAAAATACTCTCTATTTTCAAACAATGACATAAAGTTGAAAACAAATCCCACACTTTGTATCAAAGCCATTTTTATGACTTCTATCGACAGATAAGTAACAATTTTTAAAACTATTTTAAAATGATATTTTAAAGTATTTTTTTATCATAATCCTTAGGTTATGTGCACATGACTTGTATATGAGTTTTCCCTTTATTGATCAAATTGTGATTCCTTGATACTCTTCTACAAAAGGTGGAATCCGCCACTCTAGCGGCCCCACATGGTCGGTCCCACGACCATCTATGAGGAGGTAATCGAGAAACTGCAGTTGGCCACGACAGAAAAGGATATTGTCTCGACTTCGCCGAGATTCGAACCTTGTCCTTTTCTGCAAGTCTGTTCCGTCGTAACCAACTCAGCTATGCCCCGGGGGCGTAATTCCTTGATACTCAATTCAACTAGATGCATTGCATAAATATCTTAAACTTAGCTCATTATCCTAACATTTCATTTGTTTCTATGTCTCTAAATATACAAACAAATCAAATCATAAATTATAGTAAGATGATTTTAGAAGTTCTCCTTATCTAAGGTGATCATGCAAGTCTACGCTAACAAAATCCCATTTGACACTCCGACCCTATCTAGGATGTCAATTATTATCATCATCCTCCTCAATATTAATTGCATGATATAACTTGTGCCTAAGCATTACATAAATTGAAAGCATACAAGTCATAAAAATATATCAAGGATAAAAATGTGTCGATTACAAAATCATGTGTCAATTTCAAGATAAAATATATTTAATCTTATTATGTATCAATTCCTCATAATATGTCAAAATCAAAGAAGATATCTTCATCCAATTTGGCACACCTAAAGATTTTTATAGCATGTATCAAAATCTCATCCTAGAAATCCTTTTCATGCATTTTAGGCATAAGCCTCTAGCTAATTATCCATCTTAATGCATGGTATGATTCGTATGTGTCAATTAACTCAAAATTAAGTTATTCAATCATCCATACTTATTGGAACACTCTAAGATTTTAGAATAGGACTACCTAATGTGTCAACTCTACCCTTAGAAAGATAGTTGACACATCCTAAACCAATTAGACTAATGAAATTCCAATACTTATTGGTACTCCTTGAATTTTATAAGTAATCGCAAGAGACAGCATCCCTTGATAGCTTCCAAAGGACTCTCTAAGATTTCTTAAAAGCATCAACCTTGGGTGAACTCATGACCTCCCTTAATACTTTATTACCATGTCTAGTTCTGAAGGATTCTTTTGACTTGGTCTCATAATCAAAGTGAATCCTGTGGTAGGTCGGCACACTAACATTTAACTTAGATTTGTATCTCAAACAACTCTTGTCAATGTCTATCTCTTGCCTCCTTAGACCTAAGTCTACTTTCTTAAATCCATTTGTGGTCTTCTAAAGGGTCTTTTCTAAATAAATCAAATCATACTCTCATGACTTGATTTTCCTTCTCTAACTCCTTAATTTTTAACTCCTCAAGGGTCTAGAATTGTTCCTAAGAACTTGATTTTCCTCCTCTAACTCCTTAATTCTATTATTTAACTCCTCAAGGGTCTAGAATTGTTCCTAAGAGTATCATATTTCCTCTCTTCTTACAATACGAAGCACTAAAATCATAAAATATATCTAGCATGCTTCTTATCATGAGAATGAGGTACATCATTATAACTTGCAAAAAAACAAAATGATGATACCTAATTAGTTTACTTTAGAAGCTCCTCCTTATCTTGTGTTTCTTGGGTTGCCACCCATTCGAACAGTCATTATAGTAGTGCCCCTTCTCATTGCAAGCAAAGCACACAATGTGGTCCTTTCCTTTTTGTATCATAGGTGTGATTCCCTTGGGTTTCTTCTTAGCTTTGTGGTTCACTCGACACTTCTCTCTCATCAACAATCTAAGACATCTATTTTTGTAGTATTATTGTTCCCTACACTTAAAGCATATAATATGATCTTTTTTAATTGCATGTTGTATGCCTTTAGTATCGGAACCATTGATGTCGCCAGAGGGGGGTGAATAGCGATTTGCGTATCAATCGTGTTCGTTGTTTGTTGTGCTCGTCTATAAAAAGTTAAACACACATCAGAAAATACAAATACAAAAATCAAAACACAAACACCACTTGAATTTTATATGGTTTGGAATCCCTAATTCCTACTGCACAACCTAGTCCTAGCAATACTCCATAACTTTCTTCTTGTCAGAGACCTTTCGAAGATGGAGAAATCTCTTATAATTTGTTCTTTATAAAACAACACATAAATAAAACAAAGATACAAATAGAAATATGAACAATGTAAATGAAATATTTTACAACAATGAATCTTTCTTTTGATCATTGTTGGTTGCTTTGGATTGCCTTTGAAGGTATGGAATGCAGTAACACTTCTCCATCAAAGTCTCCAAAAATCAGCATCAAAATCCTCTACGAAATCTTTCTTTTATAGCCTTTAGGTTGGGATTGATTTCCGCTTAACAATCGACTGATAGAACTCATCAGTCAATTACTCTGTTAAATTCAACCATTACACTTACAAAACGGCTCTTCCAACTCAACTTTAACCACCAAGAGTCGACTATTATTGTTTATCAATCGACTAATGCTCAAACAATCGAATGCAGCAGTCGAGTGTTCACTGCAACAATAACAATAATCGAGTGTTATTGTTTATCAATTGATTGATAACCATTAGTCGAGTTGTTTAGTCAAGTTTCAAATAATTTACTTGTTGCAATAGTGTCATCAGTCGATTGCTCAAACTCAATAGTAGATTGATATGCAACAAACCCACTTAAACCCCTCAACTCTGAATTCAAAATTTAGAACTTCATCAATCGATCGCTACTCTTTAGCAATCGACTAACTCTATTTCAGTCGCCTTACCACGATTAAATTCTCGTCTTGCCTAGTATCCAATTGATCACAACCTATCAAGACTTTGTTTGCCAAACATCTTATCAACCTTAATCTTTCAGGACTTTTCGCTATCTAACATCCAATCCACCTTGACATGTCGAGACTTCGTCGTGTCTAACATCCTATCAACTTTAACCCGCTAAGACTTTACCATTATCTAACATTTAGTCTACCTTGACCTACTAGGACTTCACCATTATCAAGCATCCTCCTTAACATGTTTAGACTTCCCTCTATTATCAAGTGTCTAATCCTTCATTTCTGCAAAAGGTGATTTCGCTTCCCCAAGCAGCCCAATATCGTCAACCCCATAGTGAGATACAAATAGGTAAATCAGGTACGTAGTAGATCCCCAAGAGAGAGGGCATAACCTAGGGAAATGACACCCTCGAGATTTGACCCTTGCAAGTGTTTGTTCCTTCATGATCCACTTGAACTTCACTTCTCCTATTAAATGTTTGATCAACCGTGAACCGCTTGAACTTCACTTTTGATGTCAAGTATCTAGTTAATCATGATTCATTTAGACTTCGTCTTTGCTAACTCCCTATTGGACTTCAAACTACCAAATATATGATCCTCCATGAGCCACTTGAACTTCACCTCTCATGTTAACTTCCTATTGCACTTCCGACTGTCAAGTATCCAATTAACTGTGATCCACTTGAACTTCTTCATTGTCAAGTATTGATCAACCTTAACCTACTTGACTTTTCGCTCAACTATTCACATCCAGATCAATCTTAATCAACTGATCCGAGGTTTATTGCACTAACAATTATCCTTTTTAAAAATTCTTCTTATATTTGATGTCTCGCTCTTGTCAACAAACATATTGATCAAAAATCAAAACTCAACACGAGCCAACTCGAGTTTGGCCAACTGAGCTTGACTAACATGGTCAACCTTGATCAGACGTCAATTATACTAACAATCTTTACCTTTTGGATATTTGACAATATATTTAAGATAGACTAACTCATTAATCCAACATCCTACTTCTTATGTTAAAGCATAAATGAAGGTTTCCTAACTAAACCCCTTCATTTCCCCTTTTAACATACATTAAAAAGTATCCTCAAACTCTATACATCAATAGAGGTTCATTTTCTCCAATACTTAACCTTGAATATAAAATCCTTCAAAAATATATATCTCCTTCATTCACCAATATTTAAAATCATTCATTCTCTGCCTTTCATACTTAAGTCATTTCTCAATCCTTTAAGGTAAACCTCCTCTTCAAAACATATTCCACTTCAATCATTACACAAATAATATTTTGGAGTTTCTAATTCTTTAGGAAATTTCAAATTCTATGTCATGAGGTTAAAAATTCAACCTTGAATCTTAACCTCCCCTCAGTTCTTGTTTTTGCCTTTTTAACATCTCATTTTCACTAAGAAAGTTCCCTTTAAATACTTATTCAAGCATGTCGGGGGATTAGGAATAGTTAAAATACCTAGAAGTGAGCTTAAATAGCTAAAACAACTCCATTTCAATCAAAATCATCACTAACGGTCAACTTTCATCAATCAATTGATACCATCAACAATCAATTGATCTTCTAACAACAATCACAATCAAGTTTTATCACACAATGTGGGGTCATCTATATGAATAATTCGACGTCATTAAACTCTATCCCCTATTATATCATCATTTATATTTAAATAAATTTTATCTTATTTTATTATTGCTAATGAAATCTTTTTAATCTTCTTTTTCTCATTTGATATGTACATTTGTCATAGTTTCACATCATCTAATTAGAGCATTTATACGTCGTCTAAGTACATGTTTGTACCATGTTAAATGTGTCTCCCAGAATTTTCCCTCAATAGGTGCAACCCGACTTTCTTTCTATTATTTTTATTTCTTATCATGTCCATCCTTGTATGTCCACATATTCACCTTAACATCCTCATTTCTGTAACTCTTATTTTCTGTTCATCTGCTCAAGTCATAACCCAACTTTCAGTTCCATTAACATAACGGGTCTAACCATCGTTTTGTAAAATTTTCTTTTAAGTTTTAGAGATACTTTACAATCATACAAAACAATTGACGGATACTTTACAATCACACAGAACAATTGACGTTCTTTTCCATTTCAACTATCCCGTTTGTATTCTATGTAAGACATCTCTCAATCCTCCATCCTTTTACAAAAATGATTCTAAGTACTTAAAACTCTCAGTTATAGATGACTCGTCATCTCTTATCTTAACAATTATCTCATTACATCTAATATTACTAAATTTAAATTTCATATATTCTGTCTTTTTACTCTACTAAGCCTAAGACCTTTCACTTTTAATGTTTCTCATCAAGATTCAAATCTTTAATGTTTCATCTATCAAAATAATATCATTTGCAAATAACATACATCGTGGTACCGTATCTTAAATATGTCTAGTGAGTTCATTCATAATTAGTGTAAAAAGATAAAGATTTAACATTGATCTTTGATGTAACCCTATCTTTATAAGAAACGCTTAAATTAATCCTTATACATATCCTTAATTAGTTCAATATATATTATGTTAACACCTTTCTTTTTAAAATTCTCCATATAATTTCTCTTGTGACTCTACCATAAGGCTTTTTTAAGTCGACGAATATCATATGTAAATCTTACTTCTGTTCTCGATACTTTTCAATTAGTTTCCTGAGAAGATATATAACATCTATTGTCGATCTTCCAAACATAAATCTAAATTGATTTTTGATCACCATAGTCTCCTTCTTAGTCTTTTGTCTATTACTCTTTCTCAAAGTTTCATGATATAATTCATTAGTTTAATACCCCTATAGTTTGCACAATTTTATACATCTTTATTTTTATATAAGAGAACTAGAATGCTTACCATTTACTGATCGAATATTTTTTTAATTCACATCTCGTCTTGTCTAGTATTTGATTACCCTCAACTTATCAAGACTTTCTTTGTCCAACATTCATCTTAACCTATTGGTACTTCATCGTTATCTAGCATTCAATCAACTTTGACCTATCAAGATTTTACCACTGCTATTCCCTAGCAGTTGACTAATATCTTTATTTCAATCTTACCAAGACTGAATTCTCATCTTGCTTAATATCTGATTGTGCTCAGCCTATCAAGACTTCATTTGTCCGGCATTCATCTTAATCTATCAATATTTCACCATTGTCTAACATTGGATCAATCTTAATTTACTATGACTTCACAACTGCCTAGCATTCAATCAACTTTGACCTACCAGAATTTCACTACTGTTAAACATCTGATCCTCCTTAATCTATTTGGACTTCCCTCACTGCTAAGTGTCAAATCTTCTATAATCCATTTAGACTTCGCTTCTCATATTAAATGTATGTCAATTGTAACTCACTTGGACTTCGCCCTTGCTAACTCCCTATTAAACTTCCAACCGCCAAATGTCCAATCTTTCATGATCCACTTGGACTTCACCTCTCATGTCAACTCCTTGTTGGACTTCTGACTGTCAAATATTCGATCAACCGTGGTCCACTTAAACTTCTCCACTGTCAAATATTCAATCAACCTTGATATGCTTGACTTTTCACTCAATCATCTACATCTAGATCAATTTTGGTCAACCTAACCTAAAGTCGATTGCACCAATAATCTTCCTCTTCAACAAGTTCTCTTTCTACTTGATGTCTCACTCTCGTTAACAAATATATCGATCAAATATCAAAATTCAACTCGAGTCAACTCGAACTTAACCAACCTGGTCAACCTTGATTAGAAGTTGATTGCACCAACATTTAGGTGCAAGGACCTATATGCTTCAACATCTAAATCATCTTACAATCACAACCAATCTTATCAAATCAATGGCTCTCTTTCTAAGACATGTTATTTTAACAGTTGACAATTCCGTTCATCAATTAAGTGACCCAGTCATTAGCAAACAAACCTAACTCAACTTAACTACTTAGTCGACTCAACCATCAGTCAACTAAATCATTAACATCAATCGACTAAGTCATTGTTTAAGTCAATTTTACCCCAAACTCAAACAACTATAGGTCACTTGTTGACTTTTTATCTTATATAAATTTTTTGACAAGTTGTCACACCTTAGGATCTTTCTCGTCTTGCTAAGAAGTGTTGCCTCTAAATTTTCCCTACTAAGAAATCATGTCTCTAGAACTTCCAATTGCTTAGTATTAGCCACCCTTGACCTACTAGCAATTCCCCTCATCGAGAAGCCTAGTCCCCAGGTCTTCATCATCTACAACGAGTCAATCAACCATAACTTCCACTAGTCTAATTTCATGTCCTTCCTGACCTGCCAAGACTTCTACTTATAAAAAGAACCAGCCTCTAACCTTTAGGACTTCCACTTGCCTAAGCTTAGGTACACCTTGACCACCAAAACTTACACTTGTCAATAGTTAAGTTTGACTTGCCTAAACTTCCTTCACTTACTAAGCACCCAAGCAAACTTAAGGTGTCTAGACTTTCTTCATTTGCCAAGCATCCAGTCAACCTTGACCTATCATAACCAACCTTGACATATCATAACTTCATCCAGCATCCACCCTTGTTTGACTTTCTACTTACTGACACTAGTTGAACTTTCTAGCTACTTGCCAACACCCATTGGACTTTCCATTTGTCAACTCCTATTAGAGTTTTCATTTGTCAAATGCTAGTCACCCTTGACCATCCAGCACTTCCCCTTGCCGAGAAGCATAGTCCCTAGGTCTTCATCATTTGCTCAGAGTTAATCAACCATAACTTCCACTAGTCTAATTTCATGTCCTTCCTAACCTACCAAGACTTCTACTCATAAAAAGACCCAACCTCTAACCTTTAGGACTTCCACTTGCCTAGGCTTAGATACACCTTGATCGCCAAGACTTACACTTGTCAAGCATATAGTTAAGTTTGACTTAGCCTAGACTTCACTTACTAAGCACCCACGTAAACTTGAGGTGTCTAGACTTCTTTCATTTGTCAAGCAGACAGTCAACTTGACCTATCACAACTTCATCCAACATCCACCTTGTTTGACTTTCTACTTACTAACACTAGTTGAACTTTCTAGCTAATTGCCAACACCCATTGGACTTTCCACTTGTCAACTACTATTAGAGTTTTCACTTGTTTGTCAAATGCTAATCACCTTTGACCATTTGTACTTTATCCAATGAACATACGTTTTCCTACTTATTTATCTGCCTAACTAACACTCAATCAGTTACATTGCTCAAACATGATGGGACATTATCTAACATCAAAACACCTTAGTTAATAAAACCAAGCTAGAGCATCATTACACCAACAATCACCCCTTGATGTTTAACAATCCATTTATGTTAGGCCAAATAGTATATTTCAATTCTAGATTTCATCTCCTATGTTAAAATGTTAAAGTTAAATGAAGTTTCTTACCTTTGGCATACATCAAAAAGATCATTCAAAAACTCATTTCTCTCTCAAAATTTAATGTCAAACTTAAATCAAAATTCTTTAC